>JABWTJ010000517.1:161784-360048 GCA_016801875.1 Solanum sitiens
TAGGGGATCGGAGTGTCACGTTCCGACACATAGTATTAGGGGATCGGGTGTCACGAACCGACACGTAGAAGTAGGGGATCGGAGTGTCACGATCCGACACATAGTATTAGGGAATCGGGTGTCACGAACCGACGCGTAGAATTAGGGGATCGGATTGTCACGTTCCGACACATAGAATTAGGGGATCGGAGTGTCACGTTCCGACACATAGTATTAGGGGATCGGGTGTCACGAACCGACACGTAGAATTAGGGGATCGGAGTGTCACGTTCCGACACATAGTATTAGGGGATCGGGTGTCACGAACCGACACGTAGAATTAAGGGATCGGAGTGTCACGTTCCGACACATAGTAGTAGGGGATCGGAGTGTCACGTACCGGACACCAAGAGGAAGAAGCTTGAGAGATGTTTATATACTCAATGTAATAAACCTAATTCCCAAATGAGTGTGGTATTGAGGCTTGAGTCCTCATGGATGAACTTGGTAGTACTTATTGATGATTATAGTACTTGTTACTACATGTTGAGTATTGTAGTTGATTTATGATATGAACTGATATATACTGTTTTCTATTTTGAGTTGGCCGATGATACCTACTCAGTACTTGTGTTTGTACTGACCCCCTACTTGTTGTTTCTTTCTTTGTTATTTGGGGAATGCAGCAAACGTACCGTCGTCTTCAACTCAGCAGCACTTCTAGCCAGTCTTCACTACACCGGATTTCAGGGTGAGCTAATGCTTCTAGCTTGGACTGGATCTTCTCTTCAATGTCTTGATGCCTTGAACTTCCGGCATGGACTAGCCTTTTATTTATTTTAGCTTCTTAGATACTTCTAGATTTGTAACTTGAGGATAGATGTTCTTGTGATGATGACTTCCAGATTTGGGGATAATGAGTTTTAAGTCTTCCGCTTTGTATTTTTGTTCAATATGTTGGAGTTTTAGATTGGTTGGTTCGCTCACATAGTAGGATAAGTGTGGGTGCCACTCGCGGCTAGATTTTGGGTCGTGACATGAAGGAAGTATGATCACATACAAGGCAAAAAATATAAAAATACAAATAGACAAAAATGGAATAAAAATGCAAACGCATATAGTACAAAAAATAATAACTTCGAATGAACAATTAGATACAAAAAAGAAATTACAATCCTTTTTAGGATTAGTTAACCAAGTAAGAGAATATATACCAAAATTAGCAGAAAATTTAAAACCATTACAACAAAAATTAAAAAAGGATGTAGAATATCATTTCGATAATAAAGATCAAATACAAATACAAAAGATAAAATTATTATGTAAAACATTACCAAAATTATATTTTCCGGATGAAGATAAAAAAATTATTTATATAGTAGAAACTGATGCAAGTGAAAAGAGTTATGGAGGAGTATTAAAATACAAATATGATGACAACAATATAGAATATCATTGTAGATATTATTCAGGCACATATACAAATACGGAAATAAAATGGGAATTAAATAGGAAAGAATTATTTTCATTATATAAATGTTTATTAGCATTTGAGCCATATATTGTATATAACAAATTTATTGTAAGAACAGATAATACACAAGTAAAATGGTGGTTAACCAGAAAAATACAAGATTCGGTAACAACGAAAGAAATTAGAAGATTGGTATTAAATATATTAAACTTTACATTTACAATTGAAATGATAAAGACTAATAAGAATGTTGTTACAGACTACTTATCAAGACAAAGCTACTCAGACTGAGAACAAAGAAGAAGATACAATTGAAAAGCTACTCAAAGCCATTACTACACTTTGTACTAAAGTGGACAGTATGGACAATGAGATACAAAAGCTAAAGACTAATGAAGATAACCTGAAGTCTAAAGCTAATATAAGTCAGCAGCATGACTATAAAAATGCGGAGCTATGTCGATCGGAAGACATTAAAATTCCAGAGATAAAAGGAGACGATGGGAAACTCCCTAAAACCCATAATGTTTGTTTAAATACAGCTGCAGGTACAAGCAAAAGAGTTAGTGAGAAATCACGAAATACCAATTTAAACTAGTTATTTGTAAAACCATTTATTCAAAATACACAAAAACAAATACCCACAGAACCACAAACCTCTACATATGCAGTTAGTATACAAAGTGATAAAAAGAGATACAATTACATTACCCAATCTTACATTGAAAACATATATAAGATCCAAACATTTTTAAATTTAAACCCCATCCAAATGAAGATTATATAACCCAAAAACTACAAGGATATAATAGATTGATTGCACAACCCAAAACTAGTTCAAACTTAGTTAAAACATGTTACAGTTATGGATTACTCAGTATCGTATACACATATGATGGAGAAGAAATAAGTGGAATACCAGAGTTATACAAAGCATTCATTATATATAAGAGAGTTACTAAAGTAAATTTATTTTATATTAAATTTTATACAGCACCAGCTGATATATTATATGAAGAAATCAAGTCACCAATTCAAGTTATAAAGATAGGTTTGACCAAGGACATGATAATACCAGAACATATAGAAAAACAAGCTGAAATACCAAAAATAGAAATACCAAACTTTTAAGCAAATAAAAGGATAATTGGTATATCAACAATTATACAAGAACTAGCTAACAATTATTTAAATGGCAATGCTATTTGGAGTTACTATGCAAGAGACCAAGTTATGATATATTCAAACTCAAGGGAATTAAGAAGAGCAGATATGGATGAAGTTCAGAGATGGATTTTATCATTATTGAAGCCAAAAGAACAACCTACAACAAGAGCTTTAAAGAAACAATTTATTTCAGATGATTTATTGACTAGATATTGCAAGTTAATTGGACATAAATACCCTGATCATCAATGTTCAAAATGCAATGGAGAAGATAATATTATTCCAGATGTTGATTTGGAGTAAAGATGATAAAGATAAGGATGAAAACAAAGAGATGAGGATGAAGACAAAGACAAAAGGAGATATGGACATATGACCGACAAAGAGATAATGTAGATAAGATTCTTTGACAAATTTGTAAAAGAAAAGATAATGTAGATAGGATAGTTTTGTTTTGTTTTGGCTAAAGTAGAAGCCATCTGTAAAGTTTTTTAGGAAAAGTCTAAAAGCAAATAGTAGTTGTACATAAAAGTCGTAATGTAAATAGTAGGCGCACTTATGTGCAGGTTTAGAATTTAGTATATATAGATTGCCAAATTGTAAATGAAAGGCAGGCAACGCCTATGTTAATAAACTCTCAATTAAAAAACTCTCTCAACTCTCTCAAATAAAAAGATATAAACAAAGTTAAAAATATGGAAAAATCCGAAATCAAGTCAGATATTTCAGATAGCATTGAAAATCAAGAAACAAAGGTATATTGTTTAACAATTATGCAGAACTAATTTCATATATTCCTGAATATCATATATATAATTGATTAAATTTATGTTAGTTATTATATACTAGAAATATTTGAATCATGAATTCTAGTTTGCTAGTAAACGGAAAACAGGGAGAAAACTACTAGACTATGCCATCCCACAGTGGAAACCGGTAGGCGAGGGATGTCGTTAGGGGAGTACACAAGGTTGAGGCGCTGATAAGCAGTAATTATCCGCTAAAGTAGATGCTAGTAGTGACCGGAGAACATGATAACAATACTCTAGTTTATAATAAACTAATATGAATTTAATTGAATTATGGATATGATAAGAAGGAATAATTGAAAACAAACCTGCATAAATAAATAAACATGATTACAATGTATGATGAAATAAAAAGTTATGAAACTTTGATCTTATATATACTTAAAGATATAGAAATTGTTGACATAAAAAGAATTATATGGGAAAAAATATTTGATTATGATTTAAAAGATATAAGAATGGTATGAAATAGACTTACAAGAATTAGAAATAGAAAGAATAGAAAGAATAGAAAGATACGATTTAGAAATAGATTCAGATTAAAATGGACTATGAATATTTAAAATATAGGATAGAAACTATGGAAAAGATAAGATTGACAAATCATTTAATACAAGAAAATTTATATATGTATCAAAGAACCCAAGATATGTTATATATAGAATATATAATAAATAATCTTGAAGATTTCTTTGATACATATATAAATTTTCTTGTATTAAATGATTTGTTAATCTTATGTTTTCCATAGTTTCTATCCAATATTTTAAATATTCATAGTTCATTTTAATATGAATCTATTTCTAAATCGTATATATCTATTCTTTCTATTTCTAATTCTTGTAAATCTATTTCATACCATTCTTGATTTAATATATCTTTTAAATCATAATCAAATATTTTTTCCCATATAATTCTTTTTATGTCAACAATTTCTATATCTTTAAGTATATAAGATCAAAGTTTCATAGCTTTTTATTTCATCATACATTGTAATCATGTTTATTTATTTATGCAGGTTTGTTTTCAATTATTCCTTCTTATCATATCCATAATTCAATTAAATTCATATTAGTTTATTAAGCTAGAGTATTGTTATCATGTTTTTCGGTCACTACTAGCATCTACTTTAGCGGATAATTACTGCTTATCAGCGCCTCAACCTTGTGTACTCCCCTAACGGCATCTCTCACCTACCGGTTTCCACTGTGGGATGGCATAGTCTAGCAGTTTTCTCCCTGTTTCCCGTTTACTAGCAAACTAGAATTCATGATTCAAATATTTCTAGTATATAATAACTAACATAAATTTAATCAATTATATATATGATATTCAGGAATATATGAAATTAGTTCTGCATAATTGTTAAACAATATACCTTTGTTTCTTGATTTTCCATGCTATCTGAAATATCTGACTTGATTTCGGATTTCTCCATATTTTTAACTTTATTTATATCTTTTTATTTGAGAGGGTTTTTTTTATTGAGAGTTTATTAACTTAGGCGTTGCCTGCCTTTCATTTACAATTTGGCAATCTATATATACTAAATTCTAAACCTGCACATAAGTGTGCCTACTATTTACTTTACGACTTTTATGTACAACTACTATTTACTTTTAGACTTTTCCTAAAAAACTTTACAGATGGCCTTTACTATTCACACCTTGGCCTTTCAAAAAAGCAAATGCTACCTACTTTTTACATTATCTCTTTACTTTACATAATTTGTCAAAAGTGAATCTTATCTTTTCTCCTTATCTCTTTATCTTGTCCATACCCCATCTTGTCTTGTCTTCTTTTACTCTAAATCGACATCTGGAATAACGTTATCTTCTCCATTGCATTTTGAACATCTGTGGTCGGGGTATTTGTGTCCAATAAGTTTACAATATCTGATTAATAAGTCTTCTGAAATAAATTCTTTCTTTAATGCTCGTGCTGTAGGTTGTTCTTCTGACTTCAATAATGATATAATCCATCTCTGAACTTCATCCATATCTGCTCTTCTTAATTCCCTTGAGTTTGAATATATCATAACTTGGTCTCTTGCATAGTAACTCCAAATAGCATTGCCATTTAAATAATTGTTAGCTAGTTCTTGTATAATTGTTGATATACCAATTATCCTTTTATTTGCATAAAAGTTTGGTATTTCTACCTTTGGTATTTCAGCTTGTTTTTCTATATCTTCTGGTATTATCATGTCCTTGGTCAAACCTATCTTTATAACTTGAATTGGTGACTTGATTTCTTCATATAATATCTCAGCTGGTGCTGTATAAAATTTAATATAAAATAAATTTACTTTAGTAACTCCTTGTATATGATGAATGCTTTGTATAATTCTGGTATTCCACTTATTTCTTCTCCATCATATGTGTATACGGTACTGAGTAATCCATAACTGTAACATGTTTTAACTAAGTTTGAACTAGTTTTGGGTTGTGCAATCAATCTATTATATCCTTGTAGTTTTTGGGTTATATAATCTTCATTTGGATTTTTGGTTTGTGTGGATCTGGGGTTTAAATTTAAAAAAGTTTGGATGTTATATATGTTTTCAATGTATGATTGGGTAATATAATTGTATCTCTTTTTATCACTTTGTATACTAACTGCATATGTAGAGGTTTGTGGTTCTGTGGGTATTTGTTTTTGTGTATTTTGAATAAATGGTTTATAAATAACTGGTTTAAATTGGTATTTCGTGGTTTTTCACTAACTTTTCTGCTTGTACCTGCAGCTATATTTAAACAAACATTATGGGTTTTAGGGAGTTTCCCGTCGTCTCCTTTTATCTCTGGAATTTTAATGTCTTCCGATCGACATAGCTCCGCATTGTTATAGTCATGCTGCTGACTTATGTTAGCTTTAGACTTCAGGTTATCTTCATTAGTCTTTAGCTTTTGTATCTCATTGTCCATACTGTCCACTTTAGTACAAAGTGTAGTAATGGCTTTGAGTAGCTTTTCAATTGTATCTTCTTCTTTGTTCTCAGTCTGAGTAGCTTTGTCTTGATAAGTAGTCTGCAACAACATTCTTATTCTTTATCACTTCAATTGTAAATGTAAAGTTTAGTATATTTAATACCAATCTTCTAATTTCTTTCGTTGTTACCGAATCTTGTATTTTTCTGGTTAACCACCATTTTACTTGTGTATTATCTGTTCTTACAATAAATTTGTTATATACAATATATGTCTCAAATGCTAATAAACATTTATATACTGAAAATAATTCTTTCCTATTTATTTCCCATTTTATTTCCGTATTTGTATATGTGCCTGAATAATATCTGCAATGATATTCTATATTATTGTCATCATATTTATATTTTAATACTCCTCCATAACTCTTTTCACTTGCATCAGTTTCTACTATATAAATAAATTTTTTATCTTCATCCGGAAAATATAAATTTGGTAATGTTTTACATAATAATTTTATCTTTTGTATTTGTGTTTGATCTTTACTATCGAAATGATATTCTACATCCTTTTTTATTTTTTGTTGTAATGGTTTTAAATTTTCTGCTAATTTTGGTATATATTCTCTTACTTGGTTAACTAATCCTAAAAAGGATTGTAATTTCTTTTTTATATCTAATTGTTCATTCGAAGTTATTATTTTTTGTACTACATGCGTTTGCATTTTTATTCCATTTTTGTCTATTTGTATTCCTAGGAATTCTATTTGTTTTTTCATTATTTCTGCTTTCTTTTTACTTAAACTTATTCCTGAGTATTCTATTATATGCATAAATTTTTCTAGTAATCTTATATGTTCATCTTGTGTTTTAGAATATAATAGTATATCATCAATATATACTACACAATTTTCTAGTTGTTTAAAATAGTTATCCATAAAATGTTGAAATTTACCTGGTGCATTTTTATATCCAAATGGTAATACATTCCATTCATAAAATCCTTGTGGTACTGTGAATGCTGTAAGTTTTTTAGATTCTTCTTCTAACTTTAAATGATAAAATCCTGACTTACAATCAAATTTACTAAAATAATTATATCCTTGGATTTGTCTTATCTTTAATATTTTGTTTGGTATTGGGTAATTATATGTTTTAGTTTTTAATTTTTCCCATTTTTCATCTGGTAAACAATTATATTTACATATATTAGCTTCTGCTCCTGTATCTATCATTGGTGTATAATATCTGTTATAATATCCTTCTATTATTATTTTCGTGAGTATATATATTTTCATTTTTTATATTAAAGTTCTTTTTATTATGACTTTTTTATTTTGATAATTTATTGTTAGTTGTTTATCTTCTATATTATATGGTTTTACTTGTTCTAGCCATTTTATTCCTAATGTTATATTTTCATTTCCTTGATATATTTTAAATTTTATTACTATTGGTATACCTCCAATTATTATTTCTTGTTCCGTTGTTTCTTCAATGTTTATTAAAAGTTTTGGTAATTCTGAACCTGATGTTCTGTAGTTATTATTTTATCTTCCTTTACTAACTCTCTGGTAATATAATTTTCTTCTTGTCCTGTATTTATTAGTATTAAATATTTTCTTTGCTCTATTATTCCTGTTATATAATAATGATGTGGTTTTATTTCTTCTTCTATTGATTTTTGTGAAATTATATTTATTCTTTTTGAACTATTTGAAGTACTCATCTTTGATGATGTTTGTGGTATATCATAATTTTTATTTATTCTCTTTGATGTATTTAATCTTTCTTGTACTATCTCTAAGTCCTCTTCTATATCAATTTCATTATAGCTATATTCATTATTATCTATAATCGTAACTATCTTTTCAAAGGGGTTTTCTATTTTTATTTTATTTATTTTATTTTTTGCTGTTATTTTATGTTTTGTTGTTAAAACATATAAATTCTTACATCTAGCTGTAAATATTTTAATTCCAGGTGCTAGTTGTATTCCTGACATTTTTCAATATAATACTAATGATTTATCTATATTTTTATCATTAATTGCTACTGAGTAATTAGCACTTATTATAAATTTAAATTTTTGGTATATTAAATTACCTTTTACTGCACTTATTATACTTTTTTCTATGGGTTGTATAATTTTATCATCTGCTAAATATATTTCTATTGGTGTATCTATTCCTTCTCTAAAACATGCTTTTATTAGTATTTCAGTTCCTCCTAAATGTACATATTTAATTGGGTTTTTTGCATTTATTTCTTGTATTTCTTTATTAATTATTCTCTTATTTATTATTGGTATTTTAGCTTTTCCTTTAGTGTACTTACAATCTATGATATGTTCTCTTTGACTTACTACATAATATTCTTCTTTTTGTCTTTTAAACCAATTTTTTATTTTTGGTACTTCTAATTTTTTTTCTACACTTAGATCTAATTCTTTTCCTTTTATTTGTTCAAATATACTATTATCAAATATTATTTTTTATTCTAAAGATTCTTCATCTTGATGTTCTTCTTTATTTATTATTTGTATATCTGCTTCAGTCATTTTTCATATTGTAGAATTCATTATCTGATTCTAATTCTATATCATTATCTATTTCATTTTCTGATATTTCATATATGCTATCTTCACTTTCTAAATCATAATCAACATATTCTATTTGTGTATATTTTTCATTTTCCATAATTATTTCTGATATCTGTTTTTTCTTTGGATTTTTAGGTAATTTACAATCTTTAGCTATATGTCCTAATTTTCTACAATTATAACAAGTACATTCCATCAAATTTCTTTTTGGTCTAAATGGTCTTTCAGTTTTGTAATTTTTTACATAATAATTTTATCTTTTTGTATTTGTGTTTGATCTTTACTATCGAAATGATATTCTACATCCTTTTTTAATTTTTGTTGTAATGGTTTTAAATTTTCTGCTAATTTTGGTATATATTCTCTTACTTGGTTAACTAATCCTAAAAAGGATTGTAATTTCTTTTTTATATCTAATTGTTCATTCGAAGTTATTATTTTTTGTACTATATGCGTTTGCATTTTTATTCCATTTTTGTCTATTTGTATTCCTAGGAATTCTATTTGTTTTTTCATTATTTCTGCTTTCTTTTTACTTAAACTTATTCCTGAGTATTCTATTATATGCATAAATTTTTCTAGTAATCTTATATGTTCATCTTGTGTTTTAGAATATAATAGTATATCATCAATATATACTACACAATTTTCTAGTTTTTTAAAATAGTTATCCATAAAATGTTGAAATTTACCTGGTGCATTTTTATATCCAAATGGTAATACATTCCATTCATAAAATCCTTGTGGTACTGTGAATGCTGTAAGTTTTTTAGATTCTTCTTCTAACTTTAAATGATAAAATCCTGACATACAATAAAATTTACTAAAATAATTATATCCTTGGATTTGTCTTATCTTTAATATTTTGTTTGGTATTGGGTAATTATATGTTTTAGTTTTTAATTTTGCCCATTTTTCATCTGGTAAACAATTATATTTACATATATTAGCTTCTGCTCCTGTATCTATCATTGGTGTATAATATCTGTTATAATATCCTTCTATTATTATTTTCGCGAGTATATATATTTTCATTTTTTATATTAAAGTTCTTTTTATTATGACTTTTTTATTTTGATAATTTATTGTTAGTTGTTTATCTTCTATATTATATGGTTTTACTTGTTCTAGCCATTTTATTCCTAATGTTATATTTTCATTTCCTTGATATATTTTAAATTTTATTACTATTGGTATACCTCCAATTATTATTTCTTGTTCCGTTGTTTCTTCAATGTTTATTAATACTTTTGGTAATTCTGAACATGAGTGTTCTGTAGTTATTATTTTATCTTCCTTTACTAACTCTCTGGTAATATAATTTTCTTCTTGTCCTGTATTTATTAGTATTAAATATTTTCTTTGCTCTATTATTCCTGTTATATAATAATGATGTGGTTTTATTTCTTCTTCTATTGATTTTTGTGAAATTATATTTATTCTTTTTGAACTATTTGAAGTACTCATCTTTGATGATGTTTGTGGTATATCATAATTTTTATTTATTCTCTTTGATGTATTTAATCTTTCTTGTACTATCTCTAAGTCCTCTTCTATATCAATTTCATTATAGCTATATTCATTATTATCTATAACCGTAACTATCTTTTCAAAGGGGTTTTCTATTTTTATTTTATTTATTTTATTTTTTGCTGTTATTTTATGTTTTGTTGTTAAAACATATAAATTCTTACATCTAGCTGTAAATATTTTAATTCCAGGTGCTAGTTGTATTCCTGACATTTTCCAATATAATACTAATGATTTATCTATATTTCTATCATTAATTGCTACTGAGTAATTAGCACTTATTATAAATTTAAATTTTTGGTATATTAAATTACCTTTTACTGCACTTATTATACTTTTTTCTATGGATTGTATAATTCTATCATCTGCTAAATATATTTCTATTTGTGTATCTATTCCTTCTCTAAAACATGCTTTTATTAGTATTTCAGTTCCTCCTAAATGTACATATTTAATTGGGTTTTTTTCATTTATTTCTTGTATTTCTTTATTAATTATTCTCTTATTTATTATTGGTATTTTAGCTTTTCCTTTAGTGTACTTACAATCTATGATATGTTCTCTTTGACTTACTACATAATATTCTTCTTTTTGTCTTTTAAACCAATTTTTTATTTTTGGTACTTCTAATTTTTTTTCTACACTTAGATCTAATTCTTTTCCTTTTATTTGTTCAAATATACTATTATCAAATATTATTTTTTATTCTAAAGATTCTTCATCTTGATGTTCTTCTTTATTTATTATTTGTATATCTGCTTCAGTCATTTTTCATATTGTAGAATTCATTATCTGATTCTAATTCTATATCATTATCTATTTCATTTTCTGATATTTCATATATGCTATCTTCACTTTCTAAATCATAATCAACATATTCTATTTGTGTATATTTTTCATTTTCCATAATTATTTCTGATATCTGTTTTTTCTTTGGATTTTTAGGTAATTTACAATCTTTAGCTATATGTCCTAATTTTCTACAATTATAACAAGTACATTCCATCAAATTTCTTTTTGGTCTAAATGGTCTTTTAGTTTTGTAATTTTTTACATAATATCTCTTTCTTGGTTTTTTATATTTATACGTTGATCTATGTTTTTTATAATTTTTATTTCTATTATACTTCTTTTTATTATATCTATCTGTACAACCAAATTGAGGTGCTATTTTATTTTTGCAACATGCTAAGATTTTTACTAATACTTTTTCCATTTTTATATCTTCCTTATGTTTTTCACATAATTCTGTAAACCATCGTTGTAAGAATTTCATTCTAGCTCCTAAAGTATCTGTTAATTCTGCTTCATTCCAACTTTTTATTATTTTTGAACTAAAAGGTTCTGGTAATTTTGTAAAATATAATTTTCTTATTTCCTTACTTTCTTCCATGTTATATGTTCCTTTATAATAATATTCTCTAAATGCACATGTATATTCATCTATATAACACATATTACATATTGCCAATTTTGCCATTAAATTTCTATTTATAACTTTTTCTTTATTTTGTTCTTCTACTTCTGTTGTCATACTACTAAATTCATTTCTTATAGCTATTTCGTATTTATCTAATATTTCCATAGATGTTGTAGCTGTTTCTCCATTAAATTTTTTATTATTTCTTAAGGTCTTTATACTTTCTTCCGATAAATTTTGTAACCATAATTTTACTGTTCCTATAAGTGTTCTTTCTATATATCCTGGTACTTCTGTCATTCCTATTTTGTTGTCTATTAGTTGTTTTGATATATATCCCATCCATAATTGAATTGTTTTATTTATATCTGCTACACAGTCTAAATCTAAAAAATTGTGTTGATCAGTTGTTGGTTTAGGTGTCCATTTATTTAATCTTTTATCCCATAAAATTTTTTCTCTATCATATTTTTCATAATTTGCATTATAGTATGTTGGATTTAAAGATTTTGGATTTTTTACTCCTGATGTACTAGGTTTTTCATTCTTGTCTATATTTTCCGTGTTTATTTCTACGTTTTTTGTATTATCTATATTGTCTAAAAGTTCTTTATATGTTTCGCTTATCTCTGAGTGTTGTTCTTGTAAATCATCATTAATATCATCAATTCTTATTTCTGGTAGATTAAGTAGATTTTCTTCTTTCTCTTCTAATTTTTCTTCTAATTGCAATTTCTCTTTAAATTTATTTATTTCATTTGCTAATTTTCTTTTTTGTTCTTTTTCTTTTTGTTTTATTTCATACATTTCTTTCAACATTGCTAATTCTTTTTCTAGTTCTAACATTTCTTTATTTTTTACTTCTTCGATTTGTTGTACTTCTTTTTTTGCTTGTTGTTTTATTTTTTCAATTTCCATTTTTCTATCTATTTCTTCATTTTCTTTTGCTATTCTTACCATAGCAGTTAAACTATCTTCTAATTTTACCGTTTCTTTTTCTAACATTAAACTTAAATTATCACCTATTTTCTTATATCTTCTTCCTAGATTAGAAAATATGATCTTTATTTTTAATCCTTCATAGTTTTCAAATATTTTTTCGTCTATTGCATATTCTTCCATATTCATTTATAAACCATGTTGTAGTTTATATTCTAGCATATTTATATGTATTTCTAGATGTAAAATAGCCTTTCTTTGTATTATTATAGATTTCTTACCAACTCCTGCAAATATATTATAATTAAGCCAATTTTCTCTTTGTTTCAATTCATTTCTTTTTGCCATAATTATGTTATTAAGTTCTTCTTTATATTCTTTATTCATCTTAATTTTAAATATTTTATATATTTATATTCTATTCTAGATATAATATCTATTAATCTTTCTAATTCTTGGTTATCCATTTTTGTAATATTTAATCGTTTATATTTCGGATATAATTTAGTTAATTTTTTCTTTAATTTACTTATCTTTCTATTAATGTGGTTCTTTCGTTCTACAGTAGTTTTTTAATACTTAGCTCTGATACCATTTTTGGGGGGTGCGAAATTCATCGTAGAATAAGATACATATATTGTAGAGTAAAATATATTTTATCCTCACCATACCCCAGATGTCATTCACTACTTCAATAGTTACTTATTTGATCCCTCAACCTCTTAAATAGGTGAACTCGAGTTCATGTTTAACTTTATACACACAATTACACTCGAGTGTAATAGTCGGCTTATGTATACAAGTTAAATTATTCATTTAGTAATCTTCCCTTTCAACTCGAATCTATCTGTTCCATATCAACTGCTTTCCTAGACATGTACTCCATCAATATCGCTCTGGCTATTAATAACATGCTAAAGTACCAACATCGATTTGAAACTTTCAAGAAACAACAAAGGTCGAAGGGTATTTCATTGAAAAGTGACTTTAACTTTCAAGATTGTTGAATAATTAATGTTTTCTTGTAAATATGTTATTTTAATGTAGATGTCTATAATTTCAAGATGTAATTACACCATTATGTATAATAAACTCACACCTCCACCGCCGCCTCTTTTATCTTCCACACCCCTTAATATTCCCCACATTCTCAAGAATTAGTGTCATATTTATTGTTATTTCTTTATATGTCTTTATGTAATAATATAAATAGAGGTCTTGAGGATTATGTTATGCACTTGAAGATTTGAGAAACACTTGAATATACTTGGAAGAATAAGAAAGCTCTTCTATCTTTATCTCTCTACATATTTTGTTTACTTTCTTACTTATATTACTACTTCTTTAGCTTAATTTGAAATAAGTTTTGATTCTTGAATAGTCACATCTAATTGCCTTTACCTTCTAGACTAGAAATGATGTATTAATACTTTGTAATTGTTCAATGTAATATACGATGAAAATTTATCCTCTCCAAATAAGTATGAGATTTGTTACAAACGAATTCAAAGAGACAAAAATCTACGTGAAGACTTCTGCTATTAAATATTATTTTGGTAATGAAACTGCATTTTCAAGGTAATAATTTGCGCACTTCTTTCTTTATTGGTTGTTTTAGAAGTAGTATAAATATGCAATAGTGTGAAAAATGTTTAGGAGTTTCAAAAATATTAAATATAATACTTTTCAAGTATTTTATCTTTTATTTCCTTTTTTCAGTTTGTCTTTGATTCATTTAGTTGAAGAAAAAATTTACAATGATTTAAATTATCTTTATGTCCAATGTGATGGATAGGAAAAGTAAACCTACACTAAGGTATAAAAAACATTTTATTCTTTGCATTTTTTTTTCTTTTATATAATATAAATGCATAATTATTTTATACTTTTAATTTAAGATTTTGATATGTATTTATACTTCCGAATGCAATAAGTTTAAGTGGGTGATTGTTTCCTATGTTGAATTGAGACTTTGATGTGTGAGTTTTCGTCATGCAATAGCTTTTGTATGCTATTTCTTTCCCTTTATTTTTTTTCTTAAATAGTTTCTTTCTAATTTTTCATGATGTATAATTATTTTCTATCAATTCTTTTGACTTTATAAATTTTCATCAAATGATATGAGTGACTAAATTTATATTATATTAATCTCATAACGTCTTTTTTCTAAAAAGTTTTTGATCTCTTTTCATGTGTTCTTTC
This sequence comes from Solanum sitiens, assembly GCA_016801875.1. Classification (NCBI taxonomy): domain Eukaryota; kingdom Viridiplantae; phylum Streptophyta; class Magnoliopsida; order Solanales; family Solanaceae; genus Solanum; species Solanum sitiens. The sequence goes on from JABWTJ010000517.1 coordinate 176,836, forward strand.
ATAATACTTAAAAACATTTTTTTTTCAATAAAAAAACTTACTTTATTCATTCAATTTTCAAAAAGAGGAAGGAAAAAATCTAACAATACAAAAAAATCAAAAGACGAATGATTTCAGGAAGAAAAAATAATTGTCAAGACAAAAATAATGACAACTCTACCTCATCCAAACCATCATGGTCTTAAAGCTTCATTTGTATTAGAAAGGTTATGCCAACACATATTCAATTAATTAATAAGGCATTAGAAAGTCTATGTCCACACATTAAATCATATATTTATACAAAAGATAATCCTAGGCCTGTCTATGTAGCGTCATCACAAGAAAAAAATTCCTTTTAAATTTATTTATTTCCCAAAACTTGTCTTTCTTTTTCATGAAAAGATGTGACTTTTATGAAAAGTTGCACTTTTATCAAAAGTTGTGACTTTTGAAAAGTTGCGACTTTAATGAAGAGTTGCGACTTTAATGAAGAGTTGCGACTTTATGAAAGGTTTTGACTTTTATGAAAGGTTGTGAACTTTTCGAAGGATTGTAACATTTTCAAATAGTTGTAACCTTTTTGATAAGGCATAATAAACATTTGTTGACACTACTCTTTGTTGTCTATAAATAGCGGGATTTCCTCTCATTTTAAAGCAACAAAAATTATGATCTTCTTCTTCTACTTCAACAAAATTAAATATTCGTGTACTTTTCTCTTGTTGAATGACTTACTGACACTACTATTTTTGTATCAATAAATTGGTGCATAAAATCGTTTCATCCTTAGAGGATGTAATTCTTTAAGCCTCTGGTATTGAAGGAGAATAGTTTTTTCAATGGGACATTGTGCATTCAGTGAACTCGATTTATTCCTTTCTATTTCATTCTGTTTTTACATATCCTGGTATATTCTTTTTACACTCATTAATTTATACTTATGATATAATATTTTAGTTTTGAGTACATGTTTTAAACTCTGTTGTTTATGTTTGTACAAAGTTATTGTCTCTGGTTATATGGAACATAACATATAGCACGTTATTCATTATGCAGAAAATAATTAGTGTACTCAGTTCAAAGAATTCATATTTTGATATTCTATATGTAGGAATATTTAGAGGAATCAACAACGAGATGTGTACCTTGTAATTCACAGCGGAAGTCGTTGATCTTCTTCTTTGATTGGTTGGTGCTCAAGTCTGGAGTGTACTTTGGGTCGTTACAATTACACTCAAGTGTTATTATGTGTATAAACTCCATCTTTGAATCACTAGGAAACAAAGATCTTGCTTACAAACTAGAAGTCTCTTTTTGTGTGTGATGAATTGGTCTTTGTGTGTGATGAATTGGTCTGAGAAACTCAATACTTTGTTTTTTGACTGAATGCTTGGTTTTTGATTTTTTGTTTCACATATTTTCCTCTCTCTTTTCACGTTTAACGTTCCACTTCTCACGTCTCACGTCTCACATCTCATAGAAAGTGCTCCCACTATGAGACTTTTAAAGAGGGGTTGATCTTATCCTTTAAAAGAATTTATCCTAATTAATTGGATAAGACATTAAAAAATAGATTGGACCGGGTCGGTCCACATGGGCGACCCACGATCCAAAATTTACATCTCCCATTTTGCACATGGTGGACAAGACCCAAGTTAATATTTTATCAATCAGACGCACAATTCATACGACAAATAGTTCGTGCGACCTGTGAGTATGAAGAACTTATTTTTAAGGTTTTACAAGCCCTATGTATGAATTCAATCACGGGTGGAAAGGATTCACTACTTTTAAAGGACACTTTTACTCACAATACCCCGGACGTCATTCACTACTTCAGTAGTTACTTATTCGATCCCTCAATCTCTTAAAGAGGTGAACTCGAGTTCATGTTTAACTTTAAATACACAATAACACTTAAGTGTAATTGTAACGACCCAAAGTACACCCTAGTCGTTACCGGCGTCGTCGTCCTCGAAGAGGACTAAGACAAGCCTCTTAGCATTCGTCATAGCAAATCATAAGTCAAAATCACGGAAAAAATAAAACTTTTTGCTTATATAGCAAGGAGGTTTACATAGACCTCTACATAGGAAGCATACATAGGCTTCTCGCAATAGATCACAACAACACATAGGAATTTAATCTAATACTTTGTCTCATACCAACAATCTATAGCGAAGTCAAACAATCCGAGCAAAGCCCTTATACAAATCCATAATTTCCACATAGGGCTTACATCAATATCTTCAACAATAGAAAAGAAATGAATGTCTACTAGACAATACAAGTACTACTAAGATAGAATGTGTGGTAGCATCCTCTAACTAGAAGGCATACCAAAACTTGGAGAGTATAGTCCAAGCCTTCTTGCTTTACCCTTAATGATACTTCAACGGCCCGAACCTACAATGTTTTGGGAAAAAAGGGAAGAAATATGGGTTAGTACAAACCACATGTACTAAGTATGGTCCCTATGCATAAAAATCATTAATGCATGAGAAAAGGCACAATTTAGTCAAAACCATGCACAATGACCAACAATTCAATATACACATATAAGGAACATCATAATCATATCAACATATAAGTAACTCAAGCAACACTTGTGCAATGCCACAAATAAGGTCCCATAACCCTATTCAACGCTAAGTATCACATTAAGCAACCCACTTCATACTTACAACATATTCTCATATATAATATGCTTCATACATCAATACTAATCATAAATTATCCACACAATCAAAATCATAATCATAGTCATAAAAGAACACTACTAGAATCATCCTATAGGATCCCACATGTGCAATGTGTAAGAGAAGTCACATACCCTCCCTCACACTATGTAGTAACCTTTAAGACAACCGTAATAAGGGTTCACATATATGACTTGTTCATTAACCGACATGAGACCATGTGAGCTACATGGAATCCGGTGTTTGACTCCCACACCGAAAAGAGAGGGTTAACACTTGCCTAAGGTGCAACCATTCGTACGTAGCTATCTAGGTGGATCCACTAATTTAGAGTCCTATGTGGGCACATAGTTAAGGGTCAAGAAGATGGTTTCTAGAAACCTTGACTTACTAACGTGGAGGTTTCCATCTCATGAGACAACACATAATTTGGGAATTCGTACTTACTAACGTGAGGAACCCATGTGGGAGGTCGGACTTACTAACGTGTGACCTCCATCTCATTTACATGCCCTTTCGGTGATAAGAAATTATTCCCTTTAGTAATTATCATATATCATCATACAAGTTCACATTAGCCTCTTCTAGACCCTTAGGTGAACATCTTATCATAATAGCTCATAGGTGATCATAAGTGAGAACTATCCTTTCACTTTTAGACCCAACATTATAATTATGAGAAACTACGTTCAATCATATAATGATCATACCATAACATAATTACATGCTTCATAACCAATTCATAGATATTGGGTTAGGGATGAGGATTCTTGTCACCAACATCACAGAACACAATTAGCTATAGAATTACTATCACATAAGTAGATTTCATCTTGCATAATTTAGATCAAAGGAGAATCAAGGTCATACCTCATTGCCCTTCATGGGACTTCATAATTCAATACCCAAGAAATCACAATCAACATATGAAATAGGGCAATTCATGAAGTACTAACATAACTAAAATCAAAGTAACCAACTGACATATTCATCACCCTCAACAATTCACCTTAATCAATCCAAGAAATTAGGGATTTGAGGGAAAGGCCTGGGTAAAGGGAAACTCATAGGAATTTATCAATTAACCATTAATTCATACTTAAACAACATAAATTCATCATATTTCATCACAATTGAATCACAATTTCGTTTTAGAAAGAAGACCCATGTGAGGAGAAAACCCTTGTTTTGGGGGATTTAGAAATTATCTTTTGAAGGGCCTCTTGGGGAAAGGAATCCAAAGAGTGAAAGAAACCATACCTTATAGATGAGAAAGCCACGAAATTAGGTTGAAAAACTTCAAGGCTTGATCTTCTTCTAGGAGCTCTTTTGGTCTTCAATGGAGTTTTGGAGGAGGAGAGAATTTGGGAAAGAGAGAGAGAGAGAGAGAGATTTTTGATTAAAACTGACCCTAATACATTATATAGTCACCAATTAAATTACCTAAAAGACCCCTCATAAATGGATTTATATGTGAAGTCAAAACACCCAAAATACGACTTTTATGATAGCTGGGAAGTGTCTCCGCGTCGCGGGGCCAGCACATATTTTATTTTCCAAAAATAATTTGAGTAAATGTGGTCCGTGTTGGCTGCGCGTCGCACAGTAGCCACCGATTCTTGACTTTCGTAGACTGCTTTGGCAGCCTGCCCACCCATGTTGGGGTCCTTCCCAAGGACCCTTCCGGTGGTCCTTGGGGTGTCGTTATCATACGGTTAGACTATATATACTACACTCTACCTGTAGAAAGTCTTTTTACAAGTTTTAGACTTCATTTGACCCTCCGAAACCTTTCCCAAACAGAGGGACGTCAACTAGTTAAATTTTGCTAGTTTTCGGACGTTAAGGCCTTTCTTTAATGCTATGGCTCAGAAACTTCTCAAACAAGTTATTTACACTTATTTAGACCTAATATCATTATTACTTGAAATTTTAGTCTCTAGTATAGGTCATGTAATTTGAGGGGTGTTACAATAATACCCGACTTATGTATACAAGTTAAACTGTTCATTTAATCGTCTTCCCTTTCTACTCAAATCTATCTATTCCATGTCAACTGCTTTCCTAATCACTCATGGCTATTAGTAACATGCTAAAGTAGCAACACCTATTGAAACTTTAAGAAACAACAAAAGATCAAAGGGTATTTCATTGAAAAGTTAATTTAACTTTTCTAGGTCTCACACAATGAAGAAGCAGGGAATATTCTTTCATTGCCATTGATCGCTAGACACACGTGATATGAAACACGTTCTACGATGTTTACACCTTAAATTGGTGCATGTGTCTCATTCTATTGATTATTCAACATCGTACAGACCTTGGTCTAAACATTTCCAAATGTTTAACCCTAGTTTCTCTCTTCAGTGATTTTTAAGATCGTTGATGTACCGTGGTTTGACGGTACTTTCAATGCTTTTTCCTTAAGTTTTTTGTGTGTATAAGGCCTTTTCTGTAGTAGTTTTAATGTATTTTTCTTTGTGTTTACAGGAAAAACTGTCCAGAATGAAAACGCTGAAGATGTGCTGAAAATTGCAGAAAAGATGACCTACGGAGCCATCGACAGTCCGTAGGTGGCAAACGTCGCCATGAAGATGTTATGCTGCCAAGGAAAGATCGGGGAATTCTAAAGTTGGGTTTGGGTGATCCAAAGCCCACTGCGATGCGACTACTGATGGCGAGGCCTATTGGGATACTCCACGATATGTTAGTGAAGGTGGAGTCATTCATATTTCCGGCCGATTTTGTGATTCTTGACTCTGAGGTGGATTTTGAGGTGCCTATTATTCTTGGGAGGCCATTTCTTGCTACCGGTCGCGCCTTGGTTGACATGGAGAAAGGGCAGATGAAGTTTTGGTTAAACAATAAAGAAGTGACTTTCAATATTTGTAGTTCCATGAGGCAGAGTGTGAGCTCCAATCGGTATCTGAAATATCCTACAGAGTTGAGAGTTCGTCAGAGGTCCAAATAGAAGAACTTCTTGGTGTTGAGGCACTAGCAGCAGTGATTATGAACTTTGAGAGTGTTGGTATTGCAGAGTATGGGTCATTGGCTGCGGCACTTGATCGAGGTGATGTTTGGTTCAAACCCAAGAAATTAGAGTTATATATGATGCATCGCGAGTCTCCACCTGCGAAACCATCTATTGAGGAGGCTCCAAAATTAGAGCTTAAGGCTATACCACCTCATATGAGGTATATATTCTTGGGGAAAGATGATACTTTGCCGGTAATTATTTCGTCAGATTTGAAGGTGCAACAAGTAGAGTGTTTGGTTTAAGTGTTGAAGAGGTTCAAGAGAGCTATTGGGTGGACTATTGCGGATATTATTGGGATCCCTCCCGGTATTTGTTCACATAAAATCCAACTCATGCCCGATCATAAGCCAAGTATTGGGCACCAGAGACGCCCGAATCCACCTATGCAAGAGGTAGTGAAGAAGGAAATTATTAAGTGGTTGGATGCCGGAGTCATATATCCGATCGCTGATAGTAGTTGGGTATGCCCTATTCAGTGTGTGCCCAAGAAAGGGGGAATGACTGTGGTCCCCAATGAAAAAAATAATCTTGTTCCGATGAGGCCGGTGACCAGATAGAGAGTGTGTATGGATTACCGGAAACTAAATGCATGGATTGAGAAGACCATTTTCCTATGCCCTTCATGGATCAGATATTGGATAGACTTGCAGGCAAAGGGTGGTACTGTTTTCTTGATGGCTATTTGGGTTACAATCAAATCTCTATTGCACCGGAAGATCAAGAGAAAACCACTTTTACTTGCCCTTGTGGAACTTTTGCGTTCAAGAGGATGCCCTTAGGGTTGTGTAATGCACCAGCTACCTTTTAGAGATGTATGATATCCATATTTTCCGATATGGTGGAGGACACCATTGAGGTATCCATGGATGATTTTTCTGTTATTGGTGATTCGTTTGATCATTGTTTGAGTCAATTGTCTGAAGTTCTCAAAAGATGTGAAGAGTGCAACGTTGTGTTAAACTGGGAAAAATGTCACTTTATGGTGAAAGAGGGTATTGTATTGGTCCACCACATCTCAGAGAAGGGTATAGAGGTTGATCGAGCTAAAGTCGAGGTCATAGAGAGACTTCCTCCACCCAACTCTGTAAAAGGTGTGAGGAGTTTTCTTGGGCATGCGGGTTTTTACCGGAGGTTTATCAAAGATTTCTCAAAAATTGCACATCCTCTGTGCAAGCTGCTTGAGAAAGAGTGTAAATTTTACTTTCATGAATCTTGTCTGAAGGCATTTGGAGAGTTGAAAGAGAAGTTTGTATCTGCGCCCATCATTATTTCTCCGGATTGGAGCAAGCCATTTGAGGTGATGTGTGATGCTAGTGGGGTTGCACTAGGTGTGGTATTGGGACAAAGAAGGGATAAAATCCTTCACCCCATTTACATGCTAGTAAAGCCCTTAATGAAGCCCAAAAGAACTACACTGTGACTGAACAAGAGCTCCTTGCGGTTGTCTTTGCTTTCGAGAAATTTTGCTCCTATTTGCTTGGCACTAGAGTTATAGTGCATACTGATCATTCTGCCTTGAGATATTTGATGGCAAAGAAGGATGCAAAACCCAGGTTGATTCTTTAGGTTTTACTATTGCAAGAATTTAACTTTTAAGTGAAAGATAGAAAAGGGACCGAAAATCAAGTGGCCGATAACTTGTCCCGATTAGAATATGAAGCAATGCGAGATTTAGGTGAAAAAGATGAAATTGATGATACTTTCCCTGATGAGCATGTATTGGTGCTTCTCAAGACTTGATTCCATGGTTTGCAGATTTTGCGCATTACTTGGCTAGTGATATCATCCCATCGGACTTGTCCTTTCATCGAAGGAAAAAGTTCATGCATGATGTGAAAAAGTTCTTTTGGGATGAGCTATATCTTTATAGGAGTTGTGCCGATGGGCTTATTCGGTGTTGTGTACCGAAAGTTGAGATGTTGAGAGTTTTGGAGGCATGCCACTCCTCGCCTGTGGGTGGGCATCATAGTGGTATCCGGACAGCCCATAAAATCTTGCAATGTGGCTACTATTGGCCAACCATCCACCAAGATGCACATGAGTTCGCCAAGGCATCTGATAGGTGCCAAAGAGATGGTGGTATTTCTAGAAGGCAAGAGCTCCCTTTAAATCCCGTTCTTGTGATCGAATTGTTTGATGTGTGGGGCATTGACTTTATGGGCCCTTTTGTGAGTTCTCATGGGATGAAGTACATTCTTGTGGCGGTTGATTATGTGTCAAAATGGGTGGAAACCATATCACTTGCAAATAAAGGGAAGAGTGTCACCGCGTTCTTGAAAAAGAACATATTTTCCAGATTTGGCACCCCAAGGGCCATTATTAGTGATGGGGGATCTCACTTTTGCAACAAGTTGTTTAAAGGATTGTTGGAGAAATATGGGGTTCTCCACAATGTGGCAACGCCATACCATCCTCAGACTAGTGGGCAAGTTGAGGTGTCAAACAGAGAAATCAAACAGATTCTGGCAAAAACGGTAAATGCGAATAGAACGAATTGGTCAAGGAGGCTTGATGATGATCTTTGGGCCAACCGGACAGCATACAAGACTCCCATAGGTATGTCTCCATACCAACTTGTATATGGGAAAGCTTGTCACTTGCCGGTTAGGTTAGAGCATAAGGCCATGTGGGCAATGAAGAAAGTGAAAATGGATTGGAATGAGGCTGTGGAACAGAGGTTAAATGGGTTGAATGAGCTTGATGAATTTCGCTTAAAGGCATATGAAAGTTCAGCCCTCTACAAAGAAAAGATGAAGAAGTACCATGACCAAAAGATTGAGAAGCGCGATTTTGTGGTTGGGGATTTGGTGCTTTTATTCTACTCCAGGTTGCGCTTGTTTCCGGGCAAACTCAAGTCCAAATGGACTGGTCCATTCTTGATCATCTAAGTTTTCCCTCATGGAGCGGTTGAGTTGGAGAATAAGGAGGGTGTAAGGTTCAAGTGAACGGGCAACGAATCAAAATATACCTTGGGCATGCTGAAAAGGAGAATGAAGTGATCGAGGCATACCATCTTGATGAAGTCTGAGTAATCAAGAGTCCTCCGTCGTGCCGCGACGTTAAATCAAGGGTTGATTGGGAGGCAACCCAATATGTATCCTCTAGCCAACAATAGGTTTTTCGTGATTTTATAGGCGTAGTTGCATTATTTTTGTTTTTCTAACTTAATGTCACGTATTAATTTTCTTTTATTTCTTTTAGAAGTTTTAGCCAGAGAGTAAATTAGGGTCCGTGTCTAAAAAGTGTCTAGAAAATACAAAAAGATTAGCTTATTGGGTGTTCAATGTGCAGGGACCAAATCCTCAAAAATCTACAGAAAATTGGTCTGGTGCACTGATCGACGGACCAATCGACGGACCGTCGTCCTGTCGACGGACCGTCGGTAGGGTCCATAGATCCCAGGTTTGTTTTTTAAATTTTTCTAAGTTAGGGAAAATTCGACGGAGCAGTCGACTGACTTACGGTCCGTTGATGGGGAATCGTCGGTTCCTTCGACCCACTAACCCGACCCGACCCGACCGGCTATATATTAAAATTTTAAATTTTTCAGTTACCTACCCTTTCAAATACCCTCCCCAAACCGTCCCTCCCCATTTCCCTTCAACTTCCCCACTTCCTCAACCATTACTCCCATTTCTATCAATCAGATTCTCCTCTTCCCCAAATCTCCATCAGCTTCCCAAATCCCTTCTCTTTCCCAATCTTCCATCTTCGTCTGTCTTCTGCCCGGTCGGTGTTCGAGGTCGCTCTTTGGTGTTTCGTACTTGCAAGAATTCATCCTCTCATTCCCTATACTACAGTATACATGTATGTCTTTCTAATTTGCTCTATTTACTCTCGTTACTTTACATGCTAAATTGCTGGAATACGATAGTGGGTCTTGAATTTGGGACACCGTTGCATGCTTAATATCTTCAAACTGAATTCCTAGTCCCTTAGAACAATGAAAGTGAAAGGGATGGGGCTGTATTGTCTAATAATTGCTATGTTTTGAGTGTTGTTGTTTCCGACTTAGGTTTTGATAGTCTGTGAGAATCTATGTTTAAAACTACGATAATTCATGACGTAGGAATGATGAAATGCTCAGTTAAATACTAGAGGAACTTAATGTTTCTTAGATTGCTATGAAATTGTTCTTTGGGGGTAACAATGGCTGCCAAAATTCTGTCTCTGAAAGACAGAACGAGACCCCATCGTCGGATCGTCGATCAATCGATGGACCGTCATTGGGGTCCGTCAACAACATCTCCCCTGAATTGTCTAAGTGTCTACCCACGGGGGTAGACGACGGTCCATCGACCCATCGACGGACCGTCCTGCATGACCGTCGTTGGTAATAGAACCCTGTTCTCTGAGGGTTTCTTGAAATTTTTCTAAGGGTCCAACGATGGACCCCCACTGACGTACCGTCGTTCAGTTGACGGTCCGTCATGCAGGTCCGTCGTCCTTAACAGAAACTATGATTTTTAAGAATCCAAAAAAGTTTCTAAGGGTCCATCAACGAACCCCCACTGACGGACCGTCGTTCAGTCAACGGTCCGTCTTGCAGGTCCGTCGTCTCTATCAGAACCTTTGTTCTGACACTTTTCAAAATAAATTTTCTAAGTGTCCACCGACGGACCCCCACTGACGGACCATCGTTCCATCAACGGACAGTCGATGGTGTCCGTCATTCAGTTCTGCATTTTTGCACCACCACTCTGTTTGTGTTTCCCCTTCTGTGTTTGATTCTTTTGAGTGTGTCGCATGCTTCTACTGGTACTAATAACCCCTCCTTGTAGGTACACATGGCACCCAAGCAAGACTTAGTCTACTCTTGAGGAGGTTCCAAGTCTGTCGCCCCTTCACGCCGGCTGGTGATTGGCTCGTCCGACGATGAACGCGACCCCGAGTACGTGCCACTAGGCACACAAACACCTACACGTACTGCTAGGACCACTAGAGGCACGCCCACAAAGGTGGCATCTGGCGTAGTCACTACCTCCTAGTCTGATGAGGAGCGCACACTAACCGGCACACCGTTTGGGTCTGCTGCATTTTCTGAGGGAGCATCTGGCTCCGAGGAGGCTTCCGGGTCAGAGGAAGCGCCATCTTCACATGGTGCCACTACTCCTACAGCTCCTGTCCACTCTGCCTCGTCTGAGGAGGCTGACAGTGGGGATTCTACTCCAGCACCCCTGACCGACGTCCCCGCACTGGTTGCTGATCAGCCTAACCAGTGGTGTGTCAGGGCCAATATCAGATATATAGGGATGCGAAGCTGCTCAATGACAAGGGGGTCATGACTCGGACTCTGATAGTCGAGCGACGATTTCTTACTGGGAGTCTTCCCACAATGCCAGCCATACATGACCTTTTCACCCGCCATTGGCTAGAGTGGATGGCTAGGAGTTTGGGACATTACAGCGAGGAGATGGTGCGAGAGTTCTACGCATCTTATGTGGCGAATCTCAGGGCTCGTTTGGACAAGCGGGCTAACCCCGCCAAACACGCACCACTTGAGCATGTTCGTGTCCGTGGCAAGCGGGTGGATATCTCTTTGCCCGCCATTCGCAGATTTTTATATGGTGCTGACACTGATGCCACCATGGCCCCCATCACTCCTGAGTTTGACTATCGGTAGAAGCTGATCAAGGACGGTCATTTCTAGCGTAAGAAAGTGATGAGAGAGACCACCAAGAGGTGGATAGCCCAGAACATCTCCGTGGATGGCGAGGGTGCTGATTGGGTACTAGAGCCCAAAGGAGGAATAAAGAAGGCCAACCTCACATTCACGGCCAAATTCTTATGGCTATTGGTCCGTCATTGCCTTTCCCCCACTGTTGCTGATAATATTGTTACATGGGATAGAGTAGTGCTGATAGCTGCCGTGGTTGCTGGGTTCGAGGTGGACTTCGCGTGGCTGTTGTAGGCGGGTCATTCATGAGAGGGCCTTTAAGGCCACCACTACTTACCCCTTCCCTTGCATGATTTTCGAGTTGTGCAGGTCTGCTGGAGTGCCCGTGTGGCACATTGATGTGCTCAAGACCCCGACTGGCATAGTGGATATCGGTCTCATTCGGGATGAGGCAAATGAGCTGGCTTACAACAGAGGGCCCCATGCAGAGGTGCAGCCACTAGGTGAGAACCTGGCAGCCACGGTAGAGCAGGCCCAAGGGACTGATCAGGCTACATCAGAGCCTACCGACACCACCTCGGTTGAGTCTATCCCGGGTACTAGCACCGCTCCGAGCTCCTCCCGCTCTACTCCATCTGCAGTACTGGTCCCGCTTGCTAGGGTACAAAAGTTAGAGGCCCAAATGGCCACACTTCTGCATCACATCTAGCCTTGGATGCAGAAGTCTATTGCTGAGGTAGAGGATCGCATCGAAAAGAAGATGGCCCAGCGGACTGAGAGGCAGATTATGGAGGTTCACCAGCGACTTGACGCATTTGAGTTAAGGGTTCTCGCCCGGCCAGCCCCTACTGTAGATTTGACGACTCTCCAGGTTGTTGTGGTGAGTCTGAGAGCAGATATGGATGCCATACTAGAGGCCCGGGTGCCCGAGTCTGAGGCCCCAGCTGCGGAGACTGTTGAGGATACGGTGATGGCTGCACTGTTCTCCACCACTGCTGCGCCATCACCTCAGCCACGGGAACATACCAAGAGGCACCGATCTAGAGAGGATGATGAAACTTGAGCTAGGAAGAGAGAGTGTCTTGAGTTGGAGGCTGTGAAGAGAGCCTCGCTGATTGATGAGGAGGCCCGACAGATGAGGGCTCAGGCTGTGGCTACTGGGGCGTCTAGCTCCAGGATTGCTGATGTTGAGAGGAGCAACACTGAGGGTGTTGTTATTGCTGCGAACACTACTGATGGTGTCCCTACTACAGAGGGAACGGGTTCTGGGAAACCGGACCCGCCATCTTGTTGATCATCGGCACTATGCGTCTCAGGTTTGCTTCACCTACCACCCTATTTTATAATTTTTTTATGCATTGGGGACAATTGCATGCTCTTTTGTTTGGGGTGCGGTAAATGGAAAGTGAGTGCTAGGGTAAAGTCTGAACAGCCTAACTCACGATCCTCTCTTGGGGTTTTCTTGAGTCTGTTCTTTTTCCTCAAGAGACTGGTTATTTTAATGTTGAACCGGCATGTTAGTATCTCTTGTACATAGTATAGATATGACATCTGAAGCATGATGGCTAAATAAAATGATATCCTGATTTAGAAAAAATGCTTGCATGATTAGGCATAGTGAATGATGAATGTGTGGCTCTAAGCATGACATAGAGATACCCCACTGCATGACCCTCAATCTAAATCTCGAACGAGGTCTCTGATAATCTGGTAGGGTAATGAGGTATTAAGTGAGTGAGAGGAAAGTTGAATATTCCACCGCTGGTACTAAGCTAGAACTTGCCCGGTTAGTCCTGCTAAAAGTAATATGTGATAGACAATTAGAAAAGGATCATAGGCCCTTGTTTAAAGACAACAAATCTTTAGCCTAGATAAAAGAAAACCAAATGAAACTAATCCCTTCTTGATCCAAATGATTTGAGCTTAAAATGGACTTTTTTTTTTACCCAAATTTATCTTTTCTGGGAAAAATGTGTTGGCCCTGGCCAGTCCTTGGATATGTGCACCTTAACTTATGCCAAAAGCATAAGTTGAGGGTGGCTAATGCAGAAAACAACATCGTCTTGACCCTGACCCAACCTTGGGTATTGTGTACCTTAACTCATGACAAAGCCATGAGTTGAGGGTGGCTGTTATGAGGAATGCTCTGGAAAGTGGGGTTGAAAGAATAAAGAGAGAAAAAGAAGAAAACAAAAGTGACTCAAGCAAAGTTGAAATCAAGTGAAAAATTTGAACATTTTTTTAAAAAATATAATAAAAAGAAGAGTCATTTACACAAAAGGAGAATGAAAGGAGAAAATCAAGGCAAAAGAATATAAGAAAATCAAGAATAGGGCGGAATAAACGACGAAAAGGTAGGACACTTAGCCATTATGTCAAGGAGGGCAACAAGTTATCTTCCTCTCCGACTGACTATCTGTATCTCCATTATTTTCCTCGTCCTCTCCAGTCGTTACTCTCTGTCATCTTTCTGAACTTAAATCGTGTTCGACTAGAAATGGGTAAGTTATTTGTTGAAATATTTTACAATTTCGAAGTTTTTTTCTTGATTGCATGAACAATAAAATGTTCTATAGATGTAAAAATTGAATAGTCTACTTAATGGTGGCGTTTTTTGTTGCTTTTGTTGAGGTCATTTTGTTGATATGATTTTAGAAATATGGTCTTGTTCAGTTGTCCAACATATATTTTCATTTGTTGAAAGATGTATCGTATGTTGCCACATTTTAGTGATATGTTAGTGCATATTCCAACAGTCATCATATGTTGTAACATCTCACTGTAGGTCAACAAAATGGCCATCTGTGGCAACATAAGATTCATTTGTGGCAACTTAAGATTCATCTGTGGCAACATAAGATTCATCTGTGACATCTTAGGATTCATCTGTGGCAACATAAGATTCATCTGTGGCAATTTAAGATTCATTTGTGGCAACATAAGATTCACCTGTGGCAATATAAGATTTATCTGTGTCAACATATGATTAATATATGGAAACATAAGACATATGTGGTAATAGAATTTTCATGTGTCGCAACAGTACATACATATGTGGCAACATAATGTTAATTTATGGCAACAGTAGATACATATGTGGCAACATAATGTTAATTTATGGCAACAGTACAACCATCTGTGGCAACATAACGTCAATATTATTTTATAATGAATTGTAAACTCTCAATATTTTTAATTTGCTTTGTAGATGAAATGATACAAGACGTTTCATCCATGACAACAGATCAATATTTTATTAGTCTTGCATCCTCTTCTAACGTCAAATGCTCTTATTGTATATGTGAAGAATGTGACCAACAACATGATTATTTTATTAGTCGTGTTAAAAAAATCACTGATATTTTTAAGAAAATGTCTCATAATATTGATGTCCAAAGATCCAAGAAGAATCCACATAAGTGTAGGAGGTTGAATAATCTATTTCCCTAACACTTTCTACAATTAGTGAGAAGAAAGAGAAGGAGAAGAAGGCAAAGAAGGAGAAGGAGAAGAAGGAAAATGAGTCAAAGGAAAAGGAGTCAAAGGATAAGGAGAAGCATAAGCAGAAGGAGAAATATAAGAAGAAGGAGAAGGAGAACGAGAAGGAGAAGGATAAGAGGAAGGAGCACTAGAAAGAGAAGGAGGATAAGGAGAAGGAGGAGAAAGAGAAAGAGAAGGAGAAGGAGAAGGAGAAGGAGAAGCAGGAAAAAAAAAAGCGAAAGCGAAAAATAAAGAGAAGAAAGTCGAAGTCGTCAGTTGTGATGTGAAGCCACAATATCCATTTGAAGGTCTTAACATTGAAGGCGAGGGTCCAACTGAACTAATGTCATCCTTCTCGCAATCGATAAACGAGGGTCTTTACAAGAATCATGCAAAAAAGTAAGTAAGGTCGTTCAAATATTATTAGTATTTCTTCTTGTTGTCCTCTAAATAATTATTTATAATGATTACACAATTGCATAGGAAACAAGAACGATCATTACTTAGCCAATTGCTCAAAACTTGATTTTGACCAACTTGATTTTGTAGTTGCATTTCCAAATAATAAGGACTGGTTCTAGGTAATGTCTCAACCCAATAAGTGCTGGAATGATGAGGTAAATTCATGCCCACTTTTATGTATTATTTAGTACATGAATATATACAATTAAATTGATACAATTGTTTGATGCATGTGTGCAGTATGTGGATGTCATATTTTACTATTTGCGTAAAAAGTCGAAACAACAGATTCATTCTAAATATCAATATACCACCACTAGTTGTTTTTTCAAAACATACGTTGACAATGCTAGTGAATATGAAGATAAAATAGTTGGCATAATGAAAGGGTTTGCTATACCTTGTGGACTGCCTTGGCACTTGACAGATGATGTTTATGTCCCTGTTAATAGTAATGGGGAATTCCATTGGGTCTTGACAGTCGTTTAATTGAAGGAAAGGTGCATAAAAGTGTATGATTCCATCTCCTCAACTAGGTCTAACAGAAAATTATCCTCCGAGCTTAAAAAGTTGTCTACAATGTTTCCAAAGTACCTTCAGTTAAGTGGATTTTTTTAGCAAAAAGAGCGAACCAACTGGTCAGCTCTTGAATGTTACCAAGGAAAGAACAAATCTCACCCATTCGAAGTCAAACATGTTACTAGTATTGCCCAACAGGAAAGTAGTAGTCTGTAAGTATCACATTATTTTTTTGTCTTACGACTATCGAAATATGTTGTTATTATATTTTCTGATTGATGATATACCATGCAGGGATTGTGGACTTTTTGTTGCAGCATACGCTATGTTTTTGAGTAATGGATTAGAAGTACCATTATGTGGAATTAGTACTGACACCCTTCGCTTGAGATATGCTTCACTCCTATTGAATTATGGGAATATAAAGGCTCGAAATGGCTATGTTAGTAACAATGAAGACCCAAAGATGCATAGACCTAAAAAAGCTAAGATCGATGAAAATATTGTGTTTACAACCATTAGATAGGTGGTTATGTATATCATATCATTGTGAATTACCTTTTTTCTGATAAGTTGTATAAAACAATTGGTTAAGTGTTAATATAAATGATTTTTACGAATATTTCTATTTTGTTGGAACAAATGTCAATTATGATGGAAAGGATCAAAGGGGTTGTCTGTGGCAACATATATAACTTCTGTTGTAAAAAACTCCACATAATTATCTGCATGTGTTCAAACAGAAAGGATACATGTGGCAACAATTTCGTAAAAAGGTGATATGTGGTAAGATATGTCACATAAAGGATATATGTGGCAACATATACTATATAACATGTCACAGAAAAGGTGGTATGTGACACAGCAGAACGTATATATGTGGCAACATATGTGACTGTTTGAATTGTCAAAATTAAAAAAAAAATTAAATGGTTTTAATATGTCACCAACAGAAACAGTTTTAATGTGGCAACATATGTCACCAACAGAAATGGGTCATGTGGCAACATATAACACAGAAAAGAGATATGTGGTAAGATATATCACAAAAATGAAATATGTGACAACACTACACTATATATACAACATATGTGCCCAACAGAAAGAATATATGTGGCAACATATGTCACAATTTGAATTGTCAAAATTATAAATAATAATTAAACGGTTTTAATAATCCTCCCTTCATTTTCCCTCTCCTCCTCTCTCTCCTCTCTGCTATAAAAGTCGTTTCATATTCCAATTTTTTTTTTTACAAATTTATATTTTCTTTTCTATTGTTCCATTATTTCTTCCTTCACTCACAGATCATTGTTCTTGTTGCGATATTTTTTAAAACATTAGTGGTAATCTGTTGCGATCCTCTTCTACATCAAGGCATTGTTGTCCTCATCATTTGTAGTTTATATCTTCTCAGGTAATATTTAATTAGGATTTGAAATGTATGTGCTTATATGCTTACTTGTTTGCCCTTGTTTTGAGTGGATTTATCACTTTTGAGTGGTTTTTATCACTTTTTTGGTTCTGTAGTTGTTCATTGTAGTACGTTGTATTGCGTTTAGGGAGGATTTTGTGGTTTGTTTGTTTGTTGTGTATTGTGTTGTGTATCTCAAAAAGCTTCATTTGTAGCTCATGTGTGGCATTCAAATATTTTATTTTTTGTAGTTGCAGATACAAATATAATGGCTCCTGTCAAAAGAAAACTTGATACATCTGACACAACAAAGATCCAGAAGAAGGCTAGGTCTAAAGTTGCTCGGAAGAGGAATGAAAATACCAGTCTTTTGGAAGATCTTGCATCTGAAGCAGTTTCTTCTTCTCAAGTAAAAATTGAATTTTGTCAAAAAGAATATGAAGAAAGGGAAGTAGTTTTGGATGAAGAGGAAAAACAACAAGAAGTTGAGGAAAAACAAGGGGAAAGTATAGAAGTAGTTAATAGAGAAGTAGTTGAGACACAAGAAGAAAAAATAAATGAAGTTGATGAAGAAGAACAAGAGCTTCATGAAGTTTCAATGCTACTGGTGATGATGTGATTAAAATCATCAATGCAGACACTTTCTGTGTGCATTTGCAGCTTAATGCTAATGGTGATACCATTATTAGGTCAAACCTGGGAAAACTTGTCATCAAATTCAGGGATTTCCTCAAGAGAAATCATTTGAAAGATTTTTTCAGAAATAGTTGTTTCGGTCATTTTCTAGATTTACCCATCGATAAAACTCCACATTTTCAAATGACCATTGTGTATGAACTTCCGAAAAGAAGGTTCATTTTTGAAAATCCCAAAAAGAAGGATGAGATTGTAATTAATTATTATGGCATGCCAGTTTTCTTTGGCAAAAGAGAGTTTGCCATAGTTAAAGGGTAAAATGTCATCCTCTTCTTGAGCCCATCCCTGAATACATTGTCAAAAAAGAACCACAAAGAAGAAAGAAAGGAGTAAAAGAAGTAGCAGAAGCAGGACAACAATCACTGCCATCTGAAGAGCAGGACTTGATGTCCTTTGTTGGTAAAAGATTCAAAAATTCTGACTTAGTAAATTTGTTGGAACACGAGGATACACCAAGGAAGCACAAGGAGTCATTGTGCTTATTTTGGTTTACACATAATATACTTTTGCCGAGGGATCTCAACAATAACATACAGTTTAAATGGGTGAATTTATATCAGGATATTGAGGCTTTCAACAACTACCCTTGGGGCATGACAACTTTGAATTAACTCTCAAATATTTGTTGGAACCTTTAGGAGAAAAGACCAGTAACTTCTTTGGCTTTCCATGTGCTTTCATGGTAAAACTAAATGTTCTTAATATTCTTATATTATATTAAGTAATTCAACATTTGATTAGTGACATGTTTTCCTTTTTTTACAGGCTTGGGCATTTGAAGTCATTCCTTATTTGACTCATAAAGTAATTGCAGAAGAACAGAGATCATCTCCAAGGATTTTGAGATAGTTGAGATCAAGAACAAAAATTACCAAGGAAGGGCATATTCCAGATCTTTTTAACCCTCCTCTTGATGCAGTAAGTTATTATTAGTATACTACACTCTTATGTTGCTACATATGACTCTTATGTTGCTACAAATGATTTATCTGTTGCAACATGTGACATAAATATTGCTACAGATGATTTGTGACATAAATATTGTTACAGATGATTCATCTATTGCAACATTTGTGTCAAATATTGCTACAGATAAATCATATGTGTCAACCTATGACACATCTGTAGCAACATATGACACATATGTGGCAACATATCACCCATCTGTAGCAACAAATGACATTTCTGTGGCAACATATGACCCAAATATTCTTACTGATGCTCATTTTTATAATTTTAGGTTGTGCATCCATGGATTACCCCAACAGAAGAGGAATTTCAAATGTCGTATCTAATTACTCTAGGGTTGGTTGAAACCATTTTTGATCCTGTTGTGGATAGAGTTAAAATGGAGTTGGCTGGAACAACAACCATCAAAAGAGACAGAGTTGTTAATGAAGTCGTTAATTAATTAGTTGTTTTTGATGGTGTTGGTACTGGTGCTTGTGTTGGTGTTGGTGTTGGTGTTGGTGTTGGTGCTGGTGCTGGACAAGACCAAGGGGCTACCTCTTGTAGAAGATGTTGTGGATTTCTTTGTGAGAAGTGGAAGAAACAAGATGAAGATTCTATCATGTATCATCAAACATTGAGTCAATCTGTCAATGAATTTAAAAACAAGAGGGGGGTCAAAGGAATTCTATCAAAGAATGTTTGGCATCCATATACTCCACAGGCCAAGAGGAGGAAAATATCATTTGCCAAGGCAATACAAAATTTGAAGAAGAAGATGTTTGGCAAATTCCCAAGGACCGTAATAGAGGATGTGAAGGAGTACAAAAAGTTGAATATTTATAAGCGTGCAACTGTAGCAGAAAGAACCAAAGTGATTTCTCTGACGAGTGCAAAGGACGTTCGAATATAATAGGGCATGCATATTTTTACAGGACAAGATTTCAGGAACATGACAAGCATGAAAGTTTGGTGGGAGGACTGGGTAATCCTTCAATTTATAATTCGTGTTTCTTTTATCTTTTCAATGACTATTGTTCTTTACTCTTTAATAATATTTTTTATTTCAATATATTGACGAAATCCTTAACCTCATGCGTCAGAGGCATGAGAAATACGCGGATTACTATGATCCCTCTGATAGAATCCTGGATCTCAACTTTTATATCAACTTCCAAAAAAGATATAATAAAATGAGCGATGAGGCAACAACTGTTGGTGGCAGAGGAATTAAGCAATTAGTAGATGAGTTTGTATGGGATGAAGATATGGTTGACTATGCCAGGGGAATTAGGCCATATCCTGGAGGCATGGATTGGATTGGTGCAAAAAGGATTTTGACAATCATGAACCTGGACAAAACCCATTTTGTGACTCTTGAAATTTTCTTGCACGAGGGTCGCATGAATGTTTATGACTGCCAGCTGATGGGTATGGAAGATGCCGAGTTTTTGACATATATACAACATGTCTTCGAGTTGCTGCCTAAATTATTGAAGCAGAGTGGAATAATGAAGCATTTTCCAGAAAAGTTTCTCAAGCAACCATGGGAATTTAAAGGTCGAATGGATCCCATGGTAAAAAATCTAACTGGAGTGGCGTGCGGGTCATATTCCCTTGCATTCATCGAGTGTTTGGTTAGCAGGACAGATATTCAACCTCCCAAAATCCTGTTGTGTGACAATCTAGTTGAACTAATGCAATGGGTTTAGGCTTATGGGATAATTTCTCGGAGCTTAAAGCCTTGAAAATGTGTCGTATTAAAGACATGTTTTATTTTATCACTTATGTTATTTTATTTTATCTTATCTGTAGCAACATTTTATGTTCATCTGTAGCAATATTTGAGGGATGTGAAGCAGCATATCCCTCAAATGGTCATCTGTAGCAATATTTAAGGCATCTGTTGCGACATATCCCTCAAATGGTCAAACATTCGCCTCAAATGGTCATCTGTAACAATATTTTATGGTCATCTGTAGCAACATTTGAGGGATGTGTAGCAACATATCCATCAAATGATCATCTGTAGCAATATTTGAGGCATCTGTTTCGACATATCCCTCTAATGGTCAAACATTTGCCTCAAATGGTCATTTGTAGCAACATTTTATGGTCATCTATAGCAACATTTGAGGTATATGTAGAAAAATATCCCTCAAATGGTCATCTGTAGCAACATTTGAGGCATCTGTTGTGACATAACCCTCAAATGGTCAAACATTCGCCTCAAATGGTCATCTGTAACAACATTTTATAGTCTTTTGAGGCATCTGTTGCTACAGATGCCCATATGTGTCAACATATCACAAATATGCAGCAACATATGACACACATGTGGCAACATATCACCCAAAGTGTCAAACAAACATTTGATCAGGAATGCAAGACTACGTTTATTTATTTCGACAACTACATAAGAAATTTCTATCCTCTACAATTTTCTTCTTGGTAATGCTTAATAATACATGGGGGAAAAAGACCAAGATTAGCTTCCACATGCTACAACATTTGGTCATCTTCTTCTCCTTAAACCCCCATTCGGTACTTCTTTTAATATTACTTTCATCAACAGTTTCCAACTCCTTTATTTTGTTCACCAATCTGAGAATAACGAACTTGGATCGTATATCAACATCTTCATAATCCCTCCATCTAAAGAAGTTGCATGCATTCTCCTAAAATAAACACCACAAATAAAGAAATTTAAATTAAAAAATAGAAAATAAAGAGATCTGAAGTCTCCAAAGATTGTAGAAATGAACATACACAATAGCGTGGACAAGACCAAAATCTTCGACATAGATTGTCCTTTGACCATGAAGTTTGCATTGAAAGTAAGTCTCCATGTTTGCAATAGATTTCACACCAAACATGGTATCATTTTCATCGTCACAAATTCGATTTAGTATTGCGTTTGACATCATATCAAATTAAGTAACCAAAAGTCGAGCTGATGAAAATCGATTTAGTATTGCAGATGATGAGTCCCAAAATTTGGTTTAACCAAAGGCCAATCAAATTAGTTGCGTCTGAAAAAATGAATAGGAAAGATTGATAGATAAAAGACTGACGAAAATCAAATAATATCATTACATCCATGCGAAGTGAGAGGTCGTATCGGAGAGAGAGAAAAAAGCGCCAAAACCGAAGCGGCAAGGATGAAAAATTTGAAAACCCTATTCAATCTGCTAAGCTCCACTCTAGCCTTCTCAATTTGTGGCTAATATATTTGAACTCTTTTCTGTTTATTTGCCTCAATACATGTTGGAGTGTCATTAATTTGCACCTGACCTTCTTCATAATATTCTTGTCATACTCCTGCTTCCATATACTCTCCACTAATCCTATGAAGGAAGCATGTTCAGTCCACACATTGAAGAACTTGAAGTTCACTTTTATAGATGTTTACAATATGAGTTGCATGGGCAATGATTTGATATGCCTGGGTTCCCATTTTCAGTAAAAACATGTGCCCACTTTCCATCTATTCATCATTCCCAAATACTCTATCAATCCATGTTGTTTGTTAGTCCAAGCATAGTAATTCCCCTTCTATTGTAATTCAGTGACACCAATGTCTTTGACACATTCTGCAAAATCCTTTATTTCATTGATGGTCACAAGATCTCTAGCTAACCTATCTTGTGGGGACAATAGAGCATTAAAATCCCCTACAATGAGCCATGGTTGAGAGACGCCTTATGCCATTTTATGTTCAGCTCTAGGCAGAGGTTTTTTTCTCTACTCTATAGTATTATTACCATACATCACCGTAAGCATAATTTATTGTCCCTTGCTCTTTATCTGACAGTGTAGTAGTTGAGCAATAGTGATTAGTAAATAAAGAAACTCCAATAGCACTAGCAATTCCACTTAGAGATCCCACACCCCAACAGTTAAGTGGTAATTTAGGGAAAGTTACCCATAAAGGGATTTCTACTAAAAATTCACTCCCAAAGTCATGTTCAGGACACCATTGTTTTGATATGATAGGTCGATTATTGATAGTATAAGGTCCAATATACAATATCTCGTTCATGTCGCTGATATTCTGAAGCTTTACTATGTAATAGCCTTCTTCATGTAGGTACACATCAGGTTTAGCAACTGCTGTCCAATTCATTATTATATACCTCATGGTGTTATACCCAGGGCATTACCCAATCACATATCCAATTCTTGCACAGTTACATTTCTTCCATCTGAACTATTGTTTGTCCATTCACTATTTGTGGATGAAAATAGGACAAGTTCATTCCATTGTTAGCTGCTCGATTATTCCTGAACATATTAATCTATGGCTCCTTGTGTTCTTCAATATGCTCCCTCCCTGTGCATTGGTCTCCATTAATCCCTACTACATCAACACTGTGGATTGCCTCATCCTTTCCATCTACTTTTACTGCTATTAACCCCATTTCCATCATCGCAATTTTACGGATTTAATTTCTCTTGTATTATAGATATGATTCCTCAATATTATAGATATGAATCCCAAATTGTCTAGATTTTCTATGTATACCCTTTATTTATTTTTTATTTTTGAATTTGTATATTTATATATAAGTCGTGTTACATTAATGATTACAAATTGATATATAACTAGTTTGACGTATATGTACTGTGTTTTTATATCTTTGAGTTAGTGTGCTAATAATATAAAGTATCAGATACATGTGAATTTATTTTTTTATTTTTTTATTTTTTTAATAAGTATCTTTTTATTTTTGAATTTGTATGTGGGCATATCAGTCATGATACATTAATGGTTACAACTTGATAGATTTCTAATTTGACGTATATGTAATGAGTTTTTAGAGTTGCGAGTCTGTGCGTTCTTATTGCTTTTGCGAAAAATTGTATTTTATAGATGATACATTATACATGCAATTTGTTGTAAACACATCAAAATGTTTACGAATGAGGGTATGTATATACTAAAATTTATATTTTGTATCTAATACTAAGTATAATTTAGTTGTGTGATTATTTGTGATTGATACATAGAAGTAACTATTTTATGGAATGTATTACTGTTTTTTTTAATGTTGAAGGTTGTTGCATCATTTGAGTATCTTTATACAGTCTATGATTCTGGAAAAGGTACATTATTTGTCTTGAAAGATAAATAAGAAATTATGAAAGATTCAATGGTTCCATTACCAGATAAGAAAATTGTCTTGCCACCTAGATACAAAAGGATACATGGACGATCGTGAATAGAAAGAAAAAAAACTCAAGTGATAAGTCAACTACGAGTACAAACTGTTGTGGACATTATAGACATGAAAGTCACAACATGCGATCTTGTACTTTTTAGAAAAATACATTCAACTTCCAATATATTAAAGTGTTACTATTAATAAATTAAATTTGTTCAACTTTGTGTACATTTCTGCTTGATAATGATTTAATCACATTGTTAAACTATTAATTTTGTAAATCTGGTACAATGTTAATATAATGTATGTTTTTTTTTTATAATAATGTATCTGATACATCATGATTGTGAACGATTGTATTTACTGTAATTTTATGTTAAAGTATCACACATATAAGGAAAGACAAAATAATATATTTAATACATTAATTTATGTAATTGATACATGTTGAAATATACATTGCAGTGGTTAGATATCAAGTGTATCAATAACCTAATAAACAACCTCTTGAATGATAAAATTGTGTGATACTTAAGTTTATAAAACTTATTTGTATCAGATATTTTTTTAAAAGTGTCCTATTTTGTCTTGTGTACCACAAACACTATAATTACAATAAAAAAATAAAGAAAAATATACCTACTAAGATTAAAACAATAAACTATATTGAAATATAAATTTAAACTAACCAAGTTTATACAGAAAGACTCTAAAACGTAATTTAATATATCTTAAAAATAGTAAAACATTCAAATTGGTGTGTCCACAAATACATAATGACTATTCTATAAAACCTGATACATTATGTATTGTAGCAGTGATATATCGAAACAGTAATAACACTAACAAAGACTAAATTAAGAATAAAAATAAATGAGATATATTGAAAATCTATATCTTTGATAGTGATGATTGTTTAATGAAATATCCAATTTTTTTCTTCTTTCTTTAAGCGTTTTATCAGTAGATTTAGAACTCGCGTATGCATCCTTTTTTCGACTTCTCCACTTTCAAATTCTTCATGACTAACGTATTGTTTCATTGCTTAGATCTATTTTTATGAAAGTTTTCATCAGCAGAATCAAATACACAAGATACCATATCTCTAGTATGTGAAATTAATTTGAATAATAAACACAATACTAAACGAGGAAACATAATCCATATGTATCAGAAATCCAAATTCAAAATTGTTGCTTTATCTGAAAATCAACCCTACCAGAAACAAACTTCAATGTTTCATCATTTTCTTCGCACAAATTTTGCGGTGATGTCCACGATAACAACCGCCAATAATAACATACCTAAAGCCGACTTTAGCCCAAGCGACGGTGTTAGAATTGTAGATTAAAAAGCTAAACAATTTTTTTAACAAAAACCACAATTGAAGAATTGGAAAGAAAACAATTGATAAAGAAATAATTCTACCTCTTTAGGAACTTTAAATCGATGATCTGGAGAGAGAATAGATCTGAAATTATAAAATGGAATGATGGATGTAACAGTCAATATATGAGAGTGATTTTAGGCGTGCAAATAGAAACAAAATCATTGGGTTGGAAGGGCAATGAATAATGTATCCAGAAAAGGAGATAAAACGAAAAAAAAATTGATATATTTTAAAATGGTAGGAAAGTTTAGAGAATATGGAAAGGTTGTGTAGTTAGGTTATTTATCCAAAGGTGTAATATACACTCTAACATGTATATATATACTAGTCTATGAGAACGTTCGTGGTATGTTTAACTCAAAAGATAATGTATTCATTTCAACTTCTACACAATTAATAAATTTTAAAAAATAAAAAGTTGATATGTGCAACATAAAAAAGTTGTTGTAATAAATATACGAACCATCAAACTTATGAAATAATTATAGTTATATCTTGCCCTACGATTATGAGGCCACCAAAATTGAGAGACGAAGAAAATGACATAAACATAAATACAATTAGAAAAATAAATACAAAATTGCCCTATGATATTTCAGACAAGAGTACATACCCAAATCTGCCATTATAATTCTTGACTTGATTGAGCGGAGGTCTTTTCTTTTGGTTCATTGGAAGTTGTTTCTCTCTCTTGCCTTATACTTTATTTATATCTTTGATGGATAAGACTATATCTTTATGGGAGAGAGAGGACCCTTTAAATACAGTGTGTTTTAACATCATTCACACCTTTCCATCATGGTAAGTAGTGGAAATAATGGATAGTTGGAAGAGGTAATTTGTAAAGTGGAAGACTTAATGGGTAGTTGAAGTAACCTCTTCCCCACTTCCCCTCTTCTCCACTTCTCTACTAATCCAATTACATTTAGAATTTAGTTAGTAATTAAATATTAAACCAAAATAATATTAATGTGAGTGGGTCATAAAACTAACATTCTCCCACTTGACACACGTAACATCATTTACTTAATGATTTATAAACATTTCAATTACAATGTGCACATATACTAAATTCAATATTATTTAATTCGTTTTTATTAAGTAAATCAACTAATATGAGTCATAGGGGTTGTACACCACTTTATTTGGCATAGTCCCTTTCATGCACTACAATATTAGTCTATTGTCTAACACAACATTTCAAATACATAATGGGTCCACCATAATGATTAGAATATCTTTATCTAAAACAAAACATGTCATCATCGTTCTCAACATAACGTATACAAGAGAAAACAGGTAATAACAGAAACATATATATAGTTGAGCTCAAAGTGTCAATTGCATAAACATAATATAATCTTTACATAAAGTCATTCATTGTTATTAATAAGACCCATTCTTTCAACATGTTCAACAAATGTTTTGGACGGTAATCCTTTCGTCAAAGGATCAGCAATCATAAGTTTGGTGCTAATATGTTCAATTGTCACTTTATGTTTCTGGACTTCTTCCTTAACTGAAAAGTATTTCAATTCCATATGTTTGGCATCCTTATAATACTTATCATTTTTAGAGAAGAAGACTGCTGCAGTATTATCACAATAAATTTTCAGCGACTTGGAAATATTGTCGACTAGTCCAAGTCCTGAAATAAAGTTCCGCAGCCAATTAGCCAGAAATGTGGCCTCAAAGCATGCCACAAACTCAGCTTCCATAGTGGATGCAGCTATAACAGACTGCTTTGCACTCTTCCATGATATTGATCCTCCATCTAATATGAACAAATGCCCAAATGTGGATTTTCGTGTATCCACACAACCAGCATAATCTGAATCCGAATATCTAATCACATCAAGATGATCAGATTTTCTATAAGTGAGAATATGATCTTTAGTTCCTTGCAAGTATCGCAACACTTTCTTCGTAGCTTTCCAGTGATCCATTCCTGGATTACTTTGATAGCGACCCAACATTCCAACAGCAAAACTGATGTCTGGTCTAGTATATGTTTGGGCATACATCAGATTCCCAACTATTGATGCATAAGGAATATCATTCATTTGCTTATGTTTCAATTCATTCTTTGGACATTGATTGAGACTCAATTTATCTTCTTTTTGAATTGAAACGGGACTTGATGAGCATTTTTCCATTCTAAATCTCTCTAACACTTTATTAATATAGGCTTTCTGAGATAAACCTAATAATTCTTGTGATCTATTTCAAAATATTTCTATTTCAATCACATAGGATACCTCTCCCATATCTTTCATTTCAAAATTGTTAGATAAATATCTCTTGGTATCATGCAACAAACCAAGATCATTAGTAGCAAGCAAGATGTTATCAACATACAGGGATAACATAATAAACTTACTCCCATGAACCTTCAGATATATACACCGATCAACAGTGTTTTCCTTAAATTCAAAAGTGACAATAGTTTCATTAAACTTAAGATACCATTGTCGAGAAGCTTGTTTAAGTCCGTATAATGACTTCTTAAGTTTACACACCATGTGTTCCTTTCCTGTACAAGAGAACCCTTCAGATTGACTCATATAAACTTCTCCCTCCAAATTTTCATTTAGAAAGGCTATTTTCACATCCATTTGGTGTAACTCTAAGTCATAATGAGCTACTGAATCTATTATAATTCTGAGTGAATCTTTTCTAGAGACAGGTGAAAATGTTTCTTCATAGTCGATGCCATCTTTTTGAGTGAAACCTTTTGCAACATGTCTGGCCTTGTGACGTTTGATGTTGCCAGTTGAGTCATTGTTGGTCTTAAAGACCCATTTACACCCAACTGTTTTGCAACCTTCTGGTAATTCAACAAGGTTCCATACTTCATTTTGTTCCACAGATTTCAACTCATCTTTCATAGATTATCCATCTATCAGAATTATTACTTTCAATAGCTTGTGAAAATAAAACTGGATCATTATCAATTCTTAAGTCAATTTCTGACTCGTGTAAATGTACCGAATAGTCATCAGAAATAGCAGGTCTCTTTTGTCTTTGAGATTTTCTTAATGCTACTTGTTGTGGTACATCTACTGCAGGTTCATTAATTATTGCTTCATTGAGATTAACAGGAGCATCAACTTGTTGTTCTTGTTGATTGTTAGGTTGTGCAATAACTTTAGGAACAACATCTTTAAAAGAAGTAAAAGGTAGAGAAACTCTCATCCTAACTTCTTTAATTTCCACTTTACGTGGTTCTTCACTCCCACTAACTTCATCATTCTCAATGAACCTAGCAGTTCAGTTTCAACTATTCGTGTACTGTGATTAGTACAGTAAAATCTATATCTTTTTTATTTTTCTGGATAACCAATGAAGAAACCACTGATTGTTCTTGAATCCAGTTTCTTTTCTTGTGGGTTATAAACTCTAACTTCTACCGGGCAACCCCAAACATGCAGGTGCCTTAAACTAGGTTTCCTACCAGTCCATAGTTCAAAGGAATTTTTCGGACCGCTTTACTAGGAACCCTATTAAGTAAGTAAACGATAGTCCTTAAAGCATACATCCACAATGAAAGAGGAATAGATGAATTACTTAACATACTCCTAACCATGTCCATTAATGTACGATTACGCCTTTCTGCTACACCATTTTGTTGTGGTGTTCCAGGCATTGTTTATTGAGCACATAGCCATGTTTTTCGAGGAATTTAGGAAATGGACCTGGGTGTTGTCCATTTTCATCATATATTCCATAATATTCACCACCTCTATCTGACCTGATTATTTTCACCTTTCTATCTAGTTGTCATTCAACCTCAATAATAAAGACCTCTAAGGCATTATCGCTTGAGATTTTTCATGCAACAAATAGACATACCCATAACGTGAAAAATCATCAATAAAAGTGATAAATTATTTTTCTTTACTGAAACATGCAATATCAAAAGGACCACATATATCAGTGTGTATAATTTCAAGAAGTTGTGTGCTTCTTGTGGCTCATTTCTATGTGTGTCTTATTTGTTTTCCTTTAATACAATCCACACAAATGTTAAGGTCTGTAAAATCCAAATTTGGAAGAATTTCGTTCTTAACTAATCTTTTCAATCTTTCTTTGGATATGTGACCTCTATGTTTGTATCACAAGAAAGCATATTGTTCATTCACCAAACTTTGTTTGGTTCAAATATTATGATGCAGAGTTAAGAGTGTTTCGGCAAATAGATTATCATGATTCAGTTTGTATAAGTTATCACAAAGAGTACCAGTACAAATGAGATAATTATGTTTAAACAAACTAAAATATCCATTACCAAAATTAAAAGAGTATCATGTCTTATCCAACTTAGACAAAGAAACTAAATTTCTCAAAAGAGAAGGTACATAACAAGTTTCAAGTAAATCTAAGTGGCGCTCAATATCAAGGATCAAACGGTAAGTTCCTATAGCTTTAACTGGAGCTTTCACTCTATTCCCCATATACACATATCTTTCATTATGGTTTATTATTTGTGTTGTATGGAATCTCTGCATCGTATTAGAACATGAACAGTACAACCAGAGTCAATCCACCAAATATTATAAGGAACTTCAGTTAAATTTGATTCGAGACATGTAAAAGCACTAGGCTTACCTTTCTTCTCGAGCCATGCCTTAAATTTCAGGCAATGTTTCTGAAAGTGTCCAGATTGTCCACAGAAACGACACTTATCATTCTTATGTTCCTTCTTATGTACTTGAGAGGAGGACTCATTAACATTATGGTGCCTCTATTTTCCTTTAGCATGTTTCTTTCCTTTCTTTCCAACTCCTTGATGACTTACAAGGTTAATGGAGTGGGTTCCTTAATTCTTGAGCCTTACTTCCTCCTGAACCAACATTCCGTGCAATTCATGCATGTTCCATTTGTCTTTCATGGTGTTGTAGTTCATTTGGAAAGGGCCATACTCAGACGGTAATGAGTTGATAATGAATTGTACAAGGAAATTTTGTTCCACTTCCATTCCCAAAGACTTAAGTCTTGCTGCTACGTTTGTCATTTCGATGACTTGCTCATGCATGGTACGTGAATTATAAAACTTCATGATAGTCAAAGTACACATTAGTGTCCCAGCAAGAGACTTATCAGCAGTTGAGAGGATTCCTCCATGAATTTCATAAAATCTTTTGCATTTTTCAGTTTTGGGAAGAGTAGTCTTAATGTTGCTCGCAATATTCATTCGCATAAACATTAGGCTTAATATGTTAGATTGATCCCAGTGCTTATAATGAGACCTTTCTTCAGTACTGCTAGTTTCAGTAATAGTAGTTGGCTTCTCAGTGTAAAGTACAACATCAAGATCTAAAACTCCGAGATGAAATTTGATCTGTTCGCACCGATCTGAGAAGTTAAGACGGTTAAAGGTCGTAACAGAGGCAGAGAGCGAATGAAGAGCAAATGTTGTAAGTATAATATACTCATTTGTTAATACTTTGAGTTATGAATTTTAACTTACTATCAAATTCAAAAATGGTTTATAAATCCTTAAATGTATATTGATGTCCTCATTTGGGCGAAACATCAAAATACAACTTTAGACATAATGATGCTTAGATGTGAATTTAACGTAATTCAATAATTTTAAATGTGTCAATCAATAATATTTATTATCTTTGGATAAATAAATAAAACTAACGACACATCTAAATTATCTCATTAATGTTCAATGGTTATAAAATGAAATAATCAAACTTTGGGTGATCCCTAAATATCCTACAACCAAAACTTTTAATATATCCATAAGTTATATCAATTATAAGCATCAAAATAATGGATAATTAAATAAACATTTAGTCATTATTATTTTAAATTAATTCTTCAAAGATTAGACCACTTTGGTGATTAACTAATCTCATATGCATAATTTCAAAATAAAATACATCATGATAGAGAATAATTATTTCACTTAATACTACCTATTACCATTTTCAAATAAGGAAAACATTAATTTTATGAAACATCACTAGTTCTTAAACCATGCTAACATATAAAGATTTTTAATGATTGTGAAAACATAAACAATCTAACATTTAGAAATCCTATCAATTATTCAGGATCGTAGAACTATATGATTTTTCACATACATTTAATACTATGATATTTCAGACAAGAATACATACCCGAATCTGCCATTATAATTCTTGACTTGATTGAGCGGAAGTCTTTTCTTTTGGTTCTTTAGAAGTTGTTTCTCTTTCTTGCCTTATACTTTATGTATATCTTTGATGGATAAGACTATATCTTTATGGCAGAGAGAGGACCCTTTAAATAGAGTTTGTTTTAACATCATTCCCACCTTTCCATCATGGTGAGTAGTGGAGATAATGGATAGTTGGAAGAGGTAATGGGTAAAGTGGAAGACTTAAGGGTAGTTGAAGTAACCTCTCCACTTCCCCACTTCCCCACTTCTCCACTTCTCTACTTATCAAATTAGAATTAGAATTTAGTTAGTAAATTAAATATTAAACCAAAATAATATTAATGTGAGTAGGTCATAAAACTAACAGGAGTTATATATTCATTTAACATTAATGTTAGGCAGTGTTCCAATTTAATTGAACTTTGAGATTGTCAACGTCTGTAAATCAAACTTGAGTTTTCACTAAGAGAAGAATAGAAAACGAAAAAAAAAAAATTGTTGTTTAAAAATGTGAGGAAACCCCTCCATTTATAGTTAACAAATGGTAGTATGTGCAGAACTCTTTGGAAAAATCATAACCATTCAATGTGAGTTAATGCATTCTTTTAATATAATATATTAAAATATAAATATAATATAAAATATAGAAGATATACTAAATTGAGTATTTTTAGAAGAAGAACAACAATCAAAAACTTTAAAAATTGTAGTTTAAAAATTTGAGGAAATCCCTCTTTTTATTGCCAACAAAGGGTAGTGTAAAGGGTAGTGTATGAAAGAATACTTATTGTACCTTATCAAAAAACAGTCACAACTCACAACCCGTTAGAAAAGTCACAAACTCATCAAAAAATCATATTTCTTTGAAAAAATCACAACCCTTCGAAAAAGTTACAAGTCTTCAGAAAAGTCGTAGCCCTATGAAAAGTCACAACCCTTCGAAAAAGGCCACAACTCATCGAAAAAGTAAGTCTTTGGAAATGTCACAACCCTTCAATGTGAAAAGGTAATTGTTTTTAATATAAAATAATATATTATAATATAGTATAAGTAAATACAATGTAATATAATGTAAAATATAGACGATATACTAAATTGGTGTTTAAGTTGGGGGCTATATAATAATTTAACATTTAAGGTAGGCAGTTCATTATTTTAAGCTAATATAGATTTAAAAAGATCTCTCTCTCTCTCTCTCTCTCTCTCTCTCTCTATCTATCTATCTATCTATCTATATCTATCTATCTATCTATCTATCTATCTATCTATATATATATATATATATATATATATATATATACATATAA
The DNA here is from genome assembly GCA_016801875.1 of Solanum sitiens. Taxonomy (NCBI): domain Eukaryota; kingdom Viridiplantae; phylum Streptophyta; class Magnoliopsida; order Solanales; family Solanaceae; genus Solanum; species Solanum sitiens. The sequence goes on from JABWTJ010000517.1 coordinate 209,706, forward strand.
ATTATTTTAATTTTAATATTAATTTTATATAAATTTAAAAAATGAAGAAGACTTTAATTTAAGGATAAGTAGAATATATAAAGATGTGCCCCCGCCCCATGAAAAAAGAACATTCTATAAACTAAATAAAATAAAAGTGCAACAAATAATTTGGAAACAGAGGAGTATCTATTAAATCTAGTTTGGACTCTTCAAACAAATTTTTGATCAAATCATTTTTCTTCAACAGTTTTAGACTTTGCACAGCTTGAACACCAATTAGTAGTTTGTGCAACAGAAAATCATTGAATTTCTTGTCAAGTAGAAGTTGCTGCAAAAGTATATTTATTTAATTATTTACATAGACTTCTCGTTTGATGTTGAATATTTATATTCTCCTTATTCATCAAAATTTGTTGATCTATCTAGTTTACCCACATAAAAAATTATAATTGCATATAATTGAACAACTCTCACAATCTTCCTTGTTTTAAGAAGAAGAATAGAAAACTTACAAAATTAATAGTTTAAAAGTGTGAGATCCTCTCTACTTATAGACAACAAAGTATAGTATGAAAGGTGTTTATTGTGCCTTATCACATAAGTTATAACCCTTCAGAAAAATCACAATTTTATGAAAATGTCATAACTCATCGAAAAAGGCACAACCCCTTGAGATGCAAATGAGGAATCAATGGAAGGGAAAAAGGAAGCATGACATATATATTGTTGCGGAAATTTCATGGATTAACTAGCATACAATCACAATCGAAGAAATTAAAGAAGAAAAATAACACTTAGATTTGAAGAGGTTTGGCTAGGTCTACTCCTCAAAGCAAAAGCAAATAGAGTTTTCCAGTTTGAAAGAAAAAGAACAACGCTAAAATGCTTTCAGGCCCTTAGGACTACATTGTGTCATGTACAATAGTTTAGAATCCCCAGTTATATCCCTTATATATAGATCTCTAGTAGTTCCAAACCTGTACGGAAAAAGTTTTCCAATCTATAGGACAATATATTCCTTTCCTAAATCTTTTAAGACAAAGGGTCTACTAAACCAATAGAGATTATGAATTTCTTAAAATATACAAGGGAAAAGATATTCATGGTGTATCAACTCAATTTTTCAATGATTTTGAATCGAAATTGAAAAGATTTTTGAAAATTTGGGAGAAGAAATTTGAAATTTGAATTTTTTGAAACTGTTATACTTTGGGAGAGATTGATTAGCACTGAAAACAACCTAATTACGTGATTTATGGATTTGATATGTAATTTTACATTTCTTTTCCTTTTAAAGCACAACATAAAAGATTTTGTTTCCATTTTTAGAGCAACAAAAGGATTTTTCTTGTACCAGAATTAATGTATCCGGATGGTGACTTAATGTATTCAAAAGTTACTAATTTTAAGGGATTATTGTAATTAGAAAAATAGTATGAATACGATATAATTCACCCTTACAGCTTACACTAGGTGATTTATGTAAGTTATACATAAAAGAATCAAACAGCCCAAATAGGCCCAACTTCTTCTCAACCCATATTTACAAGCACACAAGGCCCACAATTCAAACCAATAAAAAGGAAACAAAATAAAACAGCAAAAAAGTGGAAACATTAAGAAAATAGCTAGAATCTTTTCTTCTTCTTCTTTCTCAAATTCTTATTACATAAAGAGCAACCTGACTTGATTATATTAGATTAATAATAATACCAGTACTCCCTTTAACCTTTTTCACTTTTACTTTTTTATTTTAGACTTTGAACATATGAGAATTTTATCGTAATATTTATTTTAATTGATGTATAATCTTTGATTTTGAAAATTAAGTACTTAATGTCGCAAACCATGAAAAATATTTGTTTTTCTCGTAATATATGTTAAAATTGAATATATTTTTTAAATTTTATATAGAGGGCAAGCAAAAACTGAAAGTAGAGAGTTAGTGTTACTTGTTTCATAACATGTCTCGACATGATAACTTAAAAATAAATTAGTAATAACTATAATTGGAATGTCAAATCATTAAAATTACTTGTACTTAAATTTTGAATGATATCATTGCTCTTTTGTGTAACAATGAAATGATACTCCAATAAAGTTCTGCAAATAGTTTTTGGAGAATAAAGCAAGAATCACGAGTCGTAGATGATGTTCATAGACCAACTACAGAAAAAGGGAAAATGGTATGTGATCTATGAGTAAGGTTTACAGTTCATAAACTATTTTGTCGTAGACTTGATCCACAGATCAAGTTCAGAAACTTTGATTTTAACCTAAATAATGTGACTCATGTTTATAGATCATAAACCCTTAACGGGTTGTAAATGGAATCATAGACAAGAGTCCTGAAACTCAATTTTTCTTCTGATTTATACGGAGAGATTCTACAGATCGTAAAAGGGACTACTGTTGTAGGAGGCCTTAAAGGAGGTGCGGGTGATTCAGAATAGGCTCAGTACAGCTTAGAGTAAGCACCAAAGTTATGTCGATCATAGGTGTCGACCATTGTGGTTTCCAGCTAGTGACTAGGTATTCCTCTGTGTGTCACCCATGAAAGATGTGATAAGATTTGGGAGGCGAGGAAAGCTTAACCCCAAGTATATTGGGCCCTTTTAGATCCTTTGGACAGTTGGTAAGGTTTCCTAAAAGTTGGCCCTACCTCAAGCATTTACAACTATTTACCATATTTTCCATGTTTTCGTGTTACGCCAGTATGTTCCTGATAAGTCTCATGTGCTCTATATGATGCGGTTGAATTGGATGATCGATTGACCTTTGTGGAGGATCTAGTTGCTATCTAAGCCAAAGATGTGGGGTAGTTGCATTCCAGATCCATTCTTGTGGTGAAGGTATGTTGGAGGCATCGTCAAGTTGAGGGTGCTACCAAGCATGAGAAGCGAGTGCAAATTTTTGGCTTTTTTAGCCTTCAGGTACTTCTTGACTCTTACTTTTGTGGATGAAAGTTTTGAAGTAGTGGATCTTGGAATGAACCTCCAGGTCATTTCAGTGCAAATTCCTTCTTGTCATTTAGAACGTCCCTATAGTGATCCAAGTCATTTATGACTTGTTGGGACTGACATCTTGGTCACCTGTGAATTTATGTGTTGCGGAGCTTTTGAAACTTAAACGGTTGACATTAGTCAAAATTTAGAAATGCAATTTTGGCATTTCCATCATCTCATGAAGGGTCATTTTAGGCTGGTGGCATGATTGGTCCAGACTTCAAGGCTTTTGGTGCGAATTTGTAACATTAAGTGTTTTAACTTTTCAGCTTTGGCCTAAGTTTGACCTCGTTCAATATTCTTGGTAAACATGCTCCGATAAAATATAAGTTAGCGCAGTTAGCACCAGAATATTGAGTTTGGTCAACAATGATTCTTTGTGTGGATCCCGAGGCTTTTGGACAATTCTGAGCCCCTCAGTAGATTTTGACTAAAAATAGAGTTTGGGCGTGGGAACCACTTTTTTTAACAAAACTTAAAGGAAAGTTTTAACTGATCCTTTGAGTCTGAAATATCAATTTTTATAGGGTAGCATATCTCATTTGCATGCACGGGTTTCCGAAGAAATCCCGAGCACTGTATAGAAGGATTTGGACTTTCCATAAACGAGCGGATGTGCATCAATTCGTGCAACTGAAAATGGTCTTTGCGTTCACGGGAAGTAAGTCGCATTCACAGAGACTAATGGACCTGGTATCGCAGGGCCTCTTCCACGTTCACGATGGGTCGAGGCCCTAACCCTCCGCGATCACGGGGCCCCTTCCATGTTTGCGGGCCCCCGGTCGCATTTGCCTTCACGCTCGCAGGATCCTCGCCGCATTCACGAAGGTTATTCTTGCTGAGCTTTTGCATTCACACTTAAACAGTTTGTTCTTTTAAATAAAGACCAGACTTAATTAGCACTTAATCACAAACTTATTTTTGGGATTTTGAAAACTCTAGTGATCCAGTTGTGGTGATTCAAATATTGGTGCATCAATAATCATCGGGGAAAAATGGGTGATCACTCCAGGAGTGTTTAGGAGGCTTTGGTTGAGGTAAAATTCAGTGTTTAATGGTTGCAATTGTAACACTCCGAAAATTTCTAAATCAAGACTCGAACCCTTCTTCATTGTTAACGGAATTTTTTGAGTGATTCTAAATTTTCTTAGGTGTTAAGGTCACTAAATGTAACACCTCTAGATCAAAAAAGTACTAAAGAGAAGTTCGTTCAAGTCACTCATTATTTTCTTAAGTTTTTGGTCAACTTTGGACGACCATATCTTTTAGCACATTAAGAGTTGGGTGGCCCACTACCTATCAAATTAAAGGTCTTTGCCATCAATTTGCTAAATTTTGAGCTTTGAGTAAAAAGTTATGACTGATTTACCAAAGACGCTCTGACCTGGCAGCAGCTACGCGTTAGTAGCCAATACGGACCTTGCTGTCTTCTAGAAAATTATCCCGACTTCCAACTCATTTTATTTATTTAAGGATATTTTAGTAGTAAAACCCTCAAGAAGTCATCTAAATTACCTAATGTGTAGAAAATTCCGTTCTCGTAATCAATCCCTCTCATTTACTCCTATACATATGTTTTTTAGGAAAGTGTTTTTTACTTGCCGCGAGACATTATAAAAATAAAAATGTTATTTCTATTATATATGCTACGCAAGTAGAAAAACAAATCCTAAAAATATATGTACATATCTAACAGAAAATGAAAAAAATATATAATAATAATAATAATAAAAAAAGAAGTATAAAGAGCAGTGGATTAAATGGGTTAGGGAAGGATTTTATTATTATTTTTAAATAAAAATAATAACAAATATTTTTTAGAAGGAGTGGGTGGTTTGGGGAGTTGGTGAAGTATGAAGTTTTAAAAATATTTTATAATAGAAATTTAAAAATAAATTTTAAGAAAATATTTTAAATTTTAGTTTTTACAAAATAATTATTTTTTTGAGATAGTAATACTTTAATCTTTAACTTTTAATTAATATTAAAAGTTTATTTAATAGTAGTTAAGAACATATATTTATTAATTAATATATTTTCAAAAACAATATATATCTTAAATATTCGATTTAATATCATTTATAAAGGCTCTCACTTGTCTAATATAATTTTTTATAACCTTATGATTACACTTGTGCAATCAAATTTTACACTTGTAATTACACTGTAGCAAACAAACAAGTCAACGTAATTACTAGATTGTGTAATTACCAAGCTGGTAATTACTATTCAAGTAATTCCACTGATTCCAATTGGTTGGAAGCTTTCCAAACAGTCCCTTCATGAATTTTCATCGAAGGTCTTTGGAGAATATTCTAGTTGAGTAGAATATTTTAGAAAAGGAACATATTTGTTAATATGTAGATACTTGTTTAATAATTATTATTTACATCCTCTAATTAACTAGTATAAATAGGCAGGTATTCATTTGTAAAATCATTAAGCAAAAATCAAAGTTCTCTACAATACAATCCTTCATAAGTGCTTAGTAGTAAACTAAGGATGTGACATTTTTCTTGCATTTTTCAATTTTCGTTTGTTAAAGTGAGACTAATACTATTAATATAACTCCCTCACATACATTAAAGGGGTGGGGTGGGGTGGGGGAAGGGGGACTCAAATATGTAGGGGTGTGCAAAATCGAATAAAAAAATGTTATTGTGTCATTACTATTGAATTATTGGGTCAAACAACTTTTTAATGTTTTTATAAAAAGTTTATTGGGTTATCGGTTTGGTATCAATTTTTAGTATCGGGTTATTGAGTAAACCGATAACCCATTAAGACGATAGTAAGTTACTACTATATCATTCATAAATATCAAATATTAATGACTTAACATAACTGACACTATATTAATACTCTACACTACGGTCAACACACTTCACATGTCATAGTATTTCTACTTCACATAAGAAATTTCATAATATATTCTGATTGTAACGTGTTATTGTAACTTTTGTACTACATCTACTCTTATAATTGATGCAATTTCTCATTATATTTCTTGTTTCACTATACCAAAAAATTTACATCTGATTTGTTTGCCTCACTATATCGTGTCAAATTGTTAGAGAAGTGAGAAATCATATGTTTAATTTATGAGCATTTTCTTATTGGGCGAACCGAAAATCAAACCGTTAATGACCATAAACCAATAAAGAATAACTTATTGGCCTGTTATTGGTTTAGCATATTTAAAAATTGAAAAGTGATAAATTGAACCGATAATACAAAAAACCAAATCGAGCTGACCAATGCACGCCCCTACAAATATGCCATGAAACTTTGAGATAAGGTTCACCTATGTCATCCAATAAACGTTTGACTAATTTATGTCATCTTCGTTTGAGAAAAGGCTAACAATTTCAATTTTATAAAACCAATTTTGAACGTTTTCTCAAACAAAAATAGCATAGATGAACCAAACTTTAATTGGATGATAGATGGACCTTTTCTCAAATATTCATGGCATATTTGAGGCTTTTTTCGACCAAAGAAAAAAAAATTGATGTAAATTCTTATTGTACACAATCATAGACTGCAAGACACTATTTTTTAATAGAAGCTTGATCTTATAACCTCTCATCCCTTATCACATTGTATGTGTTGGAATTCTGACTCCCAGATTCCCCTAAGGAACAAGTATATTCTATATGTTCCCTTGCAAATTACAACAGTTACGTTTTGTGAAGCAAATAAAATAATAACACAATATTTTATCGCGGAAAACCCCAACTCATAAAGGGTAAAAATCACGACCTACACCTCTGTAGGATTTAACTCCACTTTATTAAACTTCGAATATCAACAACAGATTACAAGCATATGAAACCTAAGGAATTATAAACTCTAATTCCAAGAGGAATTATAAACTCTAATTCCTAGCTACACAAGACAAAAAAAACCAGGTTTAAGTCTTCTATCGTCCGTCAAGTTTCTCAAACTTGTTAGACGAATCATACACACACACTCAATTGTAATCAAAACTCTTAATTACAATCTTACAATGTTTTCCTCACAAACTTGCAACACTCCCAAGTAACTCTCAAAACTCTTTCAAAACCTCTTGATCGTGTTTTGATCTTCTCTCTATGTAAGTGCGCAATTTTTCTCAAGCGAAACAATCACCCTATTTATAGATTTGGACTTCAATCCAAAACCTATTTCAACTAGAAATCCTACTTGTGCTCTGCTTCCTTTTTCTCTTGAAACTTAGAAGCTCACGCGTAGGATTCCTACTTTGTGTGGAACTCATAGTTCAACTCGAACTTGTCTTCGCCACATCTTCAACTCCTTCTTCAACTAGAACATAATTTCGCCGCATCTTCAACTCGAACATCCCTGTCTTTGTCGTTGGAACATTGTCGCTGGAAAATTGTCACTGGAACAAAACCTTGTAGCATTAGGACTTCTTTTTGTCTTCGCCGCAACCGTTTATACGTTCTTCTTCAACTTGAATTAGGTTTCTACCCTTGCTGCTGCAACGTAATATTCTTTAGCAAATTATTGTTGAACTCGTCTTTACCAAATAATAACACAAACCTTTCCTTAATTAAATAAGAAACCTTTCACAAAGCTTTCCTTAATTAAATAAGAAAACATTGCTATTTGCTTATTTCATCTTCAACTTGGATTTGTTAAAACGTGTTGTATTCCTTATGCAAACTGGAATTCGCTAGAACGCATTGACGCTACATGTTCGACGTAACTTTACCATCTTTCAAAATACCATGAGTTTAACAAATTCCCCCTTTTTGATAATGACAAATAATCATATGCTTGCATCAAATAGGAATTTTTATCGAATAGGAAACACAACAACACGTTAAACACTTCATATTTCATATGCTCATATGCACGCGATCTTCCCCTTTTGACATTAGGCAAAAAGATAATAATCACTGCACAGAAAGAGACAATTCTGCGAAGATACATACAACCACATAGAGAAGACAATTCGATACTATGGCCACTGGCTATCATCTACTCAAACACTTAAAAAATCAGGAACTCATTTAGCTACAGCAAAGAGTTTGCACAAACATAGGAGATAGACAGGAACCTAAAACTCAAACCCAGCATTAGCATTAATCAAAAAGTAGATACACCACAAATGTAATCAAAATTAAAGATAGAATCAAGAACTTGTGATAAGAAAAAAATTGGAAGTCAAGGGCTAGAGTGACTAGGTAATATCAAAAGATCAGGCATCAGAGGATAAATAAAAGCCATTTTTCAGCAGCAAAAATATCTTTTGAATTAACAAAATTAGCAGCCTTCTCAGTTTCAAAGGTAGCTTTGGTCTATGCACGCTCAATCTTTTTTTTTTATTTCACTTTAAGGAACTTGTTCAATCAATTATGTACCATCTGCAGAAACAATAGTTCACTCATCTTTAATTTCAATAGAGTGAGTAAGAGGAACAAATTTTCTTGAATATCATTTGTAAAGGAACATGTTCTCTCGATCTTTTCCCTGGACGTGGTACTGTCAGGTGCAGTACCAACTACAATACTTTTTGACATCAATCCGAATTCCCAGTTTATATGGTTCCCAATAGAAGAACTAGGTTTGACAGATGGGTCTCCCATCGATTCCCCCTCACTAGATGCACCCAAGTTGAGCCTAACAAGTGAACTTTGTTCAAGTGTAGGGTCTCCAAAATATTCCCCCTTACAAGGTAAATCCTCCAAGACTTTACTCAATACAAAAAATTCTCCCTAAGAACCAGCACACTCTACTTTCTAAATATATACTTATAAGGCACCAAAGTAGAGGTGTCCTCCACCAAATTCATTTCAACCATAGACCATCACATTGGGATAAGGATTTTTAAGAAGATATTTGTTTCGGTAGTATTTAGGGCATGAATATATTTTGGGACAAGTGGAATAAATAGGTTCAAGTGCATTGACTTTATATTAAATCATGAATAATTGTAGTGCACATACCTTAGATCTCTAGATACTGCTGAATTTTGCTTCAATTTTACTAAGCTTCTCTCCCGTGCCAGATGCAAATACAGTGTTATAGTGCATGAGTAGCATGACTTTAAAAGTGGTATAGAGACATACAACTTAATGTACAAAACTGAGCATAGAATTCAAGATTAGAGGACAGTATGCGCAATGTTCATTAGCCATTGAGGAATACTCATGTGACCTTAATCATCCCCAAATTCCAAATTGTTCCTTTTGAAAGTGTTTTCCTTGGCTGATCATATTTTTGATTAATTGATCATCTGAGTGCGTATAACTGTTAGATTCTGCATAGGTTGGACCTGTTTCTTTCACATGTTTCTTCAGTCTTTCCCTTCTTTTTTTTCAACCTTTATTTTTTCAGTCAATGTTATTCATCCAATCCTCTTTTTTTTAAGTGAGAGGAATTTCTTCTAGTTTCAATCATGCATATGAAGCAACATGTTCAATTGGTAAATGTTGCCTACTTCCTCTCACTTTTTCTGCGAATTTAAAGGTTAGATTTAGGAACCTAGACTAGCTTGAAAACTTTGTATTGATAAAAAGGATGAATAAGATCTGCAGATTAGTTTTCCTTTGCGTATACCTGTTCCTTTGAACTATTTTATAAGTTTTTCTTGCTTTATTTTCTACAGTAACTCTGTATTTCGGACAATTTTCCTTAGAGTGCCTGAGTTACCACAAATAATACATAACAAAAAATTTCCAATCATAGGTTGTTCTTACCCTATTCCATTTCTTATGTTTCGAGTATTGTTACCTAGATGTGTTACTATCATGGATGATTTTGTCAATTTATTGGCTCTTTCCAGATCAGTTTTCATCTTAGACAATTCAAGATTCATTCTCCTATAACTTTCTTTTTCCAAGCTTAAGTCATTTTTGAGTTTATTCAACTCAAGTTCATTGTTTAACCTCATTAGATCTTGGTCACATCTAATTTGGTCACCACTAGGTTTTTCTTTTCCATTCTCACTAACACTTTGTTTCAAAATTTTAGATTTGAGAGACAAAGTGCAGGAATCAAGTTCTTGTACCTTTTCCTTTAGGAGTTGATTTCTTTCTTGAGATCAAAACTAATTTTTTCAAGATCAATATATTCAAATTTTAAACTGACAAGGAAGTCAGTAATTGATCTCTATTTTCATTCAACTCTTGAAGATTATCCATGAGAGTTAGAATAAAAGAAGATAACTTTTTCTGTGAAAAACCTTTTAGTTTATTTTTAAGGTAAAAATGATTTACCTACCATTTCTCAATGTCTAATTTAGATTATGGTTTAGATTCCTCCATGGACATTAAAGCAACATCTTCTGTATCATCTTCAGTTGAGTTATCTGAACGTGTTCCCCAATCAATATACATACCAATGTCAGATTATTTTTATTTGCTCAGGGAAGTTCCTTCATGTGCATTGACCAATGTGTCCTAAATTTGTTTCGCTGTAGTCCAACTAGAGATGCGATCAAACTCGTCTCGTCCAAGTCAACATACAATGATATATACTTAGCTTTAGCATTCTTTGCGAGCATTCTATAATCAGCTTCTCCATATTGTGCCTTGGGCTTCGGAATGACTTTCCCTTCATCATCCTTCATCATAGGAATAAGGGGACCATTAAAAACTGTCATCCATAATTCATAGTCTTGGGCTTGTAGAAAATCCTCCATTCTAGCCTTCCACCATGCATAGTAATGCCTATGAATAGTGGTGGTATGTTGATGTGTTGACCTTCACCGTGTCCAAGAGGAGGTGCAAAATTCATAATGATCTTATATTGTTTTATTAGACTCTTCAAAGATAACCTGCTCTGATACCAATTGTTGGAATTCTGACCCCCAAATTCGCCTAAGGAACAGGTATATTCTATATGTTTCCTTACAAATTACAGCAGTTACGTTTTGTGAAGCAAATAAAATAATAACATAATATTTTATTGTGGAAAACCCCAACTCATAAAGGGTAAAAACCACGACCTACCTCTGTAGGATTTAACTCCACTTTATTAAACTTCGAACATCAACAACAGATTCCAAGCATATGTAACCTAAGGAATTATAAAATCTAATTCAAAGAGGAATTATAAACTCTAATTCCTAGCTAAGAAATTATAAACTCTAATTTCTAGCTACCAAAGACAAAAACCCAGGTTTAAGTCTTCTACCGTCCGTCAAGTTTCTCAAACTTGTTAGACGAATCATACACACACACTCGATTGTAATCAAAACTCTTAATTACAATCTTACAACATTTTCCTCACAAATTTGCAACACTCCCAAGTAACTCTCAAAACTTTTTCAAACCTCTTAATCGTGTTTTGATCTTCTCTCTATGTAAGTGCACAATTTTTCTCAAGCAAAACAATCACCCTATTTATAGATTTGGACTTCAATCCAAAACCTATTTCAACTAGAAATCCTATTTGTGCTCTGCTTCCTTTTTCTCTTGAAACTTAGAAGCTCACGCGTAGGATTCCTACTTTGTGTGAAACTCCTACTTCAACTCGAACTTGTTTTCACCACATCTTCAACTCCTTCTTCAACTAGAACATAACTTCGCCGCATCTTCAACTCGAACATCCTTGTCTTTGCCGTTGGAATATTGTTGATGGAAAATTATCACTGGAACAAAACCTTGTAGCATTAGGACTTCTTTTTGTCTTCGCTGCAACCATTTATACGTTCTTGTTCAACTTGGATTAGGTTTCTACCCTCGCTGCTGCAACGTAATCTTCTTTAGCAAATTATTATTGAACTCGTCTTTACCAAGTAATAACACAAACCTTTCCTTAATTAAATAAGAAACCTTTCACAAAGCTTTCCTTGATTAAACAAGAAAACATTGTTATTTGGTTATTTTATCTTCAACTTGGATTTGTTAAAACGTGTTGTATTCCTTATGCAAACTGGAATTCACTGGAATGCATTGACACTACTTGTTCGACGCAACTTTGACATCTTTCAAAATACCATGAGTTTAACATAATGGAATTAATTAATTATATTAGACTCTATACCTTTTATGACTATTCGAATAAATATTAAGATTCACCATCTCAAAGAACAAAGTCTACCAATTTTCATTGACCAAGCTTACACAAATCATCAATCAATGAACTATAGTTAAAATGTCCGATGGAATGCCTTTCAACTTCATCTCATTTAAAAGGTTGATAACAATATCTAAGTATCTATATTTTCAAAGGGCATCTATGAAAATGTTATAATTGAATCACTACAAAAGAAACAGTGTTTAGCGACGGCCACAATCCGTCACTATATAATGAAAATCCATCACTAATCACGATTAGCGAAGGATTAGCAACGGAATATTATTGTTGCTATTTTGCTCGTCAGTAAACTCTTAGTGACGAAAAATGAGTTCCGTCACAAGCTTAGCGACGTCTTAGTGACGAATAACTTCCGTCGCCATATGTTAGCGACGGAGTTATTTGTCATTATATTTATATAATTTTGTTGCTAATTTTATAATTCTATGATGAAAAATGATGTTTCATCTCAATTTTAGCGACGTCATAGTGACAAAACATTTCTATCGCCACATGTTAGCGACGGAGAGATTCGTCATTATATTTATATAGTTTTGTTGCTAATTTCATAATTCATTTCGTTATTTTGATTAAATTTGCAACAAAATTTCCGTCGCAATATATTTTATAACAACATATTAGGCCTTTAATAATTCGTCATTGATCCGTCGCTAACATTACATCAACGACCAAATAGTCGCTAAATTTGTTGCTAAAATTGTTCTTATGCACTGCTGAAATATATTAAATTAAAATTACTAAATACTCCTAAATTAACAAACATTCATATAATATAATACCCATTGACGATTCATAATATATAAATAGAAAACTCCAAAAATACATATTTCTGGTTAAAAATATCCAAAGAAAAATATCAAGTACTCTTAAATGAACCTATGTTCATCAAAATATTACTAAGCGCAATTTCTAGTTTCAAAAAAGTATGACATTATTAAAAACTGAAGTTGTGGAGGTATCAACCTCGTCCACATTACTAGCAGGAGGCATGGGCGCCGCAGACGATGGATTGCCGAATGGAGTAATCGATGCTTGCACCTGCTCAACAATAATAGGAACAAGATGACTAGTTAGTGCAAACATCATTTTCTTTACAAACTCTTCCATATTTGTTGTCGATGTTGATTGAGAAAATGGATGTGGTAATGATGATGACCCACAAAGTTTCTGCCCATAGTAATTTTTTAATTCAGATCCAAGACCGTATATTCTTCTTTTCTTTTCTCCTCCCGCAGCTTGGTAATATGCTTCATATTGATCAATATCAGTTTCAGACAATGTTTTTTCCTTTAATATTTCTTCATATTTTTCCTATAATAAGTAGAGAAAATGAGAAAGCATTAATGATATGGAACAAGCCAAATTTTGAAGGAAAATGCAGAAAATACCCACACCAGTAAAAGTAGTTCCCCAGAGTATTAGCATTATGAAACAATGGGATTTGGACTCTTTGCTACACACACATGGTCAATAACTATATGTTAATTGGGACTTGTACCACGCAGACAATGACAACTAACTATTCAGGGAAATCCCCCTCCCCAAAACCCCACCCCAACACGCTCTAAGTTCTTCGGTGAGTGACTTTTGGAAGCTAGAGTCACAGTAAAACAACACTAGAATCACACCAAAACAACACTAAAATTGCACCAGAAAAGTCTCAAAATAGTAGCAATAGTTTCTCTCTAAAACGATACTAGAATCACATAGAAAAGTCTCAAAACATCATTAGAACTATACCAAACAACAACAACAAATACACTTTAAACAAGAAAAAAAATGCACCATAAACTAGAGTATGAAAGAACCGAAACACCTCAAAGTTTTAGACTTACATAGATATCTCGAGAACGCTCACCAATAAATGATTTTACATCATGTCCATGTGTATAAACATGCAGATGTAACTCACTTGGCGTGGGATCTCGGCCTTTTTCAATAGCCTATACAAAAGAAATCACGTTATATATGTCATATAAGAGATGATGTTAGTTAAAGAGTTTGTATAATATATATACTCACAAGTTTCTTGCGATGTTCTCCGATAGAAATAGATCCACCAGTGTGAGTCCCAACAGCAGTTTCACGACTGCCACGATGATTTTGCGAATTAATTTCTGATTTCCTAATAGACTCTGCACTTCCCCAAAGCTCCATCCATCTTTCCCACGCATCTTCTGGTACGTAACATGGCCTAACTCCTCCTTTTTTTATTTTAGAAATGAAATTCCTATAGTTCAATGCTGCCTTAACCATTCAGTGTGTTTTGACTTCGTTTTCACTAATGGAAACATCTCAGCAGAATTTTTTCTGAAATAAGTTTTGAAAGTAGTATTTTAATGTCCTATCTATATATGTGAATACATTTGCTAAAATCACTTACGATGAAAACTTATACCTTAAATTCTCCAATATAACCATTTGTTACATCATTTGAGACACCTTTCCAATTGATTCCATTGGGATCAACCTCACTTTTGAAAGATTTGGATATGAAACTAGAGCATATTTGAGAAGGTTCCGGTTTGTATAAATTAGAAGAGGTTATTAGGAGGGCTATCATAACTCAAAATTCAAAGACAGCAAGTGTCATCAACACAACAAGTAGGAATAAAATTAAAAGAATGGACTAACCCTGCAGAAGTTAGAAAGACAAGGGTCCTTGGATGGCTACTGTTGGATTCACCTTCAGCAACTGTATTTGTATGACCTGTTGGAACTTTGCTACGGATAGAAAGACCTTGACCTATTAGGTTACTGTCATTTGGTGTAGCTGGAAGCGTCTCGGATATGGTTGGGCTAATACTTTGAGTTGATATTTCAATATTGGTTGGGGTACCACCTTGTTGAGGAGAAACTGTAGTGGGCTTGGGAATAGTTGACATGTTTACACAAATAGCATGATTATTCTTACATGATTATTCTTACATGAGGATTTTCCACGACCTCTGCCTCCATCCATACCTATAAACAAAAAAAACCCACTGTTGTTAGAAAATGAGATTACATGGAACAATAATGCTGAAATATGAAAACTGTCTCTGTAATTAAGAGCTTATTGATCAAGTAAAAACTTCAGTACTTGGAGATACAAGAGTAACAAGAGTAACAAGAGTAACTATCTAAAACAAAGGTAACAACAATGAAGGGATCATGAACTTATATAAGAAGATTCACACTAAGAATGTGCTTCTGATAAGGCTCTACAACATTGTTGTGGGTAGAAAGACCCTAACCTGTTCGGTTACTCTCATTTGGTGTAGCTGGAGGTGTCTCAGAGATGATTGGCCTAATATTTTGAGTTGACGTTACAATATTGGTCGGGGTACCACCTTTTCAAGGAGAAAATCTAGTGGGCTTGGGAATAGTTGGCATGCTTAAACGAACAACAAGATTACTCCTACCTGAGGATTTTCCACGACCTCTACCTCCAGCCATATCTATAAAAAAATATAACATTGTTGTTAGATAATCTGGAACAAAGATGAAATATGAAAACTGTCTCTGTAAGAGCTTGTTGATATGAAATCTATCATGTTCTTCTGATAAGGCTCCAGAACCTGATGGTTACACAATCACTGTCAAGTAGTGTTATTCAATTCAAAGAAATGATCAAAAATTTACATTACAATAAGTCTCGCAAAGATTTAATTAGGAATTGAAATAAGAAATAGAACACATGTAGTTCAAAGGCAAGAGCTATTTCTTTTTAAATCCTAAACTAAAAAGCAGAAACTACAATAGATTATCCTCGATTGAAAATCAAAAACAAACAAAATATAGTGAAAATACAATAGCAAATGATTAAGCACTATTCATTGTCTTCTTCAAACTCTTCCTGTTCCTCCTGTTCCTCTTCCTCATTCTCGTCCTCGTCCTCATCCTCATCTTCATCCTCATCCTCAGTTTCCTCAGTTTCATACTCTTCTTCTGTGGATACTATGTGGATTTCATGATTCTTTTGCAAAAGTCCATCATCAATGGGTTCATCCATTTCAATTAAATCTCCATTTGGATCATTTAAGACAAGAAGCTCAGCAACGGAAACTGTCATATCTATCTTATGGACTTCAACTTCTTCAACTTGAAATGGAACATTTACTTCTGAAAATATTGCCACTTCCTCATTAGGCAATTCAATAAAATTTCGAGGTTTGACCTTCAGCACAGCTACACAATCATCATTGTCCTTTTTCTTGCTAGGATAAGTTACATAACACACTTGTGTTGCTTGCATTGCAAGAATAAAAGGTTCATATTTTTTATATCGACGACGATGGTTAATATCAACCAATTTGTATTGACTGTGACTTTTAACACCAACATCCATACTTGGGTCAAACCATTCACATTTGAATAATAGAGTTTGCTTTAAAGGTGATTCGCGGTATTCCACTTGTATTATCTCTTTTATCCGTCCATAGTAATCACCAAAATTTGAATCCGAGATACAAAATCGACTATTCATTGTTGATATTGTGCTACCATGACATTCGGTGTGAAATTTGTATCCATTCACAAAATAACATGTAGCGTCTATTAATGGTCCACGAGCAAGATTACGCAAGAATTCATTCTCAATGGGATAGCATTGGACCTATTTTGAAAAAAATATAAGACTTAGTAAAATTTAAAACTAAATTTAAGCATGTTATTGTATAAAAGATAATTTCACAATACTCACAAATTTCTTGAACCATATAGAGAAATTTTCTTCAAGACTCTCGTCTATTTGACCCTGAGTTAGATTCAGAAATTCTTCTTGCAAACGTTGCTTGAACATAGTTCATTACAACAAAATAAATTCAATTGAAAAGTCGTGATATTAAGGATATTTTTATATTATTAAGAAAATAAAATTAACTTTCGTTACCTCACAAATGGCTCAACCTCCTCACAATTTAGTAAGATATAAGTTTGTGAAGCCTTTATTTCTTCGAGGGATAAATCCCTTTTTTTTTGCTTCTCCCCATAGTCGACCTGGAAGGGAGAATATTGATAAATTTCCTTCAATATCTTCTTTATCCCCACCACCATCATTACTGTCCACGTTATGATTACGAGTCATGACATGAGGTCCAAAATAACGAGAAAACAGTTGTGTTGACTCTGTCGTCAAGTACGTTTCACAAATGGAACCCTCAACACTAGCTTTATTTCCAATCATCCTTTTAAGAGTTGCTAGATACCTAAATATATAACATGTATGGACCAATACATTAGAAGATAAAAATATATGGCATACTAGTCACTAATATTATATAAAGATTTACATTTACCTTTCAAAAGGGTACATCTATCGATATTGTACAGGTCTAGCTATCCTTGCTTCATATGGAAGGTGTACAGGAAGATGTTCCATTGAGTCAAAGAATCCGGGAGGAAATATACGTTCTAACTTTCAAAAGATTTGTGGGATGTCTATCTCTAATCTCTCCATGTCATCAACTCGTAGAGTTGTAGAAGTAAGATCTTTGAAAAATAAGGTCAATTCTATAAGTGCTTGCCACACATTACTAGGAAGTAGTTCGTGAAAGGCAATAGACAATAGTCATTGCATGAACACGTAACAATCATGATTTTTCATGTCATATATCCTTTTCACATTTTTGTCTGGACATCTACCCAAATTGGAAACATACCCATCTGGAAACTTTAAACCTTTCACCCAATTGAACAAGATAGTTCTTTCTTCCTTGTCTATCGTATATATAGCTTTGGGATATTTTCCGTTACTATCCTTTGCCAATTGAGGTAGATTACAAAACTTTACTGTATCTTGACGTGATTGTGGATTGTCTTTGGTTTTGTCATCAAAACTAAGAACGGTGATAAACACATTATCAAAGATATTTTTTTCAATATGCATGACATCAAGATTGTGTCGAATTACGTTAGAACTCCAATAAGGTAAATCCCAAAAGATGCTTCTCTTTTTCCATCCGCAAGACTTACACATTCTACGATTGACTTGTTCTGCATTTAACTCCGTTACTTTTTTGATGTCCAAATCACAAATTTGATTCAATATTTCCTCTCTTGTTCTATAGAGCGGAGGTGATCTTTGGACAGTCTTGCCTTTAAGAAAGTTCTTACGATCTCTCCTAAATGGGTGATGTTGGTCAAGAAACATCCGATGACAGTCAAACCAAGATGTTTTCCTACCATGGGTCAATCTAAAAGATTATGTTTCCTCCATACAATAGGGACATGCAAACTTACCTGCAGTACTCCATCATGATAACATAGAATATGCTGGAAAGTCACTGATTGTCCACATCAAAGCTGCCCTTAGTTGAAAGTTTTTCTTTTTTGAGATGTCAAATGATTGCACGCCTGTCTCCACAACAATGTCAATTCCTTTATTAGAGGCTGCAAATAAACATCAATTTTATGTTTGGGATTATTGGCCCCGGAACAATGATTGTTAAGAACATATAAGCCTCTTTCATACACATTCCTGGAGGTAAATTATAAGGTGTGACAATCACTGGCCACGAAGAGTATCTGCTCCCAGACTGACAAAATGGTTGGAAACCATCAGTACATAATCCCAACCTTACATTTCTTGGTTCATTAGAAAAAAAAGGATAAGTGTCATTAAAGTGCTTCCAAGCCACAGAGTCTGATGGATGACGCATTACACCATCCTCTTTTGTATGCTCATGATGCCATCTCATGTCGGCAGCTGTAGCATGAGATGCATACAATCTTTGAAATCAAGGAATCAAAGGAAAATAATACATTTTCTTGTAAGGGATCAATTTCCTCTTACGAGAGACAACACGACGCTTGTATCTATCATGTCCAAAAAATGTACAAGATGTAAGGTGTTCATCATCACCCCAATACAACATAAATCCTGATTCACAACAATCAATCTTTTTAACTGGCAAACCCAAGCTACCCAACTAACTTCTTGGTCTGATAGTAACTATCAAGCATTACGTTATCTTCAGGTAAAGCCTCTTTCAACAATTGCATCATTTGGTTATAACCTCTCTATGACATATTGTTCTCCATTTTAATATTTAACATTCGAGAGACAACAACAAGTTGAGAGAGGGAAGAACCGGGATATAATTTTGCATCAGTTGTTGTAGCAAATCATATGATTTTTTAGACTCGGGATTAGGATCTTCCTCCATTGAAGGTTCACAAGGATGAGACGACTCACTCGGCAGACTTAGTCTCACAAAATTGATGACAAACAAAAGGTATTGAAGCATTACAGTTGAAAAGAAAGCATCATTAACAGTAGCAAAACTGAATGTAAAACATAGCGCTTACACACAATGAAAACGAAAAACAGAGATTCTACGACATAGCGAAGAGTAGTTACCAAAAATAGATTCAAACAAAAAGGAACAAATAAGCGTCAACACTAAATACTAAACGATAAAAGTCAACTTTCACATTAATATGAATCAAGAAAATCCATTAAGAACACATGTATAGCAAATTAAATTCATCAATTCTCATCTACAAACAACAGTGATACAACAACAGACTAGCGAGGCATATCATGAATAGAAGAAAACGAGGAGAAGATTACGGAGGAAACGGTACCTTTCTCTAGGCAATGACTAGACAGTGAAAAACTTGGAGACTTCTTGTCACTGTTATTTCGAGATATCGAGAATTTCGTCAAGCAAAGTAGAAGCAAGCAAGGTTAGAGTCTAAAAAAAATCTGAAAAATATTCAAAATCAGAAATTAGAGCAAAGTAGAAGCAAACAACACTAACGAAAGAAAGTAAAATATTAAAAACAATAGTTAACTCAATCCTTTCAACACTAAAAGAAAAGACACAAGGAAAACACATACATTTCATCGAGATCGTGATAAAAGTTTATAGCTATCACATAAAACCTTTAGAAAAAAACGTACCAAACAACTAGTGTTGAAGCTTCTACTAACAATTTCATACATAAGAAGAGACTAAGAACAATAGAAAATCTCTTCTTTTGCTAATGATCGTAGAAGCTAATCTAAGCCATTGAAACGCCTCATTCTCATCTCATATCTCACTGTGAATGCTAAAGTAGATAGAGCACACACTCTTTTCTTAAAACATTATTGAGATATGTACTCATCATTCAAATCTAATTGCTAAATCATGTCAATACCTATTTATCTTTTTTGGATTCTCTTTTTCTATCAACTTTAGCAAGTTATAGCTATAAGATTTGCTAAGCTACTTGCAATGCTTAAAGAGAACATATAATAAATAAATACAAGAATCTTATAATGTGTACATCAATAGCAAGTAACATTTTATTTTTGAAACACTACTTACAAGTTTTAGGTGGTGAAGAAGAAGAAGAACTTCCATCAGAAGTGAGTTTACCGGCGATTTTTCGTTGTGTTAGAGTGAGTTCAGTAGACAATGTGGTTGATCAATATGCCTAACATCACGTATCCAAGAAAATTTCCAGAAGACTAATGTTCTTCCCTGATAAACCCATCCCGTTTCCCCAGTTATTTTTCACCAAATAGAAGTCAAAACCCTCCTCTTCACCGCACTAGAAGCTCACCGAACATATGAAAAAAGAGAAATTACCAAGGTTAGAAGCTCACCTTTCACCTGAGGATGAAGGAGACAGGAGCAATTTCACCGTGAACCTGAGACAGGAACAATTTCACCTGAGACGGAGCAATCGAAAGGAGAGGGAGATGAGAGCAATCGAAAGGAGAAGGAGACGGGAGCAATCGAATTCTTACCTCTCACTGAGCTGCTGCTGCTTTGGGACATTTCACAAAGATTAAACCCTATTTTTTAGGGATTGTAATTTTTGTTTCCTTTTTGTGCTTTCAATGAATGATGACTTGGTAAAAATTATTGCAACGAACTTAGCGACGGATTCTGATATCCGTCGCTATAAATAAATATAATTATTTACATTAATTGTTAGAGATGGATATTTCCATCAATACGTTAAATTCCATAACAATATATTTAGATTCTAGCAACGCTTGTCCTTCACTACTTCCGTCGCAATATATTATTAAATTTGTAACACTTACTTTGTTGCAAAATCTGTAGCAAAATTTAAGGCGCCAAAGTTTTCCGCTATTATTTCGCGACAAAAAACATATTCCGTCGCCAATCCGTTGCTATATTTTAACTCAAACAAATATTTGTAAGTTTTGCAACTTAATGACTACTTCGTTGCTAATCTTTAGTTATATAGCGACAGAATTGATTACGTCGCTAATAGCCATCGCTAAACACTGTTTTTTTTAGTGAATTTGTTAGTTTGGTTGGCTTAAATGTTTTGAAAAATGTTTCTAAATCAACTCATTTCTTCAAATTTAAGAAAAATGACTTTCATTCAAAAATTAAGAAAAACATTTTTCAAAACTTTACGTAACCCTTCAGTATTTTCTCTTATCCTATTCCGTACCCCAAACCCGAGCCTGCCCATAAAAAAATTAAATTTTATTATTTGTTAATTATCAAATCTATTTTTACTCCTACCCCCCCTCCCCAAAATAAAAAAATAAAATTATTTTTAAAAAATATTTCAATTTTAAGATGTCTTTTTGTACTTAATCCAACCCCTACCACCCATATCCCCCACCCCTATAATAAAAAAAATTGGAAAAATATTTCAATTTTTTAAAATTTCAATTTTTACACCACCCCATACACTGACCCCCTACCCCTCTCCGTCAATTTTTTTTTAAAAAAATGTATTTGAAAAATATTTTTAATTTAATTTTTTTTCATTTTTTACGTCACTCCCCGCCACCCCCAACCCAGGGCATTCCCATTATTTATATTTTAAAAAATGTAAAATATTTACAAAATTCATTCAACAATCAAACATTAAAAAATATTTTCTACTCACCAACTAAAAACTGAACATGAGAAAATAAGTTAAAGAATTTTGGATGCTTGCTATCTATGTATTTGGTCAATTATAGAATAGTGCTCATTAGAAAAAATGGATACAAAGTAAGTTAAATTTCAGTATGAACCACTAATTGATTGTTAGATCATTTTTTGGGGTCTGTTTAATATGCAAAGCACAACAACTATTGATGCTAACATAATAATGTGTTACATTCCGAATCACTTACTAAAATCTGGCGGATATCTGATTCCATCCTCACAGGCTTTCTGCTCTTTGCAGATATTATCCTAGTCGTTAGCACTTTTGATAAAGGATGTTCATTCTCTAGGCAGCTAACCCCAGAAGATTTTGGAAGCTCAGCAGTGGAAGCTATTGGACAAACTTATTAACTTGCGCTGCTTATTTCATTCTGATGAAGTATGTTGTTCTTTGTAGAAGCGTTTTTCCTATTCTTAGCTGCATCCAAGATAAAATTTTGAAAGGAAGTTATTTCAACTTAAAACCATTATCACTTATGTATAGGATGGGAGCCTTGGCGCAATGTAAGAGTTCAACCTGTGGAAAAAATCTCTTACAAGCTAACCCAATGTCATGGACCAGCACATGACGACAGCTTAGTGATTGAACTGTCGTTTACCAAAAAAAATTGTAAATATATGACCTTGGAGAACTGTGTCACAAGCCCCACACTTTTAGACACAAATGTTTGCTAACTCAGGAAGAACCGATTGGCATTTGGGACATCTCACAAACCAAAGTTTAGTGCTTGTTTGACTACTCCTGTCCCTCCTTTTAGCTAGCTGTAAGAAAAACTGCAAAAGACATGGTAGAGAATAAGAAACCAATTGAATATAAACAACAGTAGTAGGTCAGATACTACTATGAAATAACTCTGATCATTCCTTTCACGACCTTCTCTTCTCCTAATGAAATTTATTTGTATTTGTATTTCTGATAGAAAATATTAGGAATCATGAATCGTGCTTTCTTCTCCTTTTTGTTCGTCTTTTGTGATCACTTCTTCCATTGATTGACAACCGTATATCTTTAGTATTCGGAGATTCAAAACACCTCTGGCCACTGATGGAGACATCAAATTTTGCAATTTTCCACAATTCGAGACAAACAATGTTTCAAGTTTGCTGAAGTAGGCAATTGGAAGTTGGTTAGAGCATAGAGCAGTTATGCTGTTAGCCCCCGAGATACATAGTAGTTCCAGGCTGGGACAAGAAATCTGCAAATGTTGAAGGCTTTGTATTTTTGTAAGGCTATGAACAGTCAATATATATAGCTTAAAGTACAAATAAAAAAATGAACAGAAATAACTATCTAAAGATTACTATTTACTAATTAAAATGGAAGTCGACCAAGGGAGTATTAATGCATGACACAAATATATTTAGTAATTAGTTATGCAGCAAACAGCACAAGACAAACCTTAGAATTGAACATCGCTTTATTGAGATCAACCACTTTCACCTCATCATCATTGTTCACACTTTCAAGACTAGCTGTACTCACATATCCCTGTTGGACGAACATCGTCATTTCAGGGCATTCATGAATCCGCAATACTCTGAGAAATGGAAATTCAAGAGAATGCTTGCTGAGACAGAAATGCCCCAGCATTGGCAGCCTACAAAGGTCCAACTCATTCAATAGGGGAAACAAGGGATCATTGGTCATGTTTTCTTCTCCTTGTTGTTCGTCTTTAGTGATCACTTCTTCCATTGATTGACAACCATCTATCTTTAGTATTCGGAGATTCAAAATACCTCTGGCCACTGATGGAGACATCAAGTTTTGCAATTTTCCACAATTCGAGACATACAATGTTTCAAGTTTGCTGAAGTAGGCAATTAGAAGTTTGTGAGAGCATAGAGCAGTTATGTTGTTAGCCCCCGAGATAGATAGCAGTTCCATGATAGGACAATAAACCTGCAATTATATTAAATATACAATTTATAAATTATTTGTATTATCTATATCTAATCATGCAGAAATTTTAATAAATATTCTACTTGAGTTGGAACTACATGTATAATAAACAACCTTCAAAAAAAGTTAAAAAGGTTTTCTTTTTCATGATAGGTCACATGTAGAGTAGTAGAAGCAGACCTTTTCATTGAAAAGAGGATTTGAGTCACTGATAGAATTGTTGGCGGTAGGCCAAAAATTCTGGAACTCAGGTAAGGAGCTTAATTGCATTTTCCGTAACTGAGGGAAGTCAATGCCCTCAACAGTGTCACTACAAAAGTGAGTGAGGCATTCCAGATTTTGAAGCTCCAAGTTATATAAATTAGGGACCTTGATTACTTCATGTGTCCTCCGAGAGATCTGTAGACCATGATAGCTTCTTACACCCGGTCTTTCGAGTTCAGGGGATGGAATATTATTCCGACATTTGATCTTCAATAAATGTATCAATGAACCACAATCATCCAGGCTGAGATCTTTCACATTCTGAAATTCATCCAGCTGCAACTCATTCAATACATTCTTGGATCCCTTTCCCCAAGACCATACAAGTTCACTCTGTCACTATCTGACCTCAATATAGGGAATATAATTCAACGAAATGTAACTACGACTGAACGATTCTCTTTTTGGAACAATTTTCTATTTTCATTCAAATGAAATTGTACAGAAATGCAAGGAAATAAAAGAAACTAGAAACTAAGATAGTAAACCTCCATGGACAGAGCTCCAATCCTGCAACAGAAGGTTTAGATTAGGAGGATGAAGAGAAGAGAAGAGAGTCTGTTAGAAGAGAGAGAAGAGAGCACGAGAATAATACCAATTTGATCAATGACCTCTTCTCTCTCTTGGTGGTTGCTTTTAACGGTGACTTGAGTTGATGTGGATGTTACCGACGTGGCGCAATCCGAGCCTTCACACTTCATTTATTAACTTCTAATCCTGACCGTTACTCTTAATAACTGAATATGAGATTAGCCAATCATGACAATACCTCCCTCACAACAACATCCTTGTCCTCAAGGATTGAGAATAAAATCAGGAAACTGTGCTTGTATGAACTCGTAATCTTCCCAAGTAGCATCTTCAGGAGTCAAGTTAGATCATTGAATGAGCACTTTCACCTTGGCCCTATTGTTATGCTTCACAATTTGTCTCAGAAGGACAACAACTGTTTCACCAAGAATTGACCGTCTGCACCAGTAGCAGGTAGAGCAGTTTGAGCTACCCTCTTATCTCCTATCTTCTTCTTCAAGAGAGACACATGGAATACAGGATGCACTCTAGAAGAGGGTGGTAACTGTAACTTGTAGGCCCTAGTGCCTGTCACGCCCCGAGCTACGCCCGAGACGCGGACACGGGACCTAGGACCACAAGTGATCCCAAGCTAACCCTGCTGGCATGATAATGAGCATACTAAAGAAAATAACTGATGCGGAAGCTAAATCATAATTTAAAATGAAAATATGGGGAATCCCATATTCTATAACTGAGATATTTGAAATACTCATGAGTTTAATACAAGAAAGTTATTAACTCAATACTAAGCTGAAACTAACTATGTCTGAAAATAGCCTCTAAACTGACTAGAAATGTTGGGACAAGACCCAACTAAGTCTAACAAAAACTGAAACTAAAGGACTAAACACTGAAAAGAAACTCATGACTATCTTCCTCGGAGAATGAGGACTCACCACTGGATCTGCTGAACTGGAGATCAGAAATCGATCTAAGCGTGATTTG
This sequence comes from Solanum sitiens, assembly GCA_016801875.1. Classification (NCBI taxonomy): domain Eukaryota; kingdom Viridiplantae; phylum Streptophyta; class Magnoliopsida; order Solanales; family Solanaceae; genus Solanum; species Solanum sitiens. Next base: position 235,322 of record JABWTJ010000517.1, read on the forward strand.
GATGCTGAGAACCTGAACCTACATCACGAGAAGATGTAGCGCACGTGTGCGTCAGTACTTGAAAGGTACTGAGCATGTAGGATAGAGTAAAGATGAAATAAAACATAACTGAACAAGCACAAAAGCAATTATAGAAATCTGAACATGATATACTGAATGCTGAGATAACTGAATGCAATGACCAATTTATAACATGCTGAAACTGAATATTGAATATACTGATAAATGGTCAATGCAATAGAGTCTGACTGAACTGTGGGAGCTACTAATAACCGATAATAAAACCACATGAGCTAAATGTGGAGTCCGATGTATACGCCCCATCGAGAGGATCAAATATACCCTGTCAGAGGTATAAAGGCATGCTGGCGTGATCACTAAACTGATGCCCACAGAGGGGACTTACAACCTACTTGGCTAGTAATTCTGGGACTATTTAGGTATGTTGAACCCTAGTCCAACTCGGTATTATGCTACTCCCAATGAGTTAAGTGATTAAGACATTATGACTGAATTTCTGTAAATACTGGATAGCTCAAAACTAAACATGCAAACTGAGAGTGCAATAATTAATCTGATAATTATGCATCAATAACTGAGGCATGTATATTTGAAGTAACTAAAATATCTAACCTAGCATGTGTAATTCAAGAACTAAAGAAATACACAGGTAGGGTTCTAAAATTCATGCGATAAAATGAATAAAAAATTTACAATCTGATTTGGTATAATGATCTGCTGTAATTCTAGAAACCCTAGGTTTAATCAAGATAAGAGAATCAAGAACTGATTGAAAACTAGGAATCTAATGGGTGAAAGGAACCCACTAATGAAATCCCACATACATGGTGATGAAATACACGGAGAAATAGTTAGATTTCGGGGCTGGAACTGCTGGAACCTTGCTGCGTTCTTGAACTAGGGTTCTTGACTATTTTTCTCCTTTCTTGCTTCTAATTTTCTAAGTTTTGATTTATGATTTTGACTTCGGTAAGTTCTTGTTATGTTTCTAGGCTTAAACTGACTAAAATCTAATGATTTAGGATCAAAACGATGTATCTTAGGGTTTAAACGAAGTAGGAAAAGACCAAAAGACCCCTGAGTTAATTGGTGTAGGACCAAACGACGACCTGGACAGAAGGGCTATCGTTCAATCGATGGTCCGTCGTTTGGGTTCGTAGGTTGGGTCTGTTCGACAGGCTTTTACTAAAACAGGCATAACGTTTTACTCGGAGGTCTGATTTTAGCAAGGTCGGTGGCTATGGAAAGCTAATTCAATTATCTATCTTTTGGTATGTCATGCAATACCTAATGCGTTGTCTGATAAGAGTTATGACCATTTGAAGTTGACCAAACAACATCCCCCCCTCCACTGACTGCTAACTTCCACCTACGGACCGTAGATCGAACGACGCTCCGTGCTGGTCAACCGTGGTTCTTGTCCGAGGCTGGTGTAAATAGGGTCTTGATCCACGGACATAGAATAAGGACCGTAGTTTGACCTACGGACCATAGGTCCGTCTGTGGGTCGAGACTTAGCCAATTTTTCAGAACTAAGTTTTGGGAGAGTTTTAGTGGAAAACGAAGGATGTGTTGTACGGGCCGTAGATCAGACTACGGTCCGTCGATAGTGATCATTGATTTCACCTGCAGATTTTCTGAAAAGGTGATTTTTGGTCTATTTGGATACGGGATGTTACAGTGCCTACCTTGGCTAAGACTGTATAGGGACCATAGTATTTTGAACTCAACTTCAAATTCTTCCGTAAAACAAGAGAGGTCTGATTGTATGGTTGAAGTTTAAGGTAGACCATGTCACCAACCTACAACACTCTATCTGATTGTTTTTTATCGGCATACAACTTCATTCTTTCTTGAGCCTTGTGGAGGTTGTCCTTCAAAAGTTGTAACATTTGTTGTCTCTGCATAACAACTTCTTCAGCAGCAGGAACAATAGTCTCAAGCAGGGGTCCACTAGATAGTTGGGGAGGTGAATAACCATAAAGATCCTCAAATTGAGTACTCTGCAGTCCAGTGTGAAAATTCGTGTTGTACCACCATTCAGTAGAAGGAAGCCACTGTCTCTAATGAATAGGTCTGTTCGATGTCATGCACCACAAATAGTTCTCAATGCACCTATTCACTCTCTAAGTCTGACCATCACTTTGAGGGTGATAAGAAGTTCTAAAGTGTAGTTGAGTACCCAATAGTTTGAATAAGGATTGCCAAAAGTTGCTGAGAAATTTTTTGTCCCTATCAAATACAATGGACTCAGGAGTACCATGTAAGCAATGTACCTTCTTCCAAAACTTATTACCTACAGTGGTTGCATTAAAAGGGTGGGACAAGGCAACAAAATGAGCATACTTTGATAGCCTATCCACTACAACTAATATCACATCTTTGGAGCTGGATTTCGGCAATTCTTTGATAAAGTCCATGCTGATATGACTCCAAGTTTGATTAGGAATTGGTAGAGGTTGCAGTAGCCCTGGGTATGCGACATTCTCATCATTATTCATGTGGCATACATCACAACTCTCAACATGTTGCACCACCATTTGTTTCATGTTGGACCGATAAAATAGTGAAACAACCTCTTTAGAGTACCCAACTGCCCAGAGTGACCACCCATCGGAGAAGCATGGAATGTAGAGATCAGCCTTTACCTTAAATCTCCAGTACCACCTACATAATCTTCCTTTTATTTCTCAGAACACCAGAAGTGAATTGCCAAATAGTGGGACCATTTAAGTCCACCGCAAGCTGCACCATGAGCTCCTTAGCAAGGGCATCATCTACATAACTATCTCCTACCTCCTGCATCCACCTAGGAGCTGTGACACTGATTGTCAATAATTGCCCGTTGACCATGTTATCTAGAAAGTGCATCAACAACTCTATTTTCTGCACCCTTTTTGTATTGAACTTCATAGTCTAACCCCAAAAGTTTAGTGAGACCCTTTTGTTGCAATGCCGAGGTTACCTTTTGCTCTAAAAGGTATTTCAAACTGTGATGATCAGTACGGACTACAAAATGCTTAAACTGCAAATAATGTCTCCATCTGTCGACTGCATTCAATAGAACCATGTACCCCTTCTCGTAAATAGATTTACCCCTGTGTTGTTGAGCCAGTACCTTGTTGATATAGGCAATGGTCCTGCCATCTTGCATCAGAACGGCCCCTATACCACAGTTACTTGCATCAGTTTCAACTACAAATTCCTTTGAATAATCAGGCAACGCTAGTACAAGTGTGGTGGCCATAGCCGTTTTCAGAGCAACAAAGGCTTCACCAGCCTCTGCATTCCACTTAAAAGAATCTTTCTTCAATAAGTCTGTCAAAGGTCTGCATATGGTACTATATCTTGCCACATATTTCCTGTAGTAACCTGTTAGCCCCAAGAATCCTCTAAGAGCTGTAACGGAGTTGGGAGTAGGCCACTCTATCATAGCATTTATTTTAGTAGGGTCTGTAGATACCCCATCCTTGGTTATAACATGACCCAAATACTCTACTTTAGGTAGACCAAAGGAATACTTTGACTTTTTGCAAATAGTGAGTGTTCTCTCAGAGTAGTGAACACAGCAATAATATGATGAATATGGTCCTCAAGAGACAAACTGTACACTAGAATGTCATCAAAAAAAACCAAGACAAATTTTCTGAGAAGAGGTTGAAAAACCTGATTCATTAGTGCTTGGAAAGTTGTCGGTGCATTGGTCAGTCCAAACGGCATGACCTTGAACTCATAATGGCCCATGTGAGTTCTAAAAGCAGTTTTGTGCACATCTTCCACCTTCATCCTGATCTGATGGTATCCAGCCTTGAGATCTACCTTTGTAAAGATCATGGATCCATGCAGTTCATCCAGCAGATCATCAATTGGAATAGGACATTTATCTTTAATAGTGATGTCATTCAACCCTCTGTAGTCCATGCAAAATCTCCATGTGTTGTCCTTCTTCTTGACTAGTAAAGCCGGGGAAAAAAAAGGAGACTGACTCTGTTGAATAATACCATAATTCATCATTTCCTTGACCTGTCTTTCCAACTCCTCCTTTTGATAATAGCTATACCTAAAAGGTCGCAAGATTACTGGTACTACTCCAGGTTTGAGGGGTATTGCATGGTCCAATGACCTAATAGGAGGTAATGTTTTCGGTTCCTTGAAAACATCCTCATATTGCTCCAACACTCTCTGAACTTGTTCACTCTCGACTTCTTGATCACTACTAGTGTCAACTTGTACCATAAACAAGTGAACAATAAGAGCCTGACCCTTCTTTAACACCCTTGCCATTGAACTCCCAGAAATCATGTTTAAGCTACCCCCTTTAGGAATTCCATGTAGAACTAGCTTGTTATTCTTCCTTCCAATTGTTACACTATTCTTCTCGTGATCAAACTTGGTGGGATTATATTTTTTCATCCAGTCATTTCCCAGTTTTATATCACAACCTCCCAAAGGAATAATGAGTAGATCCTCGTGGAATGGTTTGTCTCTCATCTTCTACATAAACCCCTTACAGTTAGAGGTACACATCACATAGTTACCATCGGCCACCGTGACTCTAACTGGGGCACAATAACTAGGCTGGTAACCAGTTTCTTTCATAGTATGATCATCAATGAAACTGTGGGCTCCCAGAGTCCACCAACACGACGAGGTTTATATTCTTCATAGTACCTTTCACTAATATGGAATTCACACCTCTGTTGCCTCCAGACAGTGCACTTAAGCACATAGCCTCTTGGATTTCCTGCTTGATTTCTCCTTCTATTATCAATTCAGAAGGTCCCTCATTAATCTCCACCTCATTCTCAATTTCCCCCACCGAGCAGTTGAGTTGTCTCTTCTTACAGATGTAGCCAAGAGCAAACTTCTCCCCACACCTAAAACACAGGTGATTAGTCTTCAATACTCATAGATATCAGGCGTTAACCTGAATGCACTTATTTACCAGGTGGATTAACAACAGCCTTAGGTGTTTGAGCATTTGTCTGAAAACTTCCCATTGCCACAGAAGGCTTATATGATCTATGATTCTTCCTGTTCACCGACTCAATAGCCTTCTCTTGAAGCCTAGCATGTTCTACTGCAAACTTAAGTGTAGTAGGTTTGAAAAATTTAACCCCATACTTGATCTCTTCCTTCAGTGCTCCTATAAAACTGGACAAGAAGTGTGATTCATTAGAGTAGGATTTCTTATCAACATATGAGCCTTCAAATCTTCAAACTCCCGTAATAATTCATCCACCGTACCCGTTTGAGAAATTTTATTGAATTCTTCCACCACATCCTCTAGTGGTTCTAAACTGAATCTGCTGCATAATTCCTCCTTAAATTCAGTCCATCCTACCACTCTCTTACTCAGTAACAATGCATGATACCAACCCTCTGCGTCACCAGTCAAATATAGAGAGCTCCTTCTACCTTTTGTTGCTCTATAGTTTTATATAAATTGAAATACCTCTCACATTTACGAATCCATACCTTAGGATCGTGACCATCGAAGCTGGGTAATTCCCATTTAGGAGGGGTATTGAAACCATTTGTAGCCTGTTATTTCTATTTTCCTGACCGGAAAAGGGAAGTAATCCATCTCCTTGTGGCTGATCTCCATTCCTTCGATTTGGGGTCCTCTCCAAGTTCATAAGTCGATCCAAGATTAGCTCTAACGTCCCTAGAGTTCCTGTTTGACTGTCACACATCTCCTGTTGCTGGAGAACCACCTCTGCAAGTACTTCTTCATGTCGAGCTAGCTTGTCCTCCATCACTTTAGATCGAGTTCCTTCAACCATTTCAGCAAACATAGGTCGCACAAATTGGTGCTCTGATACCAATTGTCACGATCTAACCTCAATATAGGGAATATAATTCAACGAAATGTAACTACGACTGAACGATTCTCTTTTTGGAACAATTTTCTATTTTCATTCAAATGAAATTGTACAGAAATGCAAGGAAATAAAAGAAACTAGAAACTAAGATAGTAAACCTCCATGAACAGAGCTCCAATCCTGCAACAGAAGGTTTAGATTATGAGGATGAAGAGAAGAGAAGAGAGTCTATTAGAAGAGAGAGAATTTGATCAATGACCTCTTCTCTCTCTTGGTGGTTGCTTTTAACGGTGACTTGAGCTGATGTGGATGTTACCGACGTGGCGCAATCCTAGCCTTTGCGCTTCATTTATTAACTTCTAATCCTGACCGTTACTCTTAATAATTGAATATGAGATTAGCCAATCATGACACACTCATCCTCAACAAGGAGCGGATCTAATCACCCAATGGGGTGGTCTCGGTGACCTCTAGAGCGAGTTTCTTGTCGTATTTATCTGTTATTGGAAACAAGTTGTAAGCTCCACCTACTATTAGAGTGTATTGTGTCAACATGGAGGGAAGGCCCAAGTCATTGCAAATCACATCTCCGGAACATTCACTAAATGTCAATGCAGTCAATCTCGATAAGGATTCCAGTTCTCTCAAGATAGAGTAACTACAATACTCTACTCCCACCATATGTAGTTCCTCCAATCGAACTAGTCTTTATAAGACACCTGCTGAAATCCTTTTAAGTTCTCCTGGCTTATAATTCCAAAACTCTAACATAATTAGATTGGAATTTTTTTTTCTCCACTGGAAGCTTCTCTAACTTAGAGTCTCTTATGCTTAGAATTTCTAAGGTGACAACTTCCCCAATAATGGATATGTCATCCAACCTTAAATTGCTCAGACACAGCGTCCGCAGATTTGACAAACTCTTAATGGATGCTGGAAAAGGACAAATGGAGTCCTTGAATCCACTAATGCTTATGACACTGAGTTCACTCATTCCATCAAAAAAATTGTCCGGTAACACTGTTGTCTCTTGTATACCAAATTCAACATTAGAAGTTTCACTTTTGGCAAAATTAATCGGCAAGGAATCTCATGAAATTTATTTGCAACAATTGACTTGTGACTTACCATTAAGATATGCTCTCCCTCAGATGCAATACTTATAGCCATGTCACGGATCAAATCATGCATTTTGACATAACTTTTGTATGAACCTTGGTATAAAAAGCATCCATCTTTCAATGTTTCTACCAGAAAACACACCTTATTTCTTGCTTGTTCTAAATTTTTGATTCCCTGAAAGATGTGAAGCCCCATTCCATATCTAAGTAATTCTTCAGGACAGATATCACTATCTTCCTTGAACAAGGAACAAAGTAGAAAGAGGTACTTGGCTTAATTACTTCCCAAGTAATCATAGCTTAGCCTCAGAGGTTTATACAACTCTGTGGGCACTTAGGGATACGTGTTACTGCACTACGTAATTTTTCAAGGGCACAGTCCCATGACGGCTTTGTTTTATGCTTTTTTAGTGTTCCTGCAACTGTAATAATTGCAAGCGGCAGTCCGTTGCATTCTTAAGCAACATCTTTTGCTATGTCAAGTAGAGACGGATCGTCGACAAAATTACTGACTTTATGCCTGAAAAGGATCCATGCTTCCTCTTCAAATAACCTTCCGACTTCCATGATCTTCTGAGGTCTCAGTGCTTCAAAAGAAAATCGGAAACGTGTTGTGAATGTCACTTTGCAGCAATGGTTGTGGTTGCTCCAACTGGGAAATCCAAGTTTGTTTAGTTCAAAAGCCTCCCCGACATCATTCAAGATTATAAGGATGCGGCTTTTCTGACCCATAAACCTTGAATGCAGCTGATCTGCACAATTCAACAAATCATCCCTTCTAATGTCATCCCCAATCCTCCTGCAATCTCACCCTGAATTCTTTTGAAGTCTGGTGGTTGACTGACAGCTATCATGACTAACATCATTGAACAATCTTTCTTGTTTCACCTTTTGTCTGATATTCTTAGTCAGTGTTATCTTACCAACACCACGCATACCACATATCCCGATAAGAGTGACTCTGTCATCTTTTAAAGCTGCCATGACCTCATCCTCTTTCAATTTTCTGGAGTCAAACTCCTCACCAGTGTTACTATATATAGCCTCATGGACTGAATTGATTTCATTTTGAAGTTCAATCACCTTCAGTGTAATTTTCTTAGCTCTCCTGCTCATCGAGTAATGTGACTTCAAGTTTGGACACCAACCATAGAAGCAACCCCTTTCAACCTTAGCTCTACCTCGCATTTCACCTTCCACATGTTCTGTAGTTGTATCAACACTAGTCAACCAAGTCTTGTCATTGGATGAAATGTCTTTTATGTTTCTCCGGCCATCTTCCACTCTTCGCTGCACCTCACTTATGATATTCTTCAGCTTCTCATATTCATTATCCATAGATCTGATGTTGTTCTTGTAGTAAAATAAATACCCAATCTCTCCCTCCACTGACTTCATCAAGCAATCAGTGACTTTTCCCACAAAAATAGATAACAAGTTCATATCTGATTAACTAATTCTTTATTGGCAACCAAAGTTGTTTCTTCTGTTTTGCTTCAAATCAATGAAAAACAAGATGTAAAGACATTTCTCTTGGGCTAATATTGCAGGGCTCTTAGTGATAAGAATTCCATGGCTCTTACTCTTGGGCCCTCTAAAATATCATACAGAGACTTTTCTTCCCTAATATTTCAAATTTCACTCTTTAACAATATTTTCTTAATGCTTATTTCAATAAAATAATACATATTTCTCCAATAATTCAGCAAGTATATATAGGACAGGATGAATGAGTAGAAGCCAATGTGCCTTTTTTTTTTCTTATTTGTCTAGAGTTAATTAATTATACTAGACAAACCTTAGAATTGAACCTTTGTTGTATCCATTTATTCAGATCACTTACTTTTGCAAAACGAACCACATTATAGTTCACCCATTTGAGAGTCAGTGTACTCAGAGAACCGGGCATAAAAGTCTTCATTTTAGGGCATTCAGAAATATACGCAACACTGAGAAATGGAAATTGAAGAGAAGGTTTAGTCAGAAAGAAATGCCTCAACTTTAGTAGGTTGTGCATTACCAGCTGTTCCAAGAGGGGATATAAGGTCATTTAAACCATTTAGTGATCCATTCACCTAACCCGACCCATTTAAATAGATCGGGTTTGGTGGATAGATTACTAAATGATTTAAATTGCATTATTTATTTTTTAAATTTTGGTTTGTTATGTAAACAATTAATATCAACAAATTTTAATTAAAAAAATAATTTATTAGATTGAGCAACTTTCTGAGGGAAGAGGGAATAGTTGAGTGACTTTTGAATTAAAATTCAAAGTTGAGTTGAGTTACTTTTGATTTAAAATTGAAAGTTGAGTGACTTTCTGAGAGAAGAGTGCATAGTTAAGTGATCATATGAGGTATTAACTCCTATGTACTTTCAATTCTCTAAGTTTGCTGAAGTAGGCAGTTGGTGAGAGCATAGAGCGAGCACTTATGCTTTCAGCACAACTGATAGCTAGCTTTTCGAGGTTGGGACAACAAACCTGCAAACCTGTAGGCCAGAATTTTTGAACTCCTGTAAGCCGCTGAAATGCATTTCTCGTAACTGAAGGAACTCAATGGACTCAACAGTGTCACTGCAAATGTGAGTGAGGCATTCCAGAGATTCAAGCTCCATGTGGCGGATCCAATCACCCAACGGGGTGATCTCACTGACCAAGAGATCCATCATTTGGTGCATGAGTCAAGTATCAAGGTAACTATCAGCTCGGCCCACTTTTAGAGCATACCGTGTAAACCTGGAGGAAAGGGCCAAGTTACTATAAATCACATCTTTGGAACATTTCACTTAATGTTAGTGCAGACAATCTTGATAAGGATTCCAGCTCCTTCAAGGTTGAATAAATACAATATTCAACTCCCGCCACATGTAGTTCCTCCAATTGAACTAGTCTTGATAAGAAATTTGGTGAAATCCTTTTAAGACCTCCATGCGAACGATCCCAAAACTCTAACATAATTAGATTAGTCAGTTTTCCTATCTCCGCTGGCAGCTCCTCTAACTTAGAGTCTCTGATGCAGATAATCTGTAAAGTGACAAGTTCCCAATAATGGATATGTCATCCAACTTTAAATGACTCAGACAAAGCGTCCTCAGATTTGGTTCAACACTCACTCAAATCATATTCAAGATAGTAAATGGAAATGGTTCAATAAAAATTAATCAATTTCTTACATGTTCCCAATTGACCTCTATAAAATAAAATTTTATGTCACTATCCAATTAAATTAAAACAACTTAATGAAAAAATAAATTTTATTTTTAGTGTCAAACTCAACTATTAAGAAAATTATGTTGGGAGGATCTATGTGGGGCTGGGTGGGGCGAGTTGAAAATGAAAAAAAAAATGTTATGTGAGACATGGTGGGGCGGATTAAAATTTTTGCTGGTTATGCTCAACCCGCCCCGCCCCATTGTTGTTTTCATCTCAATGTCTTAATTTGTCCCACAATAAGCTGAGATACCATTGTTTTCAATCCAATTTTCTTAAAGGGTCTTGAAGCATTAAAAGTTCACTTAGATGCTTCAAGTGAACTTTGAATATTTACATTCCTGGTGTGGTTGGGAACTCTACCAAAGCTTCAAGTTCTAAGCTTCACATCCAATGAATTGCATGGGTCCATTTGAACTCCAATGATTGAAAACATATTCCTCCTCTTTGAATTTTTTATCTCTCTTACAATGCCTTTTTGGGAAACATATTAACAAGTGTGTTTGAACGTTTGAACGTCATGAGGAAAATTGATCAAAAACTGAAGGCACCAATGTATCTTGGAGAATATTCATATTACTGAGATTCTATTACAGTTGCAACCAAAGGACAGGACCTTGAACTTGTCAAAAATTTGAATATTTACACAACTATTGATGTTTCAAGTAACAGATTTGAAGGACACATTGCAAGAATGAAGAAAAAAATATTCCCTGCTCAGACGGGTCTTAGGCAAGGTGATCCAGTCTCACCATACCTCTTTTTCTTGATTCTATTGTCAATAGACCAAAAAATGAAGGAATAGCAATTTCATAGTGTTCATTGTCCCTTTGTGAAGCTGCTAGTTCCAGCTGCTTAATGAAAGTTTAATGCATCCTGGCATGACCTGTTGGACACCAAAAATAGCACGAAACATTGTCCAGATCTTTCTAGTGAAGGTGCAGTGAAGTAGTAGATGATTTACTAAGTCATGAGCACTTCCACACAAAATGCGTCTCCTGGCTGCTGCACAGAACAAGCTTCGGGAGTAGCAATCCAAGTGAAACAGGTGGCTTTCAAATTGTTCTCCATGGCCAGTCCTTTTGAATGCTTCCCATATTCCGCATAAACTTGCCATCTTTCTGAAACTTCCACCACAGTGAGTAAGCAAAAGCAACCTGATTATTGAGAGAGATGACCTCCAATTTCAGCAGCAATCATTTACAGTTTCAAATTCTCAGTTAAATAGGTCGTTCACAGGACCAATGAACTTTACTTTGACAATATTACTATTGTATAAAGATGTCAATTCCCAATAAGCATCCAACACTCTTGGATCATATATAAACTTCCAAAAGTATGTTCTTAAATAATTTGAAAATGATGTTGACCATTCATCTATGGTTATATCCTATCAGATTTTAACAAGTTTTATTTCAATTTCAGGAAACCAAAATAATTCATACTATATGGTTCAGGAAGAAGGATGTAGTTGATCATGTCAGCTCTGGTGTTCCATTTATGGATGACGACATGATGTAGCAATTTTTAAGTTGAAGACAGTCGTCATCAATTAAAAATAATACATAGAAACTAATAATACTTGAAGACAACGATAAAAAGACTAACTGAAGATAACTAAATAGCATTTAAAGTGATATTTACAGACTTATAATGTGTACACACAAGGAAACTCACCTCTACTTTTTAGGAAAATCAATATGGTCCCCATTTCTTCCCATATTAAGAAACATCTGATTTATAAGAAAACGAAGTCTGAAAAGAAAAACTCAAAATATTTAATTACCTCCTCAATAGGCCTGCCTAAAAATCTCAAGCAGCATCTTAAGTGCAATCAGCTTCTGCGATTGCATAGTATGCCATTTCTTTTGCATGGATAAAAGGGAAATTGTATCACAGTGATAGCACAGCCGAATAAACCAAGCGAAAGAAATATTCACTTCTTATTTTTCAAGTGAAGCTCGGGTATCATGTCAAGGACAAAAGGCTTATCCCCTATAATGTTTACCAATAACTTAGTTGTAGATGCATCAAATGAGAAGCCTCTTCCGGTCATTTCCTTCATGAAAGTTGTCATTTCACTAATTCTGCTGCACCTGAGGAATCCTTGCACCATAACATTGTAGGTGACATTGTCTGGAAAACAATTGTTGCCCACCATTTTCATAAGCATATCTTTAGCTTCATCTAATAATCCTTGTAAACAAAATCCAGTTATCATTGTAGTGTATGTTTTCACATTCGGAAGCAATCCCATTGAAAAAAGCTTCTCAAAAAGAGCATGAGCTTCGTCAAGTTTACCATTTTTGCACAATCCATTAATGACAACATTGTAAAATTCAATATTAGTATTTTCTCCCTGTTTATCCAACTTATTAAAGAGTGAAATAGCTTCTTCAACAAGTCCATACTTAAAATAACCATTGAGCAAAATGTTATGATTGAACAAATCAGGAATACACCCTGCAGATAGCATCTCAGCATAGATATTTTTAGCAGATCCAATTCTTCCAACATCAAACAGACCTTGCAAGATAGTATTGTAGGTGGAAGTACTAGGCTTTGGTCCCTTTTGAGAAATTTCACAAAATAATTACATGGCCTCAGGCAATTTCTTTTTCTTACAGTACCCATTTATTAGTATGTTGTAGCTAATAATGCTAGGCTCAATGCACTTATTTATCATGAAATCAAAAAGTCTCCTCGCTTCATCAAGTTGACCACTCAAACAATATCCATACATTATTGCATTGTAAGTCCTTATATCAGGCTCTATACCTTTTTCAATCATGTATCCCATTACTTCCTTGGCATCTTCGACTTTTCCTTCTTTGCAGAGTCCATCTGTTAGTATGGTGAAGGTGTGTACATTTGGATAAATATTAAGGTTTACCATCTTACAGAAGAATGTCTTACACTTTCCCCATTCACCAAGCTTACACATACCATCAATTATTGAGTTATATGTAACTATGTCTGGAGGAATATCTTTCTGCTTCATCTCATTCACAAGATTGATAGCAACATCTAACTTTCCATCTTTGCAAAGGGCATCTATGATGATGTTGTAGTTAATTATGTTGGGTTTAGAGTTGTTCCCTTGTTCCATTAACCGGAGCAAACTTAAAGTCTTCTCTGTATGACCCCTTTTACTAAGCCCATTCATGACGGTTGCATACATGAATTGGTTGGGTTCACAAATCTTCTCCCTCACCACCTTTTTGAACAATTCAACGGCATCTTTCACCTTATTTTCAGCAAAGATTCCCCTTAATAGGGTGTTAAAGGTGACAACATTAAACGGAATACCATTCTTGAGGTAAGTGGGTAACACCGAAAATGCACAATCAACACGATGCATCAGGCAATAACTATTAATGACAATATTTAAGATGAATACATCAATTGGGATACCCAATTTCTGCATTTCTCGAAAAAGAGAAACAACAGCAGAATAATGCTTCATATTTATCATAGTCTTGAATAATTTAGAGAAGTCAAAAAAAGAAGGAAGAGGCTTCATTGTAACCATTTGCTTAAAGAGAATCATAGCATCATCTAAACAGTTGGTGTTAAACCCACAATTAAATTTAGAAATGGATTCATTACTAAAAATTCTCACTGAAATTGCCGTAAAACAAGAATGAGAATTAGGAGAAAAAGAGAGAAAAGGAATACCATTGCGCACACAAAATCTCCTCATCTCCAATGCCAAAGGAATATTTCTCACTCAACAGCTCAATAATTTTCGGCTCATGTTACCTAATTTCTCAGCATACTTGTGCAGCTTTTTGCAATGACCCGCCGTATAACCAGTGTCATGTAAGTGGAGAAAATTAATAGGATATTATTATCCATTGTATTGTATTATTATACCTATAAAATTTTGGTTTGATTTTTATTTAAAATATATTCTATTGTATTATTAAATTTCGTTGTTACCTAACAATGAAAATTCCTATTTTATGGAAGAACCAATTTGGTGTGTTTCCATTGTTACTTAATTTCTTTTTTTTAGTAAACTTATAAATTATAATACAATACGATATAATCAAACCAAACAATTAAAATGTTATTAAAAAACAACAAACAATATAGTCTAGCCAAATATTGTATCTATCATACAATATAGAGTATAATACAATACAATACATTAACAATGGGTAACAATGATCCAAACAAAGTGTAAATGAAAAAGGTCAAATAAGTCTTTGTTTTGTTTTTGGTGACAAATTGACTAAGTGCTCCTCAAATTCTCTTTAAAATATAATTAAATAAATTTGGGACCAAATTAACATTTCTAAAACTTTCTAATATTTTATAAAGTACAAAAAAAATACTTCATTTTTGAACTTCTATAATTCAATCCAAATCATTTTTTAAAAAAATAAAAAATTATTTTCATCTTTGTCTCCCAACGTTCTTTTGTTCTTCTTCTTTTTTCTTAGAAATCCGAAAATTCGACTATCTCCATTATCCTCCTCTCCCACTATCTCCATTATTTTCATCCTCATCTCCAGTCGTGACTCTCTCCTCTTTTTGAACTGAAATCGTGTTCGACTTAAAATGGGTAAGTTATTTTTTTGAAAGATTTTATAATTTTCGAAGTTTTTCTCTTGGATTAATGAACAATAAAACATTCTATAGATGTAAAAATTGAATAATGATGTTATCATGCTTATTATTTATTGTTTTTGAAAGACAATCAACCAACCCCAAAAAATCCTAATTTTGAGGAAATGTATATGTATTGTTAACTTTCAGTGAAAAGTCGTTTTTTGTTGCTTTTGTTGTTCTTTTTATCGTCATTTTGTTGATATGATTTTACAAATAAAGTCTTGTTCAGTTGTCCAACATATATTTTATTTGTTGAAAGATGTATCGTATGTTGCCACATTTTAGTGATATGTTGGTGCATATTCCAACAGAGTTATCACATATTGTAACATCTCACTTATGCACTAGGGCAACAAAATGTTCATATGTGGCAGCATAAGATTCATCATTGGCAACTTAGGATTCATCTGTGGCAACAGTAGGTATATCTGTGTCAACATATGATTCATCTGTGGCAACATAAGATTGATATGTGGCAACATAAATTTCATGTGTGGCAACAGTAGGTACATGTGTGGCAACAGACTATCCATATGTGGCAACATAATGTTATTATTATATTATAATGAATTATAAACTCTTAATCTTTTTTTATTTACCTTATAGATGAAATGATACAAGAAGCTTCATCCATGACAACAACTCAATCTTTTATTGGTGTTGCTTCCTCTTCTAACATCAAATGTTCTTTTTGTCTATGCAAAGAATGTGAACATCAACATGATTATTTTATTAATCGTGTTAAAAAATTCACTCATATTTTTAAGGAAATGTCTCATAATATTGATGTCCAAAGATCCAAAAAAAAATTCATAGCCTTGGAAGTGTAGAAAATTGAAAAAATCTATTTCTCAAACACTTACTATAATTAGTGAGAAGAAAGAGAAGGAAAAGAATGCAAAAGAGGAGAAGACAAATGAGGAGAATGAGAAATAGTCGAAGGAGAAGAGAAGGATAAGAAGAAGGAGAAGCAGAAAGAGAAGGAGGATAAGAAGAAGGAGAAGTAGAAAGAGAAGGAGGAGAAGGAGAAGGAGAAGGAGAAGAAGAAGCGGAAAGAAAAGTAAAAGAGAAAATAAAGAGAAGAAATTCGAAGTCGTCAGTTGTGATGTGAAGCGACAATATCCATTTGAAGTGTAATATTCCTAAAATGAACTAGGTGAAACTAGAGCCTAATGTGTATGTCATGACCTTATAAGGTCTTGAGGAGAATGAGAAGGAGTCAAAGGATAAGGATAAGGAGGAGGAGAAAGGGAAGGAGAAGGAGAAGGAGAAGGATAAGAAGAAGGAGAAGCAGAATGGGAAGGAGAAGGATAAGAAGAAGGAGAAACAGAAAGAGAAGAAGGAGAAGGAGAAAGAGAAGAAGACGCAGAAAGTAAAGCAAAAGAGAAAAGAAAGAGAAGAAATTCGAAGTCATCAATTGTGATGTGAAGCGACAATATCCATTTGAAGTAACATTTCTAAAACGAACTAGGTGAAACTAGAGCGTAATGTGTGTTTCATGAGCTTATAAGGTCTTAAAATGGTTAATAATAGTATTATAAGGCTTTGTGTTGACTCAATCTTTTATTGGTGTTGCTTCCTCTTCTAACATCAAATGTTCTTTTTGTCTATGCGAAGAATGTGAACATTAACATGATTATTTTATTAGTCGTGTTAAAAAATTCACTGATATTTTTAAGGAAATGTCTCATAATATTGATGTCCAAAGGTCCAAAAAGATTTTACAGCCTTTGAAGTGTAAGAGGTTGAAAAAATCTATTTCTCAAACACTTACTATAATTAGTGATAAGAAAGAGAAGGAGAAGAAGGCAAAGGAGGAGAAGCAGAAGAAGGCAACTGAGGAGAATGAGAAGGAGTCGAAGGAGAAGGAGAAGGGGAAGGAGAAGGATAAGGATAAGGAGAAGGAGAAGCAGAAAGAGAAAGAGGAGAAGAAAAAGGAGAAATATAAGAAGAAGGAGGAGCAGAAAGAGAAGGAGGAGAAGGAGAAGAAGAAGCAGAAAGAAAAGCAAAAGAGAAAATAAAGAGAAGAAATTCGAAGTCGTCAGATGTGATGTGAAGCGACAATATCCATTTGAAGTGTAACATTCCTAAAACGTACTAGGTGAAACTAGAGCCTAATGTGTGTGTCATGATCTTATAAGGTCTTAAAATGGTTAATTGTAGTGTTATAACACAGTGTGTTGAGTTTGGAAAAGTTTAAGTGAAATGACCAAGAATGTCCAAGACGTTTGAAAGTTAGCCTTGAGACGTGTTTGTGTGTTCTAGTTTGCCTTTGCATGTTTTACGTGTTAGTTTGAGTTCAAATTGATTGGAGAGGTTCCTAACGTCTAGACAAACGTATTTAGGGTTGAAAATTCCGAGTAAGATTTTCTCAAGAACCACCCTAAGGGTCCTTGAAAGGACCCAACCTTGGGCTAGAAACTGCCTAAAACAATCTCTAACCACGCTGCCTAATCAACACCTCGTCGACTCACCTACGCTTCATCGTTAGGGGGCGTCGCTCCACACTTAGGTGTGGGAGCTTAAGCCCCCAATTGATCAGTCTCTAACCAGAACGACAACTTGACAGTACGGTCCGTCGTCTGGTCGAGTGAGGGGCTTAATGGGAAATTCACTTGGCATCCAAATAGTATGTAGGGCGGTTACTTAAGGTGTTTTTGGGTATTTTAAGTCACTTTATAAGTCTAGAATCTCAAGTTGAGTTCATTATTTAAAATCAAAACCCAAGACCCTAAATAGAATCCTCTAGAACTCCATTGAAGCTAGGAGCAAGGTTGAAGCTAGGAGATTGATTTATCCATTGAATATTCATCATTTGTGTGGCTTATATTCAATCAAGGTATGGTGTTTCATCCTTGAATCTTCTTTCTTCAGGGAGCCAAGTTCCAAAGGCTTTTTCAAGACTTTCAAAACATAGATTTTTCATAATTGAATTCTAGCCATGGGTTCTTGCATAAAATGATTTGAATCAATGATTTATGATATAATTGATGTTAATTGAACGTTTTTAGATCAAAAACTCTGTGAACCCATTAAATTTCTGATTTCTTAATTTTGGCTATAACATGGGTGATTGATCATGGCTTAATAGTGTTGAATTCTTTAGTATATTATGTTAGGCTATTGAAATATGTATGAAATATGATAGAATTGTATATAGGCTGCCTTAATTTGATGATTTTCATATTGTACTTGTTGGATCATTGTATAGTTTGATTATTGGTTTGGAATGGTGTATATGACTATTGGTAAGAGTCTTTGTGAATTGAATTGGTTGGAATGGCTAAGGATTGGTGTGTTGATGATGGAATGGTGGTACTATGACCTAATATGCTTATATTGTTTAGTATAGGTATTGAATTGTATTGATTGGTATGGTTCACTTATGGTGGCGGTGCTTATGTGTTATAATTGTGATGATATGGCCTTGTCGGCATTATTGTTATTATTATGTGAATTGTGATGTTATCATGTTATACCTTATATAGTTGATCAATGTGAAGTATGATTATGTATATGTATATGTGTGAAGTGAAAGCATGAGTTCTTCTAATTGGTATAGGTGATCATGATAGACTAGTTGATGTGTCTCTAGTTGTGTTGCTAGTGTATCTTGCTAGGTTGCCTTAGTTGTTCCTACATGATACTTGAATGTTGTTGAATATGTCATAAGATGATCATGTGTGTGTCTTTATTGGTGGACTATGTCCCTCTACTTGATACATGCTAAGTATGTGAATAGAACATCTTGACTTAGTAGGCTTAAGCACCTTTGACTTGTATGTATATGGATGAATAATGATTGAAAGTCTAGGATAGGTAGACCTAAGATGGTACCCTTCTAAGTATGACTAGTAAATGACCTTGAACATGTAAAGGGGGCTAATAACTTGGAACCTTCAAATATAGAAAGAAGGTTATGATATCCTTGAAGTTGAAAGTCGTAATGGTATCCTTCTTGTGTAAATAATGGACTTAGAGATAGGTTGGCTGGAACGGCATGAAACCATCTCTAAGGAAGTCATTGAGCTATCCTTGTAGACTATTGAGTCGCAGCCCTTAAGGACCCATCCTTGGTAATGTGATTGAACTTACTCTATGAGAACTAAGGCTAGCACCGAGTGAGTATGCTTGGGGAGTGACTCTACTTAAGTTGAGACTAGAGTATAACGAAACCCTTTGTCATATCCGAGGAGTACCCCTAGACGTAACTGGCGTCGTCGTCCTTTTTGAGGACTAAGACTAGCCTCTTAGCATACATCATTACATTCATAAGTCAAAAATGCGGAAAATTTAAAACTTTTTAATTACTTTTACATTGAGGTTTACATAGACCTCTACATACATACAATATCTATTCATATCGAGTATACATAGACCCTTCGTATAAGAAGATTACATAGTCTTCTAGTTTTATTGCACATACATAGTATAAGATAGTCTCATATGAAATCTATAACACTGTCTCATATTAAACCATCTAGATAAGAGTATCACAATTTGGGCATAGCCCTTATTTCAACAGTTATAGCCACATAGAGGCTTTACAATTATAGTACCAGAATGAAAGAGAATGAACAAAGTTTCTTTAAGACTAAACAACATCCAATTAATAGATAATAACATCGTCCCGAAAAGTGAGGACCTACCGAACTTGGAAGATAAGAATCCATGTAGTCTTCAAAGTCTTCTCTAATATCAACGGCCGGATCCTGTATTTGTAGTAAACATCAAACATGGGTTAGTACACTTGACCAAACCATGCTAAATTACTTTGAAAAATCTTATGCACAATTAAGAACCACATAAGTCAATACTCACATAAGCAATAAAGAAAACCAACAAAGGATCACAAATAATGCCCAACTCAACATAACATAACATCAATAGTAGTCATCATCATATTTAGCAATATAGACCAATAACATGTCATAATTAAATCTAACATCATGTATGATCATAAACATGTAAATTCAACATCTTCATAGCGTATACATTATAAGAACACAAGAACAAACTCCTAAGGATTCCCTTAAGGCAAACTAGTGCAAGGCATAGGTAGAGTCCCACACCTCTACCTAGGCTAAGTCAAACCTCTCAAGTCACCCTAGTTAGTGTATAGTCCATTACTTCATTTTACTTTCGGAAATATTTTCCCTAACCAACATAGACCACAAGATCTAAGTGTGGAATCCGGTGTTGTAAAACCTTACACCGAGGGAAGGCGGACTACTGGCCAAAGTAGTACCAAACATGAACATAGAATATAGGTGGATCCACTAGCTAGTATTCATATGGTGGAAACATAGTTTATGGAGCTTGAGGGCTGTCATGGAAACATCACTATATGCCCTTTTTGGACTATGAGGCTATCCACCCCGTGAGGACTATGGTGAACCCTACCTTCCCTCCTTAGGAAGGCGCCACCCCTCATCTACAAGTTCACTCGGTGCTAAGCTAGAATCCTTTTTTGAAATATCTTTTTTTATTAGTCATCACTTAGTTTAGGTCACATGGTCTATCCCTTTTATAATCATAGTCATTTAGCTCAATAGGTATTGCATGAGTATATTCTTTCAATACAACCCTCATATGTGAGATTAGCACATTAACATCATCATATCATAATAAGGTATATAGGTACTTCATAACCAACCTTATATCATTTCATGTTAAGCATAATCTCACAATAACATAGTCAAGACATTTCAATTCAACATCATAGCAACACCTATGTAGGCTATTCATAAGGTATACTTCAATTGAACTACATCACCAATCACAAGTCATCATACTTGAAGTAAAGATTAGGATCATGAAGACTTACCAAATCTTTTTCAAAGGCCATCATCATGGTCTTACCATCAACCAACCAATTACATCCATTAATAGGTGTAGTAACATCAATCAATAGTAATTAATACAAGAACTAGGTCAATTTCATCATCACTATCCGAATTAACTTCAATTCATAACCTAGGGTTAGGGGAATTAGGGTTCATCATGAATTCATCAAGAAATAGATCCAATCCCAACAAAACATTACCCTAGTCAATCCATACATGAATTAGAATAGATAAAATAAGTCTAATAATCAAATCATTCTTCAATTCTCATTAATTCATGACCAAGATCCAAGATTTGGAAAATTGGGGAAGGAAACATGATCAACATGAAATTGCATCAATTAACATCAATTAATCAATAATCTATACTCAATTAGTCATATAAAATCACAATTTATCATCAATTTAAAGTTTAGAAGAAAACCCATTAGAATTGGAAAACCCCATGGAATTGGGTAATTTGAAAAACAAATTTGAGAGGACCTCTTGGGGAAAGGAATCACAAGAGTGAATAACTCATACCTTATTGAAGATTAATCCACAAAATTGAAGTGAAATTCTATAGAAATTGACCTCCTTCTTCAAACTCTCTTCCTTCTTCAATAGAGGAATTGGGGAGAGAGAAAGTAGGGAGAGGTGAGAGCTTTTGGATTTTATTTTGGGAATTGGGTTTGGATGAGTGAAAAATGACTTTAAAATGACCCTTAGGCTATATACACACTTTTATTTTTGAAAAATAAATTGAAAAGTGAGGTCCGTGTTGTCTTCACATCGCACAACGACCCACTGATTTGGCAGCATGACCACCCATGTTGGGGTCCTCCTCCATGAACCTTCGGGAGGTCTTTGGGGTGTCATTTTTGGACGTTTATACCCTCTATACTACACTATACCTAACCAAAGTCTTTTCACAAGTTTTAGACTTCATTTGAACCTCCGAAACCGTCCCCAAATATAGCAACGTCAACTAGTTCAATTAAGCTAGTTTCTGGACGTCATGGACGTTCTTTGACGTCTTGGCTCTAAAACTTCTTGGATGACTTATATACACTATTTTAGGTCTTAAAACAGTATTTAAGCCTTTAAATACTCATGTTAGTCTCTAGATTAGGTCTTGACTTTTTGGAGTGTTACACCCTTGATATTCCTTAAACATGTTCCTACATGGGATGTGTCCTAGTTCTACCCTTGGAAAGTAGAACACCCTCTATCGGAGTAGGGTAGACTCCGGATTCCATGCCTAGTTAGTATGGTCTATGTCAGTCAATGCCTATTCTCATCATGTGGAATGCATTCTAGTATTGGATAAGTTCTACAACGTTTAGATAGTGGAATGGGATGCAATCTAGATGGCACGAGTAGGCATTGAAGATGCTAGGATGTGGTTTCCCTAGGTATTATACAAGACCATTATATGAAGTCCTCTAAATGCTTAATTGAATCTTAATTTACTTAATGAATGATTATGACTTAAGTTAATGTATGTTGTGTAAAAGGATCCATATCTAGGGTAGCTTTGAGGATTGCTTAGGTAGTCTTGAAGAGGGTGTATGGGCGGTCTCTTCATGTCTCATATCTTACTCAACCGAGTCTTTAGAGTAACCTTGGGTAGAAAGTCTAAGTAATGAAATGAGAATAATCTTATCTTAGGTAGTCTTAAGAATTCTTTAAGTGTGCTTGAAGAGGGTGTATGTGCGGTCTCTTCTTGTCTTACTTAAGTAAGTCTTAGGATAACCTTTGGTAGGAGGGTTATATGCTATGGTTTGAAGTGATGTTAATGTTATATGGTGGATTACTTGGAATGTGTCTTATATGTGGAGTTGGTGTTGAAAGTGGTTCTTATACTTATTTTATGAAGTTCTCCTAAAAAGAGCATAAAAGAGCATATTTTATATAAATGTCCGTTTTAGCATGGTTTTATTGCATTCCACCATACTTAGTGCATTCAATGTACTAATTCCATATGTTTTTTCATCTCTAATGTTGTAGGTGGCAATTGAGAGGAGTTTCATGGAAGCTTGGGAAGAACATTCTCCTAAGCAAGTCTTGGTATGTCCTCACATGATTGGAGTATATGGTTATGTTTAGCTTTTCTTTTCAAAAGATATTGTAATAGACTTTAGTTTTTTCATTCTATTGATGTATGGGATGTGACCCAAGATATTCGTGTGTCTAAGATGGCTACAAGAGACTTAGCCTTTCCTATGTTTTCTATAAAAGATATTTGAGATGATATTGTGAAAAGTTTTAATTTCGCACTACTTTTCATATATATATATATATATATATATATATATATATAGCTTGTATAAGACCTCCAAGAGGTCGAATACACTGTGCCACGATTTGAGAGTACCATTTATTCTAGGGTATACTCTAGGGTCGTGACATGAAGGTTTTAACATTGACGGCGAGGGTCCAACTGAACTGATGCCATCCTTCTCACAATGGATAAACGAGGGTCTTTACAAGCATCATGCAAAAAAGTAAGGTCGTTCAACTATTATTAGTATTTCTTTTTGTTGTCCACTAAATAATTATTTATAATGATTGCACATTTGCAGAAGAGACATGACAAATCACTACTTAGCCAATAGCTCGAAACTTGATTTTGACCAACTTGATTTTGTAGTTGCATTTCCAAATAATAAGGATTGGTTCTACGTAATGTCTCAACCTAATAAGTGTTGGATTGATGAGGTAAATCCATGCCCATTTTTATGTTTTGATTAATACATGAATATATACAAATAAATTGATATTGAGATACAGTTGCTTGAGGCATCTGTGCAGTATGTGGATGTCATTTTTTACTATTTGATCAAGAAATCAAAGAAACAGAGTCATTCTAAATATCGATATACCACTACTAGTGTTTTTTTCAAAACATACATTCACAATGCTAGAGTTGTTCCTGAATATGAGTATAAAATGTTGGCACTATGAAAGAGTTTGGTATAGCTTGTGGACTCCCTTGGCACTTGATGGATAATGTTTATGTCCCTATAAATAGTAATGGGAACTTCCATTGGGTCTTGGCAGTCGTTGCATTGAATGAACGGTGCATAAAAGTGTATGATTCGATGTCCTCATCTAGGTCTAACATAAAATTGTCCTTCGAGATTCCAAAGTTGTCTACAATGTTGCCAAAGTACCTTGAGTTAAGCGGATTTTTTGAGCAAAAAGAGTGAACCAACTGGTCAGTTCTTGAATGTTACCAAGGAAAGAACAAATCTCACCATTCAAAGTCAGACATGTTGCTGGTATTGTCCAACAAGAAAGCAATAGTCTCTAAGTATCACATTATATTTTAGTCTTAGGATTATCGAAATATGATGTTTTTATATTTTTTTAATTAATGATATACCATGCAGATATTGTGGACTTTTTGTTGCTGCATACGCTGAATTTTTGAGTGATGGACTCGAAGTACCATATTGTAAACTTAGTGTTGTAAACCTTCGCATGATATATGCTTCACTCCTATGGAATTATTAGATTTTATGGCTTGGAATAACTATGTTAGTAACAATGAAGACCCACAGAGGCCTAGACCTAAAAAAAGCAAAGATCGATGAAAATGTTACGGTTACCACCATTGATTAGATAGATGGTTATGTATATCATTGTGAATTACCTTTTTGTTGATAAGTTGTATAAAACAATTGGTGAAGTGTTAATTTTTGCTGATAATATTAATATAAATGGGTTTTATGATTATTTTGATTTTGTTGGAACAAATGTCAATTACGATGAAAAGAAAGAAATGTGGTGTCTGTGGCAATATACATAACTTTTGTTGTAAAAAACACCACATAATTATCTGCATGTGTGCCAACATAAAGGATACATGTGGCAACATATTTTACAGAAAGGAGATATATGGTAAGAGATGTCACAGAAAGGAGATATGTGGCAGCATTATACTATATAACATATGTCACAGAAAGATGGTATGTTCCCCAACAGAACATATATATGTAGCAACATATGTCACACTTTGAATTGTCAAAATTCAAAAAAAGAATTAAACAACTTTAATACAATCGTCCCTTCATTTTCCCTCTCTCCTCTCTCCTCTCTCTCTCTCCTCATCATTTCTAGTTTATCGTTGATATTTTCTCAAGTAATATTTAATTAGGGTTTAAAATTCTTAATTGTTTGCCCTGTTTTTAGTGGTTTTATCACTTTTTTGGTTGGGTAGTTATTCTTTTTTGAAATATTTTCTGATTTCAAAAAGCTTCATTTGTATTTTGTTGGATAGGGTTTAGGGAGAGTTTTGTGGTTTGTTTGTTGGTCCATGTGTGCATTGAATCGTATTTGTTGTTTGTGTTGTTATGCATTATGTTGTGTATTTCAAAAAGCTTCATTTGTAGCTCATGTGTGGCATTCAATTATTTTATTTTTTGTGGTTGCAGATACAAGGGGTACAAATATAATGACTCCTGTCAAAAGAAAAATTGATACAACTGAGACAACAAAGATCCAGAAAAAGGCTAGGTCTAAAATTCCTAGGAAGATGAATGAAAATACTACTCTTTTAAAAGAACTTGCATCTGAAGTAGTTTCTTCTTCTTAAGTAGAACTAGAATTTTTTCAAAAAGAATATGAAGAAAGAGAAAAAGAAAAAAATGAAGTTGTTGATGATGGAGAAAGAAAAGCAGTTGAGGAAGAAGAGGGAAAACAAAAAGAAGTTTAGGAAGAACAAGTGAAAATATAGAAGTAGTTGACGAAGAAGAAGGAAAAAACAGAGAAGTAGTTGAGATAGAAGAAGAAAAAATAAATGAGTTGATTAAGAAGAACAAGAACTTCATGAAGTTTTCAATGCTTCTGGTGATGATGAGATTAAAATTATCACTGCAGACACTTTCCTTGTGCATCTGTAGCCTAATGCTAATGGTGATAGCATTATGAGGTCAGGCATGAGAAAACCTTTCAACAACTTCAAGGCCATCTGTCACGCCACGAGCTACCCCCAAGACGCGGACAAGGGACCTAGGACCACAAGTGATCTCAAGCTAACCCTGCTGGAATGATTATGAGCATTCTACAGAAAATAACTGATGCGGAAGCTAAATCATAATTTAAAATGAAAAGTTGGGGAATACCCATATTCTATAACAGAGATATTTGAAATACTGACGAGTTTAATACAAGGAAGTTATTAACTCAATACTAAGCTGAAACTAACTATGCCTGAAAATAGTCTCTAAACTGACTAGAAATGTTGGGACAGGCCCCAGCTAAGTCTAGCAAAAACTGAAACTAAAAGACTAAATACTGAAAAGAAACTCATGACTGTTGTCCTCGGATAATGATGACTCACCACTGAATCTGCTGAATTGGAGATCGGAAATCGATCTAAGCGCGATCTGGATGCTGAGAACCTGAATCTACATCACGAGAAGATGTAACGCACGTATGCATCATTACTTGAAGGTACTGAGCATCTAGGATAGAGTAATGCTGAAATAAAACATAATTGAACAAGCACAAAAGCAAGTATAGTAATCTAAACATGATATACTCAATTCTGAGGTAACTGAACGCAATGACCAATTTATAACATGCTGAAACAGAATACTGAATATACTGATAAATGGTCAATGCAATATAGTTTGACTGAACTGTGGGAGCTACTAATAACCGATAATAAACCACATGAGCTAAATGTGGAGTCCGATGTATACGCCCCATCGAGAGGACTCAATATACCCTACCAGAGGTATAAAGATATGCTGGCGTGATCACTAAATTGATACCCACATAGGGGACTTACAACCTACTTGGCTAGTAGTTTTGGGACTATTTGGGTACGCTGAACCCTAGTCAAACTCGGTATTATGCTACTCCCAATGAATTAAGTGATTAAGACATTATGACTGAATTTATGTTAATACTGGATAGCTCAAAACTGAACATGCAAACTGAGAGTGAAATAATTAATCTGATAATTATGCATTAATAACCGAGGCATATATATCTGAAGTAATTGAAATATCTAACCTAGCATGTGTAATTCAAGAACTAAAGAAATACACAGGTAGGGTTCTGAAATTCATGCGATAAACTGAATAATAAATTTACAATTTGATTTGGAACAAATATCTAACTAATTTATGATGATCTGCTATAATTCTAGAAACCCTTGGTTTAATCATGATAAGAGAATCAAGAACTGACTGAAACTACAGATCTAATGGGTGAAAGGAACCCACTAGTGAAATCCCACATACCTGGTGATAAAATCCACGGAGAAATATTTAGATTTCAGGGCTGGAACTGCTGGAACCTTGTTGCATTCTTGAAACTAGGGTTCTTGACCTTCTTCTCCTTTCTTGCTTCTAATTTTCTAAGTTTTGATTTAATGATTTTGACTTAGGTAAGTTCTACCTCTGTTTCTAGGCTTAAACTGATTAAAATCTGATGACTTAGGGTCAAAATGACGTATCTTAGGGTTTAAACAAAGTGGGAAAAGACCAAAAGACCCCTGAATTAATTACTGTCGGACCAAACGACGACCTGGACTGACGGGCCTTCGTTCAGTCGATGGTCCATCGTTCAATCGACGGTCCATCATTTGGGTCCGTAGGTTGGGTCTGTTCGACAATCCTTTACTAAAACGGCCATAACTTTTTACTCGAAGGTCTAATTTTAGTAAGGTCTGTGGCTATGAATAGATTATCCAATTATCAATCTGTTGATATTTCATGGGACACCTAATTTAGTTTGTGCTAAGATTTATGACCATTTGAATTTGACCCAATAATATTTCCCCCCTAACTGACTGTTAGCTTCCACCCACGGTCAGACCTACGGACCGTTGATCGAATGACGGTCCGTGATGGTCAATCGTGGTTCTTTTTAGAGGCTGGTGTAAATGGGGTCTTGATCCACAGACACAGACTACGGACTGTAGTCTGACTTACGTACCGTAGGTCTGTTCGTGGATCGAAACTTAGTCAATTTTTCTAGGCTGCGCCATGGGAGAGTTTCAGTCACAGCCGATGGATGTGTAGTATGGGCCGTAGATCAGACTACGGTCCGCGATAGTGACCGTTGATTGCACCTGCTGATTTCTAAAAAGCTAAGTTTTGGTTTGTTTTGGGTACGGGGTGTTACACCATCCTCAAGAGAAATCATTCGAAAGATTTTTTTAGAAATAGTTGTTTCGGTCATTTCTTGATTTATCCGAGGATAATAATGTACGTTTTCAAATGACCTGGCCTATGAACTTCTTAAAAGAAGGTACATTTTTCAAAATCCCGAAAAGCATGATGAGATTTTAATTAATTATTGTAGCATGCCAGTCTGCTTTGGCAGAAGTGAGTTTGTCATAGTTTCAGGGTTAAAATGTCATCCTCTTAAGCCCGTCTCTGAATACGTTGTCAAAAAATAACCACAAAGAAGAAAGAAAGGAGTATAAAGAAGAAGCAAGACAACAGTCACATCAACTGAGGAGCAGGACTTGATGTCCCTTGTTGGCACAACTTCAAAAATTCTGACTTAATATATTTTTTGGAACAGGAGGATACACCAAGGAAGCACAAGGAGTAATTGTGCTTACTTTGGTTGACACATAATATACTTTTGGCGAAAGATCTCAACAACAACATACTGCTTTAATGGGTGAATTTCTGTCAGGATATTGAGGCTTTCAACAACTATCCTTGGGGTCATAAGAGCTTTGAATTAACTCTCAAATACTTGTTGAAACTATCACGCCCCGATCTACCCTCGAGACGCGGACACGGAACCTAGGACCACAAGTGATCCCAAGCTAACCCTGCTGGCATGATCATGAGCATACTAAAGATAATAAACTGGTGCGGAAGCTAAATCATAATTTATTATGAAAAGATGGGGAATACCCATATGCTAAAACTGATATAATATGAAGACTGATGAGTTTAATACAATGAAGTTACTAACTCAACACTAAGCTGAAACTAACTATGTCTGAAATAAGCCTCTAAACTGGACTCGAAATACTGGGACAAGCCCCAGCTAAATCTAGCAGAAACTGAAACTAAATGACTAAAGACTGAAATGACACTCATGACTGTTGTCCTCGGAGAATGAGGACTCACCACTGAATCTGCTGAACTGGACATCGGAAATCGATCTATGCATGATCTGGATGCTGAGAACTCGAACCTACATCACGAGAAGATGTAGCGCACGTATGCGTCAGTACTTGAAGGTACTGAGCATGTAGGATAGAGTAAATCTGAAATAAAACATAACTAAACAAACACAAAGCAAGTATAATAATCTGAACATTATATACTGAATTATGAGCTAACTAGATGCAATGACCAAATTATAACATGCTGAAACTGAATACTGAATATACTGATAAATGGTTAATGCAGAGAGTCTGACTGAACTGTGAGAGCTACTAATAACCGACAATAAAACCACATGAGCTAAATGTGGAGTCCGATGTATACGCCCCATCGAGAGGACCCAATATACCCTGCCAAAGGTATAAAAGCATGCTGGCGTGATCACTAAACTGATTGCCCACAGAGGGGACTTACAACCTACTTGGCTAGTAGTTCTGGGACTAATTGGGTACGCTGAACCCTAGTCCAACTCGGTATTATGCTACTCCCATTGATTTATGTAGTTAACTGATTATGTCTGAATTTCTGTATAATACTGGATAGCTCAAAACTGAATATGCAAACTGAGAATGCAATACTTAATCTGATAATGATGCATTAATAACTAAGGCATGTATATCTGAAGTAACTGAAATATCTGACCTAACATGTGTAATTCAAGAACTAAAGAAATACAAAGGTAGGGTTCTGAAATTCATGCAATAATCTGAGAAATAACATGATAATCTGATTGGGAACATATAACTAATAAATTCATGAAGTTCTGTTATTGTTCTAGGAACCCTAGGTCTAATCATGATATGGGAATCAAGAATCTGACTGAAAACTAGGGATCTAATGGGTGAAAGGAACCCACTAGTGAAATCCCACATACCTGGTGATGCAATCCACGTAAAAATACTTAAGTTTTGGGGCTGGAACTGCTGGAGCTTGTGGCGTTCTTGAACTAGGGTTCTTGAGCTTTTTCTCCTCTTTTGCTTCTAATTTTCTAAGTTTTGATTTAATGATTTGACTTATATATGTTTTAATTATGTTTCTAGGCTTAAAAAGACTAAAAACAAAGTGGGAAAGTTCCAAAAGACCCTTGGGAAAGTTGTTGTTGGACCAACCTACGGCCAGGACAGACGGTCCGTAGGTGGATCCACGCCCCGTCGGTTGGGACTGTTCGGAAGGCCTTTACTAAAATAGGCATAACGTTTTACTTGGAGGTCTGATTTTATCAAGGTTGGTGTCTATGGAAAGATAATTCAATTATATATTTGTGGGTAGGTCATGGTACACCTAATTCATTTTGTGCTAAGAGTTATGACGATTTGAAGTTGACCCAACTGCACTTCTCCCTTAACTGTCTGCTAATTCTATCGTACAATCAGACCTATGGACCGTGGGTCCATCTACGGACTGTGCTGGTCATCCGTGGCTCTTGTCAGAGAGTGGGTGAAGGGATTATTGATCGACGGTCATGGATTACGGACCGTAGTCTGACCTACGGATCGTAAATCCGTCCGTGACCAACACTTAACCAATTTTCCTAAAATTTTTGGGAGTTTCTGATCCCATCGATGGTTGTGCAGGACGGACCATGGGTCAGGCTACGGTCCGTCGATGGTCACGTTAGTTAGACCTACAGATTTTTCTGAAAAACTGATTTTTGGTCTGTTTTGGCTACGGGGTGTTACATTATCTCCCCTTGGGAACATTCGTCCATGAATGAAGACTAAACTAGCTGAAATAGAGGGAGAGAGACGCAAACCCCACTACTAAACACTGAGAACTGAGTTTATGACTAAAGTGAGTTCCGAGTACATGCAAATACGCTGATAATGATGCATTAATAACTAAGGCATTTATATCTGAAGTAACTGAAATATGTGACCTAACATATGTAATTCAAGAACTAAAGAAATACAAAGCTAGGGTTCTGAAATTCATGCAATAATCTGAGAAATAACATGATAATCTAATTTGGAACATATAACTAATAAATTCATGAAGTTCTGTTAAAGTTCTAGGAATCCTAGGTCTAATCATGATATGAGAATCAAGAATCTGACTGAAAACTAGGGATCTAATAGGTAAAGGAACCCACTAGTGAAATCCCACATACCTGGTGATGAAATCCACGGAAAAATACTTAAGTTTCAGGGCTGGAACTGCTGGAGCTTGTGGCATTCTTCAACTAGGGTTCGTGAGCTTTTTCTCCTCTCTTGCTTCTAATTTTCTAAGTTTTAATTTAATGATTTGACTTAGATATGTTTTAATTATGTTTCTAGGCTTAAACAGACTAAAATCTGATGATTTAGGGTCAAAACGACGTATATTAGGGTTTAAACGAAGTGGGAAAGGTCCAAAAGACCCCTGGGAAAGTTGCTATCAGACCAACCTACGGCCAGGACAGACGGTCTGTAGGTGGATCCACGCCCCGTCGGTTGGTCTGTCGGTTGGCCCGATTTGACAGGCCTTTACTAAAAAGGACATAACTTTTTACTTGGAGGTTTGATTTTAGCAAGAATTGTGTCTATGGAAAGATAATTCAATTATATCTGTGGGTAGGTCATGATACACCTAATTCATTTTGTGCTAATAGTTATGACCATTTGAAGTTGACCCAACTGCACTTCTCCCTTAACTGTCTGCTAATTCTACCCTACGGGTAAGACCTACGGACCGTGGGTACATCTACGGACCGTGTTGGTCATCTGTGGCTCTTGTCAGAGAGTGGGTGAAGGGTATATTGATCGACGGTCATGGACTATGGACCGTAGTCTGACCTACGGATCATAAGTTCGTCCGTCGACCAACACTTAACCAATTTTCCTGGGCTGAGATTTTTGTGAGTTTTTGATCCCATCGACGGTTGTGCAGGATGGACCGTGGGTCAGGCTATGGTCCATCGATGGTCTCGTCAGTTGCACCTGTAGATTTTTTTGAAAAACTGATTTTTGGTCTGTTTTGCCTACGGGGTGTTACAGAAATCTTTAGGAGCAAAGACCAGTAACTTATTTGGTTTTCCATGGGCTTTCGTGGTAAAGATAAATGTTCTTAATATTTTTATATTATATTGAATAATTCAACATTTGATTTGTGACATGTTTTCCTTTTTTTATAGGTTTGGGCATTTGAAGTAATTCCTCATTTGACCCATCAAGTAATTTCAGAAGAACAAATATCATTTCCAAGAATATTGAGATGGTTGAGATAAAAACAAAAACTACCAAAGAATGACATATTCCAGATCTTTTTAACCCTCCTCATGATTAAGTAAGTTATTAGTATATTACACTCTTGTGTTGCTACAGATGATTTATTTGTTGCAACATGTGACACAAATATTGCTATAGATGCCCATATATGTCAACCTATCACACATTTGTAGTAACATAAGACACATCTATGGCAACATATCACCCATCTGTAGAGACATATGGCACATCTGTGGCAATATATCAGTCATTTGTAGCAACATATGGCATTTGTGGCAACATATGACCCAAATATTCTTATGGATGACTCATTTTTATAATATTAGGTTGTGCATCCATGGTTTGTCCCAACAAAAAAGTAATTACATATGTCATATCTAATTACTCTAGGGTTGGTTGAAACCATTTTTGATCCTATTGTCGGTAGAGTTAAAATGGACTTGGCTGGAGCAGCAACAATCAAAAGAGACAGAGTTGTTAATGTAGTTGCTTTTGATAGGTTGATGGTGGTGGTATTGATGCTGGTGCACCAAGAGGCTACCTTTTGTAGAAAATGTTGTGGCTTTCTCTGTGAGAAGTGCAAGAAACAAGATGAAGATTATACATATCATGTATCTTCAAACATTGAGTAAAGTTGTCAATGAATTTAAGAACAAGAGGGGGGTCAAGGGAATTCTATAAAAGAATGTTCAGCATCCATATATTCCACAGGATAAGAGGAGGAAAAAGTCCTTTTCCAAGGCAATACAAAATCTGAAGAAGAAGTGAAGGAGTACAAAAAGTTGAATATTCATAAGCGTGCGACTGTAGTGGAAAAAACAAAAGTGTTGAGTCTGAAGAGTGCAAAGGATGTTCATATGCAATACAACATACATGCTTTTACTGGACAAGATTTCAGGAACATAACAAGCACGCTTGGTGGGAAGACTGGGTAATCCTTCAATTTATAATGCGCATTTGTTTTGTCTTTGCAATGACTACTCTTCTTTACTCTTTAATATTATTTTTTATTTCAGTATATTGATGAAATCCTTAACCTCATGCGTCAGAGGCATGAGACATACCCGGGGTACTATGATCCCAAAGATAGAATCCTGGATCTCAAGTCCTACCAACTTCCTAAAAAAATATAGAGAAATGAGCGATGAGATAAAAATAGTTAGTGGGAGAAGCCTTAAACAATTAGTAAATTAGTTTGAATGAGATGAAGATATGATTAACTATGTCTGGGGCATCAGGCCATTTCCACGTGGAATGAATTGGATTGGTGCAAAAAGGGTTTTGATAGTCATGAACCTGAACAAAATCCATTTTGTGACTCTTGAGATACTCTTGCACGAGGGTCGCATGAATGTTTATGACTGCCAGTTGATGGGTATGGAACATGTCAAGTTTTTGACATACATACAACCTGTCTTCCAGTTGATGCCCAAATTATTGAAGCAAAGTTGAATAATGAAGCATTTGCCAAATAAGTTTCTCAATGAACCATGGGAATTTAAAGGTCGAATGAAATCGGAGCGCGTGCAGGTCATATTCACTTGCATTCATTGAGCATTTGATTAGCGAGATAGAGATTCAACCTCCCAAAACCTTGTTCTGAGACAATCTAGTTGGTCGAATGCAATGGGTTTGGGTTTATAAAATAGTATCACGGAGCTTAAAGCCTTGACAATGTGTTTGTAATTAAAGAGAATGTTTTATTTTATTACTTATGTTATTTTATCTTATATTGAGATCAAGTACATAGTATATAATGTGGATAGTTCTCATATATAGCCACATATGCCTCAAATGATCAAACATTGCTACGTAAGGGTCATCTGTAGCAACATATATGACATATGTAGCAACATATGCCTCAAATTGTCAAACATTTCTACATAAGGGTGATATGTTTGACCATTTGAGGCATATGTTGCTACATATGTGACATATGTAGCAGCATATGCCTCAAATGGTCAAACATTCCTACATAAGGGTCATTTGTAGCGACATATGTGATATATGTAGCAACATATGCCTCAAATTGTCAAGCATTTCTACATAAGGGTGATATGTTTCAATATTTGAGGTATTCGTAGCAACATGTGTCTCAAATGTAGCAAAACATGCCTCAAATGGTCAAACATTGCTACATAAGGGTCATCTGTAGCAACATATGTGACATATGTAGCAACATATGGATCATATGTAACAACATATGCCACAAATTGTCAAACATTGCTACATAAGGGTCATCTGTAGCAACATATGTGACATATGTAGCAACATATGGATCATATGTAGCAACATATGCAAAACTACCTTTATTTACTTAAACAACTATGATAATAAAAAGTAAATGTTGGACCACGAATGCAAAACTACGTTTATTTATTTCCACAACTATGATAATTTTAATGGTTGTACACAACTACATAAGAATTTTACAATATTCTTCTGGTAATGCTTAATAATACAAAAAAATAAAAATAATAACAAACAACACCAAGATTAGCTTCCACATTTTACAACATTTGGTCTTCTTCTTCTCCTTCATCCCCCATTCGCTACTTCTTTTAATATGACTTTCATCATCAGTTTCCAACTCCTTCATTCTGTTCGCCAATCTAAGAATAACAAACTTAATATAAATCGTATATCAAAATCTTCACGATCCCTCAATTTAACGAAATTGCATGCATTCTCCTAAATTACAAACCAAAAAGAAAGAAATTTTAATTTTAAAAAACAAAATAAAGAGATTTCAAGTCTCCAAAGACTAAGATATAGAAATGTACACACACGTAGCGTGAACAAGATCAAAATCTTATACCTGGATTGTCCTTCGACCCTGAAGTTTGCATTGAAAGTAAGTCTCCATGTTTGCAATAGATTTTCACACCCAACATGGTATCATTTTCATCATTACAAATTCAATTTAATATTGCATCTGACATCATATCAAAAGTAACAAAAACAAATAAAACTCATTCATTAGATCAATATTTAAAAGAACCACATTCTTACCCAACAAGTATATTGCAAAATTAATAATTTCATTGATTTAAAGATACGGGAAAGTCCCGAAATTTGGTTTAACCAAAGACAAATCAAATTAGTTGCGTGTTAAAAACAAAGAATAGAAAAGACTAACAGATAAAAGATTGATGGAATAAAATAACACCATTACATCCCTTGCACTCGAGAGAGACGAGATCCATGCGAAGCGAGAGGTCGTATCAGAGAGAGAGAAAAATCGCCAAGCCTATGACAGATTGGGCAAGTTTTATAAAGTACTTACATTTTATAAGTTGTTGCCACATATGTCAGGTCTGTTGCAATTTTGTTAGGGTCTAATCGACGAATTGAGCGATTTAGGAATGAAAAATGTTAACTTGGATCAAATTTTATTACTTTAGACTATAATTAAGAAATAAAAATATGGTATAACACTTGGAACAATGATTTACAAGGGTGTTATATAACTATCATATGGATTTACTTGGTCATTGTAAGATGAACTAGTGGGATGATAATCTTTTCTAAATATAATTGATAGAATTGAATGAAGTTAGTTGTATTGGGCCATAATTTGTTACTCAAATATGTTGTAGGACTATATATTAGTGTTACATATTGAATTAGTTTACAATTTAATCAGATTAAACCCAAAAGACCCATTTATGATAAATATATGTTGCAACATATCTCAGGTTTGTTGCAATGTTGCCAACAGAACCTGCATATGCTGGCACAGATAAAACATCAAGGAGAGGAGTGACTAATCGACGAATTGAGCGATTTAGGAATGGAAAAATGTTGTCACACTTTAATTAATTCAGAAATTTAAGTACTTCATCTATTTCTAAATCAGTACGACATAAGGCACAACGATATCGAGCGTAAGAGGATTGATGAGCAGTGCAATAAATTGGTCCTTTTCCCAACTTATTAGGTTTCTCGTGCAGCCTTCCATGTAAATTATATCGAAAAATATGTCTAGATCTCCTGAGGTATACTGGATTTATGTTGGCAATGTACATTATGACTTCTCTCATGGATTCACCGCCTTTGAATATTGAAATTATGACATGCACATAC
The DNA here is from genome assembly GCA_016801875.1 of Solanum sitiens. NCBI lineage: Eukaryota > Viridiplantae > Streptophyta > Magnoliopsida > Solanales > Solanaceae > Solanum > Solanum sitiens. The sequence continues at coordinate 271,384 of JABWTJ010000517.1, forward strand.
TTTGCACCATTGTGGCCACTGTGTCTGCTGCTTGCTTAAGCATTCTCAATCCATTTGAATTACTACTGTTGAAAAAGTCATACTACAGAAGAATAACACATTTAAAATACAAAATACATTTATAAAAATGTGAATACATACGAAAAACATTAAAATTATCATGCCTTTTCTGTATAAAGCTTCTAAATTTCCCGATACACTGCACATTTCCAGGAAAGGAGTGCATCTTTGAAAAAATGAAGACGGACATATAAACGCTGAATGCTATGTAAATTTACCTTTCGATATACAGAAGGTTCATTAGCGACTTCATTTAGGATCCTGGAACTGAGAAATCAAATTAATTGGTCAGGAAATCAAATTAAAGAGCGAAAACTGATTAATACATACATACCTTAATTTAATCCTCATTAAATCTTGTAGGGAGTAGGAATGCAACCCTTTCAACGATAATAATTACTAATTCCCTCGGAAGGGATTCAATGTAGTTTTTTTTTCTCAAAGTTATTTTTGATGATCTCTTATTCTTCATTCCCATATTGGAGAAAATTATATGAAAAGAACTGAGTTGTGTTCTTCTTATATAAAAATATAATTTCAGTTTAATGAATGTGAATGTGAAAAGTTGCAACTTCTGAAGACGAAGAGGCACTTCTGGAGAATGTGAAAAGTTGCAAGTACTTATTTTTTTTGAAAAAGGATAAAATTTGAAGACTTGTAATTAATGAATGCGGTTGATGTAATTAATGAAGGAGGTTGTTGAAGTGTTGCCACAAATGACATTTCAAGAATGGTCAAAATGAGGACACTGTTAAAAATATATTTTTATAAAGAACAAATTCAAAAATAAGTACAAAAACAAAAAGACAACATTTTTCACCATATGTTTTAAAGGTATGTACATATTTGCCACAGATTTAATTAATCCCACACAGTGGTATGAGGCAAAAATTTATTTAACTATATAATCTAGTTCTAAACTACAACTAAACAATTCACGACGAATGTCGTCTTCATCGTCGCTTCCCCTAGGCCAACCATTCCAGCGGACGATTTGTTGGGGTTGATGAACAATGCAACAAATGGGTCTTTCTCCCAACAAATTAGGTCTGGCACCCACATTTGACCTAAAATATATCGCAAATGGTGTCGACATCTTCTCACTATTAGTGGCACCATTGTTTTCAAGTTGACAATGAACATCAAGCCTTCTCTCATGGATTCACCGCCTTCAAAGATTGAAATTACGGGAAGCATATAGGATGCACCAATGTGGTCATCGTTTGCTGCTTGTTTAACCATTCCCAATGCAGTTGGATCACTACAGTTGAAAAAATCAAACTATAAAAGAAATAACACATTTAAACTACAAAATAAATTGATGAAAACGTGAATACATACGAAAAATATTATAACTATCGCACCTTTTTGTATAAAGTTTCTAAGTTCTCCGATGTTATGCGCATTCCACGAAAGAGATGGCTTGTTGATTGATCGTCCATATAGGTTCAGAAAAGTTGACCAATGTTACCTTCTGATATACAGAAGGTTCATTAGCGACTTCATTGAGGAACCTGGAACTGAGAAATGATATAAAATGATTAGGAAATAAAATTAAAGAGCGAAAATTGATTAATACATACATACCTTAATATAACCCTCATTAAATCTTATAGGAAATAGGAAGCAATCCTTTCAATGATATCAATTAGTAGTTCCCTCGGAAGGGATTCAATGATGGATTTTCTAGTTGAAATCATTTTTGATAAAATTAAATAAAGACGAAGAGAAAACAACTTTTGACTTGTCCCTTCCTTTTGTTGTTTTCTTATAAATGACAAGAAATTTGAAAAGTTGCAAGACAAGAGATGACTTTTCAAAAAAGGGTAAAAAAGTAAAGAGTCCTACTTAATTGTATTTATTAAACCTGTTCCAATTACAGTAATGATTGATTATAGTTGAAAACACTTACAAGTAATCATTTTTTAAAAACATATTGGGACAGATGCGTAATTATTTTTTAAAAATATATTTGACAGATGTTGCAACATATGCAATATTATGTTGTAATATCTAACACATAATTGACATATGTTGGTAAAGATACGTTATGTGGTTCTTCTAACACATAATTGGCATATGTTGCAACATATGAAATATTCTGTTGTAATATCTAACACATAATTGACATATGTTGGTACAAATACGTTATGTGGTACTTGTAACACATAACTGACATATGTTGCGACATATGTAATATTTTATTGTAAAATATAACACATAATTATCATATGTTGACACAGATAAATTTGTACAAAATTAATCACAATTCTTATTTATAACAATCAAATTCAAAAATCATTGCAAAACGGCAACATTTTTCACCATGAATTTGCAAGTTCTTGACATATGTTGCCACATATGACAATTTAATTAATGCCTCACAATGATATGAGACAGAAAATTAACTAGATAATCTAGTTCTATATCACACCTACATAAGTCACAATGAATATCATCTTCATTGTAGTGTCTTCTCCAGGGCAAATTCCTGCGAGCGATTCGCTCAAATTTATGAATAGTGCAACAAATGGGTCATCCTCCTAACAAATGAGGTCCTGGCTCCCACATTTCACCTAAAATATTTCACAAATGATTTCGACATGTTGTGACTTTTAGTGGCTCAATTTTTTTGATGTTGGCAATGAACATTAAGCCTTCACTCATGGATTCACCGCCATTGAAGATTGAAATTATGGCAAGCACATACTCTGCACCACTGTGGGCACCGTCTGCTGCTTGATTAATCATTTCCAATGCAGTTGAGTTGCTACGGTTGAAACAAATCATACCATTAAAGAAATAAAATATTTAAAATGCAAAATAAAAAAAGTGAATACAGTTGAAAAATATTGAAAATTACCACGCCTTTTATGTATTAGGCTTCTAAATTCTCTGATGCTCTGAACATTTCCAAGAAAAAATGGCTTGTTGAACAATTGACCATCTACAATAAGGAAACATGACCAATGTTATCTTTTAATATATTGAAGGTTCATTAGCGACTTCAATGAGGAACCTGAAACTGAGAAATGAAATAAAATGATTACGAAATGAAATTAAAGAGCGAAATTTGATTAATCCACACATACCTAAATTTAACCCTCATAAATCTTGTAGGGAGTAGTAAACAATCCTTTTAATAATATCAATTAGTAGTTCCCTCGGAAGGGATTCAATGAAGTTTTTTTTACTCATAGTCATTTTTGAAGATTTCTTATTCATATTGAATATTCATTGAAATTTGAAAGTTGCAAAACTTTGAGGACGAAGAGAAGAGAAGAGAAGAGAAAAACTTTTGACTTTTCAAATGCAAGTACTTATTTTTTTTGAAAAAACGGTAAAATATGAAGAGTCCTCTCATTAAGTTATTTTTTTTAAGTTGTTTCAATGACATTAATGATATCATCACATTACACGTAAGTATTTTTTAAAAACATTTTAGTACAAATTAGTTTTATGTAGTACTTGTAAGACATAATTGACATATGTTGGGACAGATGCAATTTTATGTTAAGTGGCAACACATAATTGCCATATGTTACCATCGACGCAATATTATGTTGTAAATAGCAACACATAATTGACATATGTTGCAACAAATGAAATATTTTGTTGTAAGTAGCAACACATAATTGACATATGTTGCCATAATTGATATATTCTATTGTAACTAGCAACACATAATTAAATAAATCACACATTATATATAAATAACATCACATAAGTTGATTCTAAAAAAGATAAGAAGATATGGATCATCCTCAAATAAGAAAGAACATTCATTAAAAGTCAACAACACTTCTTATGGGGCATTTCGATTTGGGCATCTAGTTTTTTGTGGTCAAAGTCCCTACATACGGAACACTTATTTTTTCTTATTTTAAATGATTCACCAACTCCACGCCGTCTCTTATATCTCCTTCTTCCAGGTTTACTTGGATCAACATATGGTGGAGGTATTTCTCTCTATATGGTATCTAAAGGGACAATTCAAGAATCTTCAGGTCGCACCGGGTGAATTTCTCGATAATATGCCATTATGTATATTTCACTGAATAATATGGAGATGAGTACTCATAAATCTGTTTCTAAAATCGGTACCATGTTGGGATCTAAGAGCTTCCATGGCATGTGGACAATGTATTTTGTCCAAGTCGAAAATTCTATAAGTACAAGTTCTTCTTTGTAGATTCACGGTAGCAACATCACCATGACCAGTGACACTGAATTTGTAGTTAGCGATTTGATGAGCCAACAAATTGTTGTCCGTGTTGACATACTCTGATATGTCTCTTTCAATAGAGGAACAAATTTATTTGTAGAGTGCACCACCTCTATACGCCTCTGGTGCATAACAATGCAAATTTGTTGTTTATTTCATCAAATAGAGAGGCAATGAGAAATTCTCTTTCAACATCAAACATAGCATTCACTGATTCCGCAATGTTTGACGTCATAATTTTATATCTACACAACAAAAAATAAAAAATAAACAAAACACATAAAATAAAAATAAACTCAAATGAGATGATACCTATTTCCCGGGCAAAATGCCCTACTCCATGTGTGGAATCCAATACGTTCAAGAGTTTCAGCCACCTTTGGTACCAAATCTCTGATTTGATTGAAATGGTCATTGAACTCACATCTATCGTACGCCTTTGCTGCTTTATAAAAATGGGACACTACCTTTGAATTGTGAAAGTTATGTTGAATATTTTTTCCAATGTGTCTCATGCAACAACCATAATGAGATGTATGGTATATTCTCGTAACCATGTTTAGATTACTTGAATGTCTATCAGAGATGATAGATAACTCAACAGTATCATCTACAAATCTTCTCACATTTTGAAAAAATATTCATATGAGGCATCACATTCCTTGTCCACGACACAAAAAGCCACTGGAAATATATGATTCTCAGCATCTTGTGCCACCACCGATAGCAAAACTCATACATACTTGCTCCTTAGGAATGTGCCATCAACGACTATTTCTTTTCTCATTTCTTGAAAATCAATTATTCAAGAAGCATATGATACAAAGAAGTATCGAACCTCCCATTTTCATCGATCAAAAATGCCGTCTTGCTTTCTGGATTCGCAACTCCAAGCATATAATGATACACATTAAGTACCACATACCCGTGATCATGTTTTCCCCTGACATTTGACTTAGCATGCTCCATCCCCTTATAAGTCTTCCAATAGATTACCTTACAACTCAATTCTGTGCGGAGTTGATTTGACATGTCTGTTGTGGATGGACCTTTACCATTGTAAAACCTATTTTCAAAGTACTTATCTATGACTTTTATCGTGGCATGGGGATTATGACTTGTAAGATGCTCTGAACCACACGTATGATACTTTTCATAGATTCAATGACAAAACTGTTTCTAGTTGTAAATTTCACAACCCTCATCCACCAATTGCAATCCGGATATGAACATTTAAAGGAAAACACATTACGAGAATCGATCACCTTTTCAGTCTAAAATCTTTTTTCAAGCAAGAAATTTTCAATGAATTTTCCAGTTCTTGCTTGTTCTTGAATGTCATTCCCTTATAAAAACCCGTTTCATCATCTCGAACATTATTCACACGTGATGATTGAGAAGCACATGAATTGTTGTTGTCAACCATAGGTGTAGGAGGAATGTTGCTCTCAAGGTCCGACCCCTCACCTTCACCTTTACATATTCCAATTTCATCATCGGAATTATTCATGTTCGCAGGATCAAGTTCATCATTTAACATATCTTGTTGGCCTTCGTCTACAATGTGATCCTCCTTGATAGAATTTTCTTCCACGTAGACTCTTAATATGGTCCCAAATAAACAAGCAAACTAGGTTGATTAGTTATTCTAAAAGGTAAAACCATCTCATTATGAAAAAATGGGGAATATAACTCATGACATGATCTTTCGATTTATAATTTTATCCAGACTTTTGCACGACTAAATTAATGAAATCTTCATACAGAATATTTCTTTTGACATACATCCCTACTGAACGGGCTCCTTGTTTATTACTATCCTTCCAATGCCATATGAATCGATTTTTCTTCTCGATCCATTCACCACGACAATCAATCCCTACAAATAATAACTCTATGTATTATACCTGAAGAAATTAATCAAAAAACAATTTGTAATTATGAAGAATAAGTATACGTTGTAACATATGACTATTCTGTGACGATAATTAAGTCATACGTTACTACATATGATTGTTCTGTTGTGACAAATAAATCACATGTGACAACATGTTTATGTTATATGTTGCCACATATGACTTTTCTGTTGCGATACGTAAGTGATATGTTGCTACATATAACTATTCGGTTGTGACAAATAAATCACATATGACAACATGTTTATGTTATATATTGTCATATATGGCTTTTTTGTTGCGAAATGTAAGTCATACGTTGCTACATATAACTATTCTATTGTGACTGCATAATATTTCTGTTGCTACATATGGCTATAATATGTTCTAATAGTCAACTGTTGCAATATATATATCCATATGTTGGAAACGCGAATGCAAATTATTGAAAAAGTTGCAGCTACCCAAATTAGATGATGATGAATGATTTCAAATAAATAATAATTTTACTTACTAGAACAATGGTGTGTGACCCAATCGCTTATGAAGTAATTCCAATTGATACAAAATGAAATTTGGTCCACTGATTAGAGATTAGCTAAATCTGATTCAAGAAGAAAGTTGAAGCACTAACCTAGACCCACAATGTACGAGAAGAAGAAGAAGAAGAAGAAGAAGAAGAAGAAGAAGAAGAAGAAAGGCAAGCAAACAAGCAAAGACGAGAGAAGAAGAGGAAAAAGTACGACGGTTGGAGCGGCGGAAAATCTTTTATTTCCCCTTTTGGCTCGATGGTGGCTTCCCTTTCCCACCAAAATTGGTTATATTCAGTATTGAGTGTGTTAAGCTCAATACTTTTATTAGAGTGTTCATAGAGACTGGTCTCTTTATTATCTTACACTCTCATAGGTGAGTACGTTTTAATAACATTTACTTAGACTCATTTGAGATTGCTCTCATCATTTACATTAGCCTCACATCATGTTGTCACCACATTCTTCAGTATTAGCACCTTTACTTTTCATAGTTACTCACCTCTTATTACGTGAATGTTCATTTCATCATATGCCAATGTACTTGGCCTTTTAGTGTATCTTACGCTCATACTTAACCCTTCTAGGGTTCGTCATTTCATTACATACATTTTAGGTTCACTTACTTTTGAACGTATGTTAGACTTATGTGTCTATACATACAAGTCATGGGCTTCATTCATAATTCGTTAAGTGATTCTTACTTTCCTAAAATTAAGTAGTACAATACTTATGTATCTTGTATATATGCCAAGATCTTAATTATTATTTTTTTGATCTAAGAAGATGGCATTATTTTTAGATAATTTACTCACGTATGACTTATGCATCAATACGGAATTTTGGGCAAGGAAACCCAAATCTTGAATCACTTGGATATCATTTATATTTTTTTATTAGTTTTATTTCTAATATTCATAACATTAAACATTAAATTAAATCTCAACATTTGTATTGAAAGATAAATTTTCTATTTTTATTTCCCTCTTAATTAATCAAAGTGTTGAGGAATCAAGCCCCCACAACCTCTTAAATTTTTAATTTAATAAAAGTTCACTACAAAGGGGGAGGTTGTGGGTTCGAACCCCCACAGCCCCCTTTATTTTTGTCAATTTTCGCTGAAGGGGGACTGTGAGGTGGTGGGTTCGAACCCCCACAGCCCCCTTTATTATTACTATTATTTATTTATTTTTTAAATTTTTAGCTGAGGGGGGGACTGGTCGCGAGTTCGATTCCCCCAGCCCCCTCTTATTTTATTGTTTTTCCCTTTTTCGCGAACACCAGTGACCAGATGGTCACGGGTTCGAATCCTGCACCCCTCCCTTATTTTTCTTTCATTTTCGCGAACTCCAGTGACCAAACAGTCACGAGTTCGATTCCCCGCCCCCTCCCTTATTTTTCTTTCCTTTCTTGCGCATACGGGGCTGGGTCGCGAGTTCGATTCCCCCAGCCCCCCTTTTGTTTTCCTTTTTCCTCGCGACTACTAAGAAGGAGGTCACAGGTTCGAAACCTGATGGCCTCACTTCTTTAAAAGTGTGCAAATTTCCATATTCTGGAAATTTTCTTCTCTTTATTTTTCATCCGTTTTGAGTCAAATGTTCATGAGTTTACTTAGTTAAAAGAGTGTTATTCCACCCAACGTTTTTCATTATCATAACCACCATATTACACACCCGTTACATACATAAAATACACCAAATACACCCATGAAAAATCGATCCAAAACAGTGGCTAAAGCCACTGCCACGATGCGCGCACACACACACATTTTTTTTTTTTTCACTTCGAATATCGTTTTGTAATTTCCCTCACATAAAACATGTTTGCATTTAATATAAACACGTAAATTAGGCCTAATTCTAACAACACAACATACCCATCCTATGGAATCGTTTGGGAGCTAAGGACAAGGACATACGAAGGGGAACAACCTTAGTTTCAAGAGTTTAAGAAACAATCGAAAGAAAGTACTCTTGGAGAAAGAATTCCATGAGAGAAACCCATACCTTTTTACGTTGTTCAAGCTTGAAACTGCTGCCCGAAAACTCCTCCAAACCATGATCAATTCACTTCAAATTACCCCTACTCGATGAACCTCACTTGGGCTTGACGTTTTAATCACTTTGTCTTTTACTTAAAAATTCTTTTGAGTTCTTCAAGTGTGAAGAACCCTTGATAAATTTTCTAATTTTTTGTTCTTGGCAGAATTCACGTGAGAGAGAGAGAGTGATGAACGTGAGAGAGAGATTTGAGAGAGAGTGAAACGTGTGTGTAGTTGTTTAGGATAAGGGGATGACTAAGTCAATTTAGGACTCTCTTTAATATTTAAAAAATCTGATTTTCCTTTTTATTAAATCAGCTAATAATTATTAATTAATTAAATTAATTATCAACCTTAAATGTTGACACCCTAAGTCTTGATCCTATTCATTTTTAGGGTTGTTACATTACCCTCCCCCTTAGGAACATTCGTCCCCGAATGACACTACCACTCCACATCGTAATTCCAGTCAGATCATAACAAAGTCACTATACATAGTCAATCAATAGCAACAAAATGCAGAGAGATAAGGAAACATAGGTTTAAGAGTAGGAAGTCTAGCCTCAAGAGTTGAACAGGTGAGGGTAGCGGGCTCTCATGTCGGCCTCAGCCTCCCACGTAGCTCCCTCAACAAGATGATTTCTCCACAATACCTTCACTGTGGCAATCTCCTTGTTCCTCAGCCGCTTGACCTGTCTGTCTAAAATCTCAACAGGTACCTCCTCATAAGACAAGTCTTCACCAACCCCCAAACCTTCAACAGGTAAGATTGATGCTGGATCACCTAGGCACTTCTTCAACATAGAGACATGAAACACTGGGTGAACAGAAGCTAGTTTTGTAGGCAATGCTAACTCATAGGCCACCTCACCCACACGCTGTAGGATCTCATATGGCCCAACATACCTCGGACTCAGCTTCCCTTTTCTACCAAATCTCATCACCCATTTCATAGGCAATATTTTCAAGTAAACCTGGTCACCAACATCAAACTCTAAGGGCCGCTTTCTGTTATCAGCATATGACTTCTGCCGACTGTAAGCAGTAGTCAACCTATCCCTAATCATTCTGACCTTCTCTAAGGCCTCATGAATGATCTCCGGACCCAAAATGGATGACTCTCCAACCTCGAACCACCCAACTGGAGATCTACACCTCCTACCATACAGTGCCTCAAACGGTGCCATCCCAATGCTGGAGTGATAGCTATTATTATACGAGAACTCTATCAAAGGCAGATGGTCATCCCAGTTACCTCTGAAGTCAATCACACACGCTCTCAACATATCCTCCAATGTCTGTATGGTGCGCTCTGCCTGCCCATCTGTCTGAGGGTGAAAGGCAGTGCTAAGCTTCAACTGCGTGCCCAAGATCTTCTGGAAAGATCTCCAAAAATGAGACGTAAGATGAGCTCCTCTGTCTGAAATAATGGACAAGGGAATCCCATGCCATCTCACAATCTCATCAATGTAGAGTCTCGCATAATCCTCGGCTCTGTAAGTAGACTTCACAGGGACAAAGTGGGCAGACTTAGTCAATCTGTCCACAATAACCTATATAGAGTCATGCTGCCTCCTAGTCCTCGGAAGCCCAACCACGAAGTCCATATTAATGGCCTCCCATTTCCAATTCAGAACCTCAATAATCTGAGTCAGACCACCAGGCTTAAGATGCTCTGCCTTAACCTGCTGACAATTAGGACACTTGGCCACATATTCTGCAATATCCTTCTTCATGCCATCCCACCAATAATTCTGCTTGAGATCATGATACATCTTGGTGGAACCTGGATGTATAGAATATCTGGAACCATGGGCCTCTGCAACAATCCTGGTCCACAAATCATCCACATCTGGCACACACAGCCTGTCATGATATTTAAGTATGCCATCACCTCCCAAAGCGAAAGACTCATTCATCTTCATCAGCATTGAGTCCTTTAGCTCCATCAACACAGGATCTAGATGCTGACCCTGCTTGACTTCAACTACCAAGGATGATTCAGAACTAGGATGAACTGAAACATCCCCACTAGTGGAGTCAACCAAACGCACACCCAGTCTGGCCAGTCTATGTACATCTTTCACCAACTCCTTCTTCTCATCCTCAACGTGAGTTGTACTTCACATGCTCATCCTGCTCAAAGCATCAGCTACAACATTAGCCTTACCTGGATGGTAGTGCACATTCATCTCATAATTCTTCAACAGCTGCAACCATCTCCGCTGACGTAGATTCAACTCCTTCTGTGTGAACACGTACTGGAGACTCTTATGGTCTGTGAACACATCTACATGCATTCTATACAGATAATGCCTCCACAGCTTCAGTGCAAACACCACAGCTGCCAACTCCAGGTCATGAGTGGGATAATTCTTCTCATGAACCTTGAGTTGTCTGGATGCATAGGCTATCACCTTACCAACCTGCATAAGAACACAACCCAAACCAACCCTAGATGCATCACAATAAACAGTGTAATTCTCACCACACTTAGGAAAAGTAAGCACCAGGGCTGAAGTGAGTCTGTCCTTGAGCTCCTGGAAACTCTTCTCACAAGTCTCCGTCCATTCAAACTTGGCTTTCTTCTTAGTCAAAGCCGTCAATGGGGCAGCAATGGAAGAAAAGCCCTCCACAAACCTGCGGTAGTAACCAGCCAATCCCAAAAAGCTACGGATGTCAGTTGGAGTAAGAGGCTTTGGCCAGTTCTTCACAGCCTCAGTCTTCCTGGGATCCATCTCCACGCCCTGATCGGACACAACATGACCCAGGAAGGTCACTAATCTCAGCCAGAATTCACATTTGCTGAATTTGGCATACAACTGATGTTGTCTAAGTACCTGCAAGGTTAGTCTCAAATGTTGTTCATGCTCTTCCTTAGTCTTAGAGTAGATGAGAATGTCATCAATGAATACTATGACGAAAGAGTCAAGGTATTCACGGAAGACCCTGTTCATGAGATCCATAAATGCAGCAGGTGCATTCGTGAGACCAAATGACATGACTAAAAACTAATAGTGACCATAGCGGGTACGAAAGGCTCTCTTTGGGATATCTCCATCCCTAACCCTAAGCTGATGATACCCTGAACGAAGATCAATCTTAGAGAAGAAACTAGACCCTTGGAGTTGATCTAACAAATCATCTATTATGGGGAGTGGATACTTATTCTTTATAGTGACTTTGTTGAGTTGCCTATAATCGATACACATTCTAAGGGTTCCATCTTTCTTCTTTACAAACAACACTGGAGTGCCCCAAGGGGATATGCTCGGCTGAATGAAACCCTTGTCAGTGAGATCTTTTAACTGCAGCTTCAACTCTTTGAGCTCAGCTGGAGCCATTCTGTAAGGAGGAATTGAAATTGGTTTAGTATCAGGTTCTAAATCGATACCAAAGTCAATCTCTCGAAGGGGAGGGACTCCAGGTAAATCATCAGGAAACACATCTAAGAACTCATTAACTACAGGTACTGAGTCTATGGAAGGAATGTCATGATCTAAATCATTAACACTCACAAGATGACACAATAACCCCTTGGACATAATTTTATTGGCTTTAAGGTTAGAAATCAAGGGGTTAGGACGACTCGAATTGTACCCCTCCCAGACTAACTCTCCTTCATTAGGAAAGCGAAATCTCACCACTCTACTACGACAGTCCAAGCAAGCATAACAACTGTGAAGCCAATCCATGCCAAGAATAACATCAAAATTATGCATGGGTAACTCAACCAAGTTTGCACAAATAGTTCTACCACTCATAACTATTGGGCAATCCTTGTATACTCTATCAGTTCTTACATTCTCTCCTAAAGGTGTACTAACCACTATAGGATCATGTAGAACTTCAGGCAATATCTCAAAAGTAAAAGCAAGCATAGGAGCTACAAACGAAAGTGTAGACCCCGGAATAAGTAAAGCATAAACAGAAGTTGAGAACACTTGCAGCATACCTGTGACCACATCAGCGGACTTCTCCTGCTCCTCCCTGCCCCTTCAAGGCATAGAACCTGTTCCTCTTAGAAGGCTCGGCTGCTGCTGCACCCTGTGTATTAGGCCTAGGCTGAGCATTAACTCCAGCCTGACCTCTGTTCTGTGGACAGTCTCTGACCATGTGTCCACTCTTACCACTACCGAAGCAGGCATTAGTTCCCTGTCTGCACTCTCTACTGTGAGCTTGGCCTAACTTAGCACAATTCTTCTTAGGACGCTGCATCTTACCTCCATTGCCCTTCTTGGGCTCAGGTCTGCCTCCTGTAGTTGTAGCACCTCTCTGAGGATTAAAATTCCCAAAACTCTGCTGCCCCCTTTTGAACCTTGGCTGCTCACGGACTCCAAAGTTGTTCCTGTGGCCTCCATGACTGGGTCCTGCCTGATCTTGAAGCCTAGGCCTCCTAGCATCACGAACACCTCTCTTTCTACGGCTGTCCTCTACCTGCTGGACATGCACCATCAACCTGGAAAGATCCATATTATCATGGAGCATCGCAGATCGACACTCCTCCTCCAGGTCCCCATTGATTCCTGTGAGAAACCTGCTCATCTCATCCCTATTGTTATCAACCAGGGAAGTAGCATACCTGGATGATTTCAACAAAGTTTAGTATTCTCCTCATTCTTGCTATTTAATACTAGGGAAGATAACATACCTTGACAGCTTAACAAACTTCAGGGAATACTCCCTGACTGTCATAGAGCGTTGTTTAAGGTTGATGAATTCCTCAACCTTGGCCTCCCTCATCTCCCTGGGGAAGAATCTCTCCAGAAATGCTGTCTTGAACAGCTCCCATGTGACTGGCACTCCACCTAAGACACGACTATCTTGCCACATCTTGCACCAAGTCTGTGCAACATCCTTGAGCTGATAGGAAGCCAGCTCAGCCTTCTCAATATAAGTGGCCCCCATAGCCACCAGGATCTTATGCACCTCATCTACAAACTCCTGGGGATCCTCTGCAGTCCTAGACCCTATGAAAATAGGAGGATTCATCTTCGTGAAATCCCTCAACCTGTCAGTCATGCTACGAACCGGTGGATTCTCCCTCTGAACATTCTGCCGGTTGACCTGGGCAGTCATGGCCTGGGCCTGCATATCAATGGCCTGTGCCATCTGGGCCAGAGATGCCCTCACCTCAGCATCAGTCAACCCAGCTGGATTAACTGGCACAGCCCCTCCTGCAGCTGGAGCCTGGGGTGGAACTCGGTTGCCCCTAGCAGCTGCTCTTCCTCTCCTCTGATCAATAGCCCTCCTAGGGTCCATTCTCTGAAAACAACAAAGATTGATGTTAGATACGCTCATAACACCAAGAAATCAGTGATTCAGAAAAGCACGATAAGATCAGAAAAAGGGAAATTTCCTACGCATCATGCAGTCTCTAATTCAGGATAGTGGTGCACTTCACTACCATGACTTAGAAACTACTCAATGTGGTTGATGTGAACTCATTATTCTCAGAATTTAACCTAGTGCTCTGATACCAACTTTGTCATGACTGGAATCTCAACCCCAGACGAGACCGGCGTCGTTGACCTCTCAGAGGTCGCAGACAAGTCTACTTACATCATTCTTACTTTACATAGGTTAATTTTAGCAAAAAATTTGAAACTTTTTGTTTCCTAACATACAAAAAAAATATTCTCATTAATACGTAATTGTTCACCATCAATCATCTAACATTAAGAGATAAGCAACTGAAAGAAATAATTCAATTCTTATTAAGCGTATAATTGCCAAAATGGCACCAATACATAATCTGAATAAAAACAGAAAAGAAACGCTAGTGGAACCTGCTCCACTAACTCAACTCTAAAACTAAGCTAAAATATAAAACAGTAGCATCCTCGAAAGCATGAGGACCTACCAACTCTGGATGAATGCTGGACGTTCGGATAACTGCAACGATGACCCTGTAGCTCTATCGTCCACCTGTGCCTACACCTAAAATAGTAGAGTTTGTATAGGGTTAGTACACACTTGTACTAAGTATGGGTATATGCAAGCACACCCCAAGGACATGCATGAGAAAGAATAGCTCTTTCCTAACAATGTGATTTTTGGAAGTAAAGTCAGTAGACTTGCCAAATTGGGATTAGGAAAGTTTGTGAGCTTTCCAGAATTGGAATAGGAAAGTGATGCCATGAAAATAACATACCTCATCATACTTTTCACATTTGCACACAGCACATAACATTTACACATAGCACATATCATATAGCATACAGTACATTTTGCATGTAGCACATAACTTCTTTCATATCATTCATTCACATGCCATGAGACCTTGGAATCATGGACTTGACATTAAGACATCCCAGAAATGAGGGCTCAATAGATGGGACCTCAACTAGGGAATCTTCATTAGCAGACACAGAGTCTACCTCATTCATTCATACGTACTTCATTTCATTTCATTCATAGGCCAGTGTAACCACCAGCTATACCTAGGGTGTAGTTTAAGACTTTCATTAGGTTCGTTGTGCAATGACCAAGAATGACCTAATGTCATTACTTGAATCTAACTCACCTTTGATTATCCTATCCTAACACCTTTGGTATTATTCATTTCATTATGTGCATCATTTGAGGCTGGCCTCATTCATTCATTGGGAACTTTAACTTTAACCGACATAGATCATGTGAGCATAATGAAATCCAGTGTCTCCCCCACACCGAAAAGAGGTGGAATCACCGGCCAAAGTGACCCAATAACATGCTACCGTACATGGGAATTTAACCCCGCCAGATCCCTAAATTGGCAGTATAGGTTCAAAGACTAGGAGATGTATAGGGACCCATACCCGGCAAGCCAGACGGTCTCATCTCACGAGAGTTACGTGAACCTCTGCCCTTCCCAAAAGAAGGCATAACCGCTCATTGCTAGTCTATCAGTGCTCAGTATAAAGTTCCATTTCATTCATCTCATACGACATGGAAGCTGGCTTCTAGTATGAGGACATTATAGCTCATTAGATGATTTCTCATCTCATATTTAGTATTGAGTGTGTTAAGCTCAATTCTTTTATTAGAGTGTTCATAGAGACTGGTGTCATTATTATCTTACACTCTCATAGGTGAGTACGTTTTAATAACATTTACTTAGACTCATTTGAGATTGCTCTCATCATTTACATTAGCCTCACATCGTGTTGTCACCACATTATTCAGTATTAGCACCTTTACTTTTCATAGTTACTCACCTCTTATTACGTGAATGTTCATTTCATCATATGCCAATGCACTTGGCCTTTTAGTGTATCTTACGCTCATACTTAACCCTTCTAGGGTTCGTCATTTCATTACATACATTTTAGGTTCACTTACTTTTCAACGTATGTTAGACTTATGTGTCTATACATACAAGCCATGGGCTTCATTCATAATTCGTTAAGTGATTCTTACTTTCCTAAACTTATGTAGTACAATACTTATGTATCTTGTATATATGCCAAGATCTTAATTATTATTTTTTTGATCTAAGTAGATGGCATTATTTTTGGATAATTTACTCACGTATGACTTATGCATCAATACGGAATTTTGGGCAAGGAAACCCAAATCTTGAATCACTTGGATATCATTTATATTTTTTTATTAGTTTTATTTCTAATATTCATAACATTAAACTTTAAATTCAATCTGAACATTTGTATTGAAAGATAAATTTTCTATTTTTATTTCCCTCTTAATTAATCAAAGTGTTGAGGGTTCAAGCCCCCACAACCTCTTAAATTTTTAATTTAATAAAAGTTCACTACAAAGGGGGAGGTTGTGGGTTCGAACCCCCACAGCCCCCTTTACTTTTGTCAATTTTCGCTGAAGGGGGACTGTGAGGTGGTGGGTTCGAACCCCCACAGCCCCCTTTATTATTACTATTATTTATTTATTTTTTAAATTTTTCGCTGAGGGGGGGATTGGTCGCGAGTTCGATTCCCCCAGCCCCCCTCTTATTTTTTTATTTTTTTTCTTTTTCGCGAACACCAGTGACCAGATGGTCACAGATTTGATTCCTGCTCCCCTCCCTTATTTTTCTTTCATTTTCGCGAACTCCAGTGACCAAACGGTCATGAGTTCTATTCCCCGCCCCCTCCCTTATTTTTCTTTCCTTTCTTGCGCATACGGGGCTGGGTCGCGAGTTCGATTCCCCCAGCCCCCCTTTTGTTTTCCTTTTTCCTCGCGACTACTAGGAAAGAGGTCACAGGTTCGAAACCTGATGGCCTCTCTTCTTTAAAAGTGTGCAAATTTCCAGATTTCTGGAAATTTTCTTTTCTTTATTTTTCATCCGTTTTGAGTCAAATGTTCATGAGTTTACTTAGTTAAAAGAGTGTTATTCCACCCTACGTTTTTCATTATCATAACCACCACATTACACACCCGTTACATACATAAAATACACTAAATACACCCATGAAAAATCGATCCAAAACAGTGGCTAAAGCCACTGCCACGATGCGCACACACACACATTGTTTTTTGCACTTCGAATATCGTTTTGTAATTTCCCTCTCATAAAACATGTCATTTAATATAAACACGTAAATTAGGCCTAATTCTAACAGCACAACATACCCATCCTATGGAATCGTTTGGGAGCTAAGGACAAGGACATACGAAGGGGAACAACCTTAGTTTCAAGAGTTTAAGAAACGTTCGAAAGAAAGTACTCTTGGAGAAAGAATTCCACGAGAGAAGCCCATACCTTTTTACGTTGTTCAAGCTTGAAACTGCTGCCCGAAAACTCCTCCAAACCACGATCAATTAACTTCAAATTACCCCTACTCGATGAACCTCACTCTTGACGTTTTAATTACTTTGTCTTTTACTTAAAAATTCTTGTGAGTTCTTCAAGTGTGAAGAACCCTTGATAAATTTTCTGATTTTTTGTTCTTGGCAGAATTCACGTGAGAGAGAGAGAGTGATGAACGTGAGAGAGAGATTTGAGAGAGAGTGAAACGTGTGTGTAGTTGTTTAGGATAAGGGGATGACTAAGTCAACATAGGACTCTCTTTAATATTTAAAAAATCTGATTTTCCTTTTTATTAAATCAGCTAATAACTATTAATTAATAAAATTAATTATCAACCTTAAATCTTGACACCCTAAGTCTTGATCCTATTCATTTTTAGGGTTGTTACAATCTCATGGTGGGAAAAAGTATCTCGTAACTTTTATTGACAATTGCATTAGAAATGACTGTCTATTTGCTGAATGGTAAGGATGAAGCAACAGAAATGTCTAGAAAATGTAATATCGAAGTTGAAAATCAGTTTGGAAAAAGATAAGAAGTGATAAGAATGGAGAGTATAAATCTCCTTGTGCAGAAATATGTTTGGAAAATGGAATTATCCCTCAAACTATTGCCCTATTCACCTCAATCTAATGAAAAATTAAACGTTGAAAGAAATGATGGATGCATTATTTATAATTTCGGGTTTACCCAAAACTTTGTGGAGGAACTATCCTTACTGCAAAAGGAAACAAAAAAAAAGTTGTCTTTTGATAAAGAAAGCAATTTTGTTTGTTCAGGACACAATCTATTCCATATGAGAAATGAAAAGGAAGGAAATCCAACTTGAAATATTTCAAAGTGTGGGGTTGTCGAGCCAAAGTCCAAGTTCCTATTCTTAAAAGGATTGAAATATGACCTAAAATTGTGGACTGTAAAATTAGACTTGAGTAGTATAGTGAAAGGTCTAAACGACCTAGGAAAAAACAAAAAGAGAATGTACTTAATAAAGAGATTTAGAGGCATAGTAAATGTCAAGGGACATATACTTCCTTCAAATATGATTTTGTAAACATTTCTTGTGTCTTATGTAGACTCGTCCTTTTGGACAAATGGTGTCAATAGTGAGATTGGTTCAATCTTGATCAATCTTATTGGAAGTGGTTGATCTTCCTCCAGGAAATAAACTTTTGGGTTCAAAGTGAATCCTCAAAATAAAAATGAAAGTGGATAGAACTGTTGACAAATATAGAGCAAGACTTTGTGTCAAAGGCTTTAGACAAAAACAAGGTTTTGATCTTGTCAATGTATATACTCTTTAGTAACTAGAATTACATCCATTCGGATGCTAAAATTATTAGTTGTGGTATATGACCTCCAAATTCATCAAATGAATCTGAAAAGAACTTTCTTACATGTAGAATTGGAGGAAGAAATTTACATGGAACAACTCAAGGGTTTTGTGGTTCCTGGTAAATAAAAAAAAGTGTGCAAACTTGTTAAGTCACATTATGGACTAAAGCAAGCACCCAAACAATGACATAAGAAATTTGACCAAAAACCATGTTGGCAAATGGATTTAAGAATGATGAAAGTGATAAATGTTTTCACATTAAAATAATAAGGTCATTGTTTGTTTCTATATTGGAGATATGTTGATCATCAATAGAGACACTAATGACATAAATGCTACTAAACGTATGCTAGAAAGCAAGTTTGGAATGAAAAATATTGGAGTTCCTGATGCGATCTTAGATATAAGAATCCTTAGAACTCCATAATGTTTAGCATTTTCACTGTCTCATTGCATTGAAAAGGTACTTGACTAGTTCAAATATTTGAATGTCAATATCGTCAAGTCTCCAATAAATGTGAGCTTTGCATTTCAAAAGAGTGAAAGCAAAAGTGACTCACAATTGGATTATGCTAGAGTATTGGGAAGTATGATGTATATCATGAAGTGTGCGCGATCAGATATAACATTTGCTATTATAAACTAAGTCGGTTCACAAGTGATCCCAAATAAACTCATTAGATGGCAATAAATAGAGTTTTGAAGTATTTAAAATAATACTTAAAATTATGCCTTGCATTATAACAATATCCAGCAATATTGAATGGATATAGTGATGCAAATTGGATCATCGGACAAATAAAGTAAAATCCACGAATGGATATGTATTTACTATTGGTAGAGGAGCAGTCTCTTGGAAATATTTCAAAAGAGACATGTATTGTTGACTCTACAATGATCTATAAGCTAGGTGCTTTAGATAAGGTCAGTGAATAAGTTGAAAGACTCCGGAATTTCTTGATAGATATTCTATTTTGGCCCAAACCATTGACATTAGTATGCATACACTTTGATAGTCAAGATGCAATAGGTAGGGCATGGAGCATGACATATAATGGAAAGTCTCGTCATATATGACATAGACATGATACAGTTAGAAAACTACTATCTAGTGGAATTATCTGAACTAACTATGTAACGTCAAAGGATAATGTGTCGGATCCACTTACAAAAAGGCCTAACTAGAGAGAAAGTTGAAAGATCATCTAAGGCAATGGATTTACGGCTTAGGACAAGTCATCATGGCGGTAACTCTATCTAGAAGACTGGAGATCCCAAAAGCTAGATTCAAGGAGAAAAACAAAGTTGTGAATGATGGTTCGGCATTGTCAACAAACTCAATACATTGTCATGATGAAGCAATGCTTAGGGACAAGCATACAACATTAAGACTTGTTAATGAGTTTATAAAGCTTAATGGTTTTAATGAGTTGCTAAGTTTGACAGAGTTGACCAAATAGTGTATCTACGCAATAACACGGTTAGGAATCACCTATGTGAGTGTGAAGTGTAAGCCGCTTCAACGAAGATGATTGTCAAAAGCCCATCTCTCTACACACTCATAAACCAGGAGGTGTTGATTGCTAAAACGAACACAACTGTAAGAACCATAAACGGTAAAGGATTAATTATGTGACATATGGTTGTCTAGGTATACACCAAAGCTCGATGGTTCAAAGATATCGCATCTACCGATTGACCGAGTATATCCGACATATGTTCACTACGGAAAGTTCAAGGGAAAACCTACTTATCCAGATGCAATTATTTCTTGCTTATAAAGTACACATAATTGTTTGTTTCTTTGTCTTGGATTCATTCCCCATTCATGCAGGGGATTGTTGGGTTTTAACAGGTGTGAACGGAAAATGAAGAGTTGCGACTTTTATGAAGAGTTGTGGCTTTTATAAAAGGTTGCGACTTTTATGAAAAGTTGCGACTTTTATGAAAAGTTGTGACTTTTATGAAAGGTGACGACCTTTCTGAAAGATTGTGACTTTTCCAAAGGTTTGTGACCTTTCCGGCAAGGCACAATAAGAACCTTTTCGCACTACCCTTTGTTTTCTATAAATTGAGGAATTTCCTTTCATTTTAAAAATAGAATTTATGGACTTCTTCTTCTACTACTAAATCTAGTATTCTAAGTGTACTTACTGCCGTTGAGTGGCTCGCTGACACCAGCGTTTTAGATATCAATACACTGGTGATTGAGATCATTTTACCCTAGGAGGATATATTCCAAATCAAACCTCAGATACTAGAGGGAAATAATTTCCTTAAGGGAACACTATGCATTCAGTGGGCTTGATTTTCTTCCTGTTTTTCTAAATTCTGGTATGTGTTACAAATTTTAGATTTTTGAATTAATTTATGTTCTTCTGTTCTTCACCGGTTCATTAAACTTTGGTAACTTCGTATTTCTGCAAAGTTTGTTGGAATCAGTAAGATTCTTTAAACACAGATTAACAACAATTCTTCTTTAAGAAAAATGTTTTATATATATTTTTTTTCTAATCTATTTCTAATTCTAGTTTCTCTACTACTTTTAATTTTCTAGTTGTGAAAATATTCTGAAACTTTGTAGTCTTACCAAGTTCTTCAAGGTTTTGTTCTAAGTATGTCAGGAATACAAAATGAACAACATATCTATCATATTGTTTATATTTCATTTGTTTATGTTAGAACAAGCTAGATTTAGAAAGCACCAAATTTTGAAAGAGCCAAGAATCTGAAATTTTGTATGTATGTTAAGTTATTAGTTTTGGGTCAACTTCAAAATGACCATATCTTTCTGTACAAGATGAGTTAGGTGGCTCATAAGATATTAAAAGATCTTGGAATCATCTTTCCAACGTCATCGAGTTTGCTAATTTCAAGCTCGTATGAGGGAGATATGACCATTTTAATTCTGTCAATACAGATAAGTAAAGTTACCCAAATCAGTGAGGGGTATTTAGATATTTTACTTACCTTATCAGGATAATTCAAAATTAATATTATTTTTTGGGTCAAATCTGATTCGGGTCAATTTTCATAATCAAAACATGCTTAGGGGTTTGAGAAAAGTTCAAGAAGAGGAGAAAAGGAGATCAAGTCAAGGCGTTCTTGTCTTGTGAATCGAAGGTTGTTTCGACAAGGATTCGATCCTAAGATGTATGTGAGTTCTCATAGAGTTGGATTCGTTCACCCACACACGAATCATGTTATGATCAGCAAAAGTCGTTCTTGAAGTTGAAGAATTTGAGTTTTTGAAAGTATTGTTTTTGTTCTTGAATTAGGATGAGTTTGATGAGTTATTGAGATAAACGTATTGTATTTGAGAGTTGTTTTTAGTAGATTCTTGTGTACTTGTATTAGGTAATTGAATATAAGGAGAATTTGACAAAAGAAATTGATTCTAGATGAATTAGGGTAAGAAAAAAAAATTCATTGTAAATAGTTCTAGGGAAGGGTGGAGCGGCACGCTCAGATGCACCAGAGGGTCTGGGGTGGTGGGCCAACAGTGCGCCAAAAAGTAGTGTCTGAACTTTAGGAGCTGGCGCCCTGCGCCAGTAGTGCGCCAAGGTCGCCTGCCCCCACCATTCTGTTGTTTGCTCCGTCTAAGTTCCTCTAAAGTATATATTTACTCCCTACTGATTCTAATCACTCTAAACTACATCTAAACATCGAAAGATTGTTCATATGATGAATCCTAACCTTGAATTCACAATTAAAATTCAAGGTAGAGTTAAGAGTCAAGTCTTGAGAGTTCGTTCAAGTCATTTTAATAAGTCTTTTACAATTGTTTTAAACTCGTTTTAAGACTTGAGCATTTGAGTTTGAGAAAGAGTAGAGTTGATTTCATTTTCCTTAAAATGATATATGGGAACTAAGTATTCTGAAGAGTAAATGTTTTAAAATTTAAGATGAGAGGAAACACCGATTTCTAAAAGATATTTTGAGCATTTTTTAGTATCATCTCTTTTATGAGAAAGATTTTGAGCAATAATATCAAACCATAAAATTAGTTATGTTTTTAAATATATGAGCTAGTTACATTGTGGGAGTAGTATTGAGCACCGATATGGAAACAAGTTTAGATAACCCAATGTCCCAATGTAGCCAACGTGGGTAGAAAGGGTCATACGTTTTAGATGATTCCTTAATGCTTTTTAGCGTAGACTAATGGATCGACTTAGTAGTAGGTTCTATACCCCGGCAAAGTATAGGACAATTCTTGCAGCGTGGGCTAGAAGATTTATCAACACATAGCTCATAGTGATGGTTGTCGGTTAGAGAAACTCCACAAAGATAGTTTGAATTCTTATATACATAAAGTTTACTTTGTATTTTCATATATGCAAACAAAGTTTAATTTGTATTCTTACATACAACTAAGATATTGTTATATTTTTCAATACATTGAGATATTTTCTACTGTTCTAAATGTTTTATGTAAACTGCATCTTTATTTTTATTTTATTAGTTTGTTGAGTTAAGTATCCATGAGTTGAGTAGATTCGAGGTGTCTAATGTCTTTAAGTGTTAATGACCGTAAAAAATTGATTAAAACTTTCTAAGCCATTAATTAGGTGTAAAACATTGTGGTTTAGGCTTAGAATAGGATTTAAATGACGTGATTTAAGTACCAAATGCATAGGTAAAAGACCAAAAGACCCCACCTTTTAAATTGTTAAGGAGCCTTAAAAGGAGGTTTCACAGACTGTTTAAGGCTTCACGGTACGTGAAACACATCATGAGTTGTATAGCCGGTCGTGAAACTTTACCTACATCACTGAACTTGACTAAAATGGACATAACTTTTACTCCAAACCTAAAATGAGGCAAACTTGACAGTGTTGGAAAGAGGAATCAAAGACCTTTAATTTATAGGTCATGGTCCACCTAATTCATTTTTTCTAAGATATATGGGTGTTTTAAGTTGAGCCAAAACTTAAAAACGTGTGGGTGACTTGTAGGGACCGTTAAATGGACTCTACAAGTCACCACGGGCTGTCTAGAGTCCCTTCTAGGTGATCCCACCTTCACAGCCTTGGACAGTTATCCACCATGACCTAAACAGGTCATGGACCCTAAATAGACCGTCTAGGGTGCCGTGAAGGGTCCATGGTCCATTGTTTTGTTCGTGGACTTGTTTGGTACCCTTCTTTAGTTCTTTTTGAAGTATTTAGGTTTTACACGAACGATTCAAATTTTAAGAGTAGAGATACAAGGTGTTATCAAATGATTCGGGTTTTAACTTAGAAATTTTTGAGGTGTTACAATATCTCCCCCTTGGGATCATTAGTATTCAAATGACGGATGGACTGAGAATGAAAAAGGAAAGGAGTTACTCTTACTATCTTTCCGACTCCTGAACTTGCCTACTAACATAAGCGGAACTGATTCATACTAAGAGTTTGGACTTGTCTATAGTACTAAGAGTTAGCTGCAACTCATAACTCCTACGTACAAGGGTTTATGACTACTCTTACCAAGGTCTAAGTTAAATTGTTTGATCTTACTATGTTCAAGCCAAATCTCTAAATCACAAGATGTTAAACATGAGATGCTTATAGTAATCTAAATCACAAGATTCAGGTTTCGTTCCTCTATAGGGAATCTCATCTTAGATTACTTCTAATTATAACCACATTAAACCAACCTTGAGCTCATGTTAAGAAAATCTAATGCATCATGCATTTTGCATACATGTTAACAACACCACATTCAAGCCTAGTACTATTACCACTTCGTGAACTCCTATAACCAATCCTTCTAAGAATTTCTCCTCTTCTAGTCTTCTCTATCATTTGAAATTTCACGCATTACTATCAACAACAACTATTGTCACCTAACTATACTCATAGTAAGACTTCAATTATCCTTACTCCGGTTTTATTACTTTAGATAGAATAAGCACACTACAACTACCAGCATAATAAACATCAACATTCTCCTTCTATCATCACCCTCTAACTAAAAAGAATCACTTGAAAGAGATTTAGGGCAGAAGATCATAAGCATGATTTATTCGACAATTCTGATATAAGATTATGCATGACATAACATTATTTTGCTAGTCATTGAGATCAAATCATGAATTTGTGAGACTAAGCATACTATGAGACATGAGTGCCTATATGAATAGGTTCATATCATGAAGCTAATATCCATAACTTTATAGAGTAAGATTGAGATCAATGGACTAAAGTCTTTGTACCTCATTCTGGAAATTGAACATAGATGTGAATAAGTCTGAAGTGTAGGATCATAAGTCAATAACATAATTCTGATATAAGAGATATCAACATGATGTTGTAACGGCTGACTTTAAAAAATACGTTAGAGTATGAATATATCGATACACCACTTTAACTCTTCCTGAACACATTACTATCTAATTCTCAATACTTAACTCGATTTTTCATCTTATCACTCCCCCCTTAGGTTTGAAGCTGACACTTTAAAATAATGGATCTATTCCATCATTTCTAAACTGGTCTACATACAATCTCGGATATACCCGTTAATTCTCTAACTAACCTAATGACTTATTCATACTTCATTTCTCTCATCTAAGGATAATAACATCACACTTGAACCATTCACATGCATTGCAACTAACATCTCAATTGCTTACCTACTTTATGTCAAATCTACCGGATTAGATCTCAAAACTAACTTCATCACCCTTATATTTCCATCCTTTTTATCATAATACTCATCTCAAATTCAAGCTTAGGGTCTAGTCTAAACACATTTATAAATAGAATTTCTCACATACTGTACAACATATGAATACTAGATGAAGGTAAGAAACACTCGCCCACTAAGATCACATGACAAGTAGGAAATCTTTATCTCTTAGTCTACATACTTACAATTTACCGTCATATTCAATTTCGCAACTTAAGTACTATTTACTCATTCATTATACATCATTGCCTAATTAGTTCGATAACCTTCTTAATATTATGATGCTATCCCTTATGAATCATAAGCCAAGCTTAGATCTAGCATCTTATGACTGCTTTGCTCTTTTATTCAACACCTATACTTATCCTTCACTAACATAATGTCACATTGACATAAACTCCCTTCTAGTAAAGTATACTCTAACTCATCCATACAAATAACTTTTACTCTACCTTCTATCATGAAATCTACACAAACTCATCACTTCTTAGTTTACTCATAAGGGAAAAGTCCTCACTAATAACTTACTGGATGCACGACTGCAACTCATTGACGAAATTTTCTCTCTCTTGAAGCTCTCAACACATGATAGTTAACATGCACAGAGGAGATAACTATGGCAAGAGGAAGAGGTAGAAGACAGGGACGTGGTCGTAAAATTCCATTGATGACACTAGGAAGCACGGTAGGAACTCAAGTTGGAGGAGAAGCTGAAACCCAAGCACAATCTAAAGCCTTTTCACTACATAAGGAGGAAAACACAGTAACAGGGACACCTCTAAAGGCTGAAGTGGTGCAGAGACTAAGTTTGAGTGAGACCCCACTAACTATGGTAGTTCTTTATGAGAACCCATATTTAGGGCACATTAATGTGGATAAAGGAGTTTGGAAATAATGGAACAGTGAAATCAGTTAATATTGTAGCCGAAGAAATGGGAGTAGTTGCTGGAACAGTAATTGAAGATTTGGGGCAAGCTAAAGGGAAAGGAAAGATCACTGAAGAACCTTGGACTAATATGTTCAGAAACAACCGTGCAACAAATAATGGTATGAACTTAACCTACTTTCCCCCACAAGTTATTGATGGGAAATCAATGGTACAATTGGAGCAGGAAGATGTCCACACGGAAGAGGGAAAATGGAAGTGTGCAATTATAGCTTATGTAATTAGGGAGTGCCCTGGGTAGAATACTATGCATAGTTACATAACTATGAATTGGACGATGGTGGCAAAACCCGATGTGTATTTACATGAAAAAGGGTACTATATAGTGAAGTTTCAGTCACTTAGTAATCTGAAGGAGATAATGTATACTGAACCTTATTCCATCAGACCTGTCATACTGAAGAAATGGAGCCCTGATTTTGATTTTGGAAGTGAATTTTTATTAGAAATTCCCTTGTGGGTGACCTTTCCAAAGCTTCCACTTAATTCTTGGGGTATGGGATCTCTAAGCAGGATGGATAGTATGATTGGAGTTCCACTATTCGCTGATGAATGTACTACAAAGCAGACAAGAATATCTTATGCTAGAATGCTCATTGAAGTGAATCTGACTAAGGAAATCCCTCAGGAAATAACTGCCATGGATCCAAGTGGATAGATCTTTACACAACAAGTAGTATTTGAACAGAGACCTCAGTACTGCGATAAGTACCAAAAGATTGGTCATCAATGCCAAGCTGACACTACTAGGATGAACCTTTAAGGAAGAGAAGACAAGGAAAAAAAGTTGCTCAGACATGGCAATACAAAGCAATGATTCAGCCACAGAAACAACCTGCTGATCAGGCAGAGGAAAATCACAACGATGCAACTGCGATTGAAGAACAAGAGATGGAGATAGACAAACAAACCCCAGGAGAGACAAGACAAGTTAACATAAGCCCAGATGCATGAGGTACCAGGCTGGATTTCAATCTGACAAATTTCCCATTTTGGCAACTATACTTACTAGGAATAACTTTGCAAGTCTTATGCACATTAAGTTGTCTTCACTGCTTGTGGATAGAGGTGGAGCCCCAAGAACTTGGTGATGAAGTGGGTGTTTTGGAACTTGAGAGGAGTGAATAAAAGATACAAGCAGAAAGAGCTTAAAAAATTATCTACAAGCTAATAAAATAAGCATTGTTGGCCTTATTGAAACAAGAGTAAAGGAGCAAAACATGAAAGTTACAATTAGGGGGATTTCTCCGGGATGGGGAATTCTGAATAACTATAATGCTGCTTCCAATGGTAGATGGGTGATATGGGATGAAAATTGGTATAAGATTAAGGTAATAAGTAGCACTGCTCAAGTTTTACATTGTCTGATCAAGGATAGGATCAAAAGCCAACAACAGGTACTTAGTGTGCTCTATGGTTTTAATAATATTGAATAGAGAAAAAGCCTTTGGTAGGAATTGAACACACTAGCACAGGGGATCTCTCAATCATGCCTCATAGTTGGGGATTTTAGTGCTTTACTCTCCCCACAAGATAGACTAACAGAAGCCTTAATTAGCCTTAATGATGTGAGAGCTTTTGCAACTTAAATCCAAATTATGGGAGTTACTGAATTACAATAGCAGGGTGATTATTATTCATGGACTAACAAACAACATGGAGAGGATAAAATATCAAGCATAATTGATAGAATATTTCAGAATTATGAATAGATGAAAAAATGGGACATGTCATTCCAAAATATGGGAAACCTGGTATATCTGATCATTGCCCAATGATGCTTACACTACAAACTCTTCAGAAATGCTCAAGGGTGAATTTTAAGTTCTTTAATACAAGGGATGAACATCTATTTTTCACTGAGCTGGTAGAAAATATATGGAAGAAGGAATATAGGACTGGTCAAATGTAGAGAGTGGTGTAAAATGAAGGCAACCTGTATTGAGGAAACTTAATAATAAGGAGTTCAAATTTATTAGACAGAAGATGGAGAAGGCAAGAGGAGAGTTAAATAGAATACAAGAGAATATAACCACCATCCAAGCTACTGATGTACAAATAGATCAGAGAAGGAGATTTTATTGAATCTTGAGAAATGGTATGATAGAAGAAAGTGTTCTAAGATAGAAATCAAGGATTAAATGGATTTAACTTGGAGATGCAAATAATAAATACTTCAGGGCTATCATAAAATAGAGAACCCAAAAAAAGCAATTAGGAGTATTACTTTTCTGGACAAATGATATATGATCCAACAGAAATCCAAGATGAATTTGTGCAATTCTACAAAGGCCTTTTGGGGACAACAACAATATAACAACCATAGATGCTGAGAAGAGGGAGCAAGATATCTAGACATCAAAGAATCGGTCTATGTGCTGAGGTTACAGAAGAAGATTTCTATGCAGGATTGAAAGCAATTGGAAATGACAAGGCACCAGGGATTGATGAGTATAATGCTTTCTTTTTTAAATATACATGGAAATCTATAAAGGAAAAGATAATTGTTGTAGTAAAGAGTTTTTTCTCTACTAAGAAGATGTATGCCAATGTAAATTGCACTCTGGTAACTCTTATCCCAAAAGTTTAGAGTCCATGTGAAGGAGTATAGACCTATGACATGTTGTACTTTATTCTACAAAATCATCTAGAATGTTTTGGCAAAAAGATTGCATGATGTGATACATACTGTTATGTGTGATAGCCAGACCAGATTTATTCCAGGAAGAAAGATTGCTGATAATATAATTTTAGCCCATGAATTGGTAAAAGCCTACACTAGAAAGAATGTTTCACCTAGAAGTATGTTGAAGATTGATCTTCAGAAAGCATATGACTCAGTGGAATGGACCTATCTGGAACAGTGATGACTGAGCTTGGATTCCCTAACTTGTTCACTCAATGGGTAATGACATGTGTGAAGACTGCTAGCTATGCTATTGTTGTGAATGGACAGACCTCTCTGGTTTTCCCAGCTGCTAAAGGACTCAGACAGGGTGACCCAATGTCACCCTTCCTGTTTGCTATTGCGATGGAGTACCTCAATAGATCTCTCAATGGACTCAAAGAGGATAAAACTTTTAAATTTCACCAAAAATGCACTAAATTGGGTATAACTCACTTGTACTTTGCGGATGACTTGCTAAGTTTCTGTAGATGAGACATGGAATCCATCAAGGCCCTCCAAAAGTGTTTCTCTACATTCTCACAAGCTTCAAGGCTGCACGCAAACCTTACTAAGAGCTCCATTTACTTTAGAGGAGTGGCAACATGAGATAAGCAACAAATCATCCAACAACTTGGATACTAAGTAGGGGAGCTACCTTTTAAGTACTTTGGATACCTTTGTCTGCAAAGACTCTTTCCATACTTCAATGGTACCCCCTTATTAAAAAACTCATGGCAAGAATGAACTCATGGACCTCAAGGAAGTTATCACATGCAGAAAGATCTCAACTAGTTCAAACAGTTTTATTTGGAGTCAGTAATACTGGGAAAAACTTTTTATCATACCTGCAAAGATTATCAAGTTGATTGAGGAGTTGTGTAGAAGGTACTTATGGTTTGGTATAGGACATATTACTAAAAAAGCTCTTGTAACTTGGGATAGAGTGTGCAGTCCTAAATCGGTGCGTGAAATAGGTTAAATTAATATGCAATTGTGTAACAAGGCATCAGTGGCCAAACTAAGTTATGATCTAGCTCATAAGGAAGATGAATTGTGAATCAAATGGGTCCATAACTTCTACATAAAGGGGAAAAATCCATGGCCTGAGTCCAAACAAGCTAGCCGGATGATCAGGAAAATTATGAATGGCAAGCATGTAGTTGATCACATACAACAACTAAGGAGCAAGAAAGGAAGTTAGATACGGAAAATTTATTTGTCTTTGATAGGGGAACAACAGAGGATTGATTGGAAATGACTTTTGCTCAAGAATGTTGTGACACCAAAAGCTTATTTCATCATGTGGCTCATGTTACATAACAAGTTTCCAACTGCAGACAGGCTAACAAAGTGGGGAATGGTGGTATCAAAGAGGTGTGTGATGTTCCAGAACGAGGAGGAAACCATAGAGCATTTGGTTATTAGTTGTCAATTTGCCATCCGGTTGTGGAGAAGATTGCTAAAATGGGTGCACCAGCTTGAAATGTTGCCTAATAATTAGGATCAATTTATGCACTGGAGTATACAACATTCCAAAGGGAAGACTACATCAGCTCACATCTTCAAGATCATTATGGCGGAATGTGTGTATGGAATATGGTTTGAGAGAAATAATAGAATTTTTGTGCAGAAGAACAGAACAGTAGAAAATGTTGACAAAGAGATAGCTTACATTGTCAGTTTTGCTGAATGCCTTTCAAAGTGAGAGTCTTTCCATTATATAGAGAGAATAAATATTACAAATCCCGAAAGATCCGTCATTCCTATCCCTAAAGATCAGTTATTCTATCTCTACAAATCTGCTATTCAATCCCTCAAAATCCGCTATTCTATCACAATATTTATTCCTTTGATTCTACAACAAATCTATATGATCATGCTAATTATCACTATCTAATTACATTAATATATACAATTATTTAGATTTTCATCATGCTAACATCCCCCCTCAAATTGATGCCGGTGGATCAAGAAGCATCAATTTGCCTACTAGAAACTGATGGCGTTGTCGTGCCATAGATTTTGTAAACGCATCAGCTATTTGAAGATCACTAGACACATGTGGAAGAGTAATGACTCCTTTATCTACAACTTCTCATATATAATGACAATCTACTTCGATGTGTTTGGTCCTCTCATGAAAAACTGGATTAGTAGCAATCTGAATAGCACTTGTATTATCAGCATGGAGAGGAGTAGGATGAGATTGAGGAAATCCAATCTCAGCAAGTAATCCACGAAGCCATACAACCTCGGAGCAAGCAGTAGACATGGATCGATATCTAGCCTCTGTTGAAGATTTTGACACACGATCTTGATTTTTACTCTTCCACGATATCAATGACTCTCCAAGAAACATGCACCTACCAGTGACTGAACGACGAGTATCAGGACATTCCGCCCAATCAGAATCACTAAAAGCATTAAGACGAATAGGAGAACCACTTGGAAAGAACAATCCACGAGTAGATGTTCCTAGAAGATACCGAATGATGCGACGAACAGCCACCAAGTGGAGATGACAGGGAGCTTGCATAAATTGGCTAACTTGTTGCACTGCAAAAGAGATATCAGGCCGAGTAATAGTAAGGTAATTTAGACTCCCAACTAATTTTCAAAACATAGTTGGATCAGGAAGAAGATCACCTTCCTCACGACGATACTTCACATTTAATTCCAATGGAGTATCTACAGAGGAGGAATATTGAAAACCAGCCAAAGAAATCAGATCCTGAGTATATTTGTGTTGGTTTAGAAACACACCTGAAGCAACATTATGAACTTCCAAACCCAAAAAATATGTAAGAGTACCAAGATCTTTCATATGAAAAGAATCTTTAAGCTGCTGTTGGAGGCTAGTAATTAGTGAAGAATCAGTTCCTGTGATGATAATGTCATCTACATACACCAAAAGAAGAACACAACCTGTAGATGTTTTCTGAAGAAACAAAGACGAGTCATATTTGCTCTGCTCAAAAGAAAATTGTAGCAAAGTAGATCGGAACTCATCAAACCAAGCTCTTGGAGCTTGTTTTAATCCATACAAAGACCGCTTCAACTTGCACACATCTGATGTAGGTGATGAGAACAAACCAGGTGAGGTTTCATATAAATCTTTTCTTTGAGATCACCATGGAGAAAAGCATTTTTGACATCCATTTGATAAAGAGACCAGTTTTGTGAAGCAGCAATGGCAATAATAGTTCGCACCGTACTCATTTTTGCTACTGGTGCAAAAGTCTCCTCATAGTCCACCCCATACTCTTGTCTATTACCAAGAACAACCAATCGAGCTTTGTATCGATCAAGAGTTCCATCAGAATGAAGTTTAATTGAATAAACCCATTTACATCCAATAGGACGGACATTTGAAGGACATGAAACAATGTCCCATGTGTCATTTTCTTTAAGAGCCAAAAGTTCCTCCTCCATTGCTTTTTGCCAACATTCAAGCTTGGAGGCTTGTGAGTAACCTGTTGGAATAGAGATGGTTGATAAAGTAGAAGAAAAACCATACCGTTTAGGAGTTTGAGACACTGTAGTAGATCGCCGAGGAGGCTCAAGAGGAGCAGGCCTTGAAAAAATCTAATATTCTGGTTGTAGAGCAGTCTCAGGTGGCGGATCTGTTTCGGGATGGGGTAAAGTTGGCCGACGTCGTTCATACACAAATCCTGGTTTGAACCGCTTAGAAGACAATGACAAATCCTCAAAAGTAGTAAGAAGAGGAGAAATAGAAGATGACTCAATATGAGTAGGAAAGAAATACTGATTCTCAAAGAAAATAACATTCCTAGAAACATGAAATTTGTTAGAACTTGGATCATAACAAATAAATCCTTTCTGCGAAGTACTATAGCCCATAAAAGCACATCTAATAGACTGAACAGAGAGTTTATTGCGTTGAGAAGGAGGAAGGTACACAAAACAAACACAACCAAATGTATGAAAACTATGATAGCTAGGATGCTTGTGAAAAAAACGATAATATGGAGACTCAAGGTTTAACACTTTAGATGGAAGTCTATTAATCAAATAGACAGCAGTAGACACAGCTTCAACCCAATATTTAGATGGAACAGAGGACTCAATCAATAAAGTACGAGTGACATTCAAAAGATGACGGTTTTTACGCTCAGCAACCCCATTTTGTTGTGGCGTGTATGGGCAAGAGCGTTATGATACAATTCCTTTCTCAAGCAACAAATTATTGAATTCATGAGACATATATTCTCCACCAGAATCAGATCTTAATATTTTGATGCATGTGGAAAATTGAGTCTCAACGTAAGCCAAAAACTTCTTGAAAATGGAAAACACTTCAGATTTAGATCGAAGAAAATACACCCATGTAAACCGACTATGGTCATCTATAAATGTCACAAAATACTTGAAATGAGCATGAGAAATTACTGGTGAAATTCCCCAAACATCACTATGAATGACATCAAAACACTTTGCAGCACGACTACCAAAATTAGGAAAAGGAAGAGTTTTACTTTTGCCTAATTTACAAGTAGAACAATCAAAGGAAGCAACTGAAAATTGATTTTTATTTCCCAATAAACCAGAATTGAACAAATGAGACAACACAATAGAATTTGGATGTCCTAGACGTTTATGCCAAACCTCATTCTTAGTAGTGGTGGAAGCAAAAGCCAGAACAGGAGGAATAGAAAAGTGTATAGGAAACAATCTTCCAACTTTAGGCCCCTTCGCGATTATCGTTCCCGACACCTGATCCTGCACAAGGCAACCATTACGAGAAAAGTTCACATTACAATTGTTATCTACCAATTGGCCAACCGAAATAAGACTAGTGGAGAGCTTTGGTGATACAAAAACATTCTTGAAAGTTTCAGTAATATCCCCAACCTTGGTAATAGGTAAATTACTACCATTGGCAACCTGAATTTGTGTTGGACCATTATACTCACGGATGTTTTTGAGTATATCAGTTGAGTTGGTCATATGATTGGAAGCGCCAGAATCAACAAGCCAAAATTTAGATATTACCTCATTACTTTGTAGTCCCAAAGTTGAAAATGCTGACAAGATCATTTGTTGTACCATTTGAGGAGTAATAACTTGTCCTACCGAAGATGAGCTATGTGTAGTGGAATCATTTATCCCAACTTGGAAAGCCTTTGTCCTACGGTTTTGAGGACGTGTGGGACACTCTTTGATAATGTGTCCTTGTTGTTTACAATAATTACAGAACTTCTTGCCACATTTGCGAGCAATATGACCATATTTCTTGCAACTGTAGCATTGAGTTCTAGCCATATCCACGCCCTTTCCTTTCCCTTGAGCTGCAAATGCAACACTGACAATATTTCCTTGATGAAAAGCATTTTGTGTGACGAGACGCTGCTCCTCACGAAGTAATTCCCTAAAACAGACATCCAACGAGGGATATGGATCACGACACATCAAGTTGGAGCGAACACTTTCAAAGTCAGATCGTAATTTCATCAAAAATTGATCTCGCTTGCTTTGTTCATGAACTCCTTGAATGATGGAGAGAGATTCAGAAGGTATTTTAGCATAAACGATATCGGTAAATTCAGCCCATAAGTTCTGAAATCTAGAGAAATAATCTTGAATAGAGAGATCTCCTTATGAATACATAGCAATTTCATGCTCTAACTGAAAGCGCCTTGCGCTATGGTCTTGGTTGTAAACCTTTCGTAAATAATCCCACATGGCCTTTGCTGTCTTGTATGGCCTGAGATTAAGAACAATAAGAGGGTCAATTGACCCTAAAATCCATGTCATCACCCGAGCATCTTTAACCTTCCATTGACCGAGCTTTTTAGGATCGGTAGGAGTTCGCTTCCATCTATATGTCCCCATAATTCTTTTCCGGTGACAAATAGTTGGAATTGAAATTCCCAGGCGGAGTAATATTTTCCCGTCAAACGAACATGGAAAGACTCAAACTGATATGATGACATGTTTCTGACAAGCTAAGGAAGATAGAAATGCAATGATGCAAAATAACCAGAATGAAAAGAGACTTAGATTCCAAAATGCCTTAACTTCCAAGATACTTAGGACTAACTGTTGACTAACAGTAAGCAGAACCAAAACTTCCAAAAAAAATTCTGGAAGGAACCACAGATGAAGGACACTAAGAATCAAAGCACTGAAAAAGGCTCTGATACCATGTCAGTTTTGCTGAATGCCTCTCAAAGTGAGAGTCTTTCCATTATATATAGAGAAAAAATATTACAAATCCCTAAAGATCCGTCATTCCTATCCCTAAAGATCAACTATTCTATCTCTACAAATCTGTTATTCAATCCCTCAAAATCCGCTATTCTATCACAATATTTATTCCTTTGATTCTACAACAAATCTATATGATCATGCTAATTTATATCACTATCTAATTACATTAATATATACAATTATTTGGATTTTCCTCATGCTAACATACATAACTATTATTAGATCCCAGCCTAATATAAAAGTTATTCTTGATGATTATACCTTCTAGCTATAGGTAAGGTAGAGCTTTAGTTTGAAGAGAGGCAATTCTGAGAAATAAGCATGTTGTGATAGTTGCTTGATTGTTAATATTTTGCTACTGGTAATTAATATAAAAGATAGTAACCAAAAAAAAAAAATTGCCTCATCACTATATTATTTTTTGACATTACTATACCTCTGCATGCATTCTTCTTACTCTAGGCACTTTTACTATTACTAGTTATAACGTCACAACTCATATTATCTTTTCAGGTGAAATAATACCCAAGCTCTAAAACACGCTCCCATCATAAGGTTCTCACTTGAATAAAGTTAAGAGAAGGGAATACATCTCTCTTTTAGCTTGAACGCACGATTCATATGAATAAGAGTGCATTCTTTGGAATATCAACACTTAAGCTCACTCACGGGCTTCTCTCAAGTCCCTCTATAACACAGTTTTATTGCATGATTTAGAGTATGAAAGAAGAGAAACTTTTCTTAAATGAATGTAGTCCCATATTCATAGAAATGGGTCTCTCACAACCATAAATAAGATCCTACTTGAAACGGCTTCATAGACTCCCTAGGATACTTGAACTTTGTGCTTTGATAACAGGTCTACTCTTTTCGTCATGTAAAAATGAAATATTTGGGAAATACTTAGCTCCCTTATACTCTTTCTCAACTCCATTTTACTTCCTCAAAATTTAGTTTAACAAATAATATTTTGTTTAAAAGATTCTTTATAAGAATTCAGTGAATACTCAAGAATAAGGTTCATGCTGAAATATAGACATGAATAAATCAACTCAAGGATCTCAATAACAATATGGAAAACTCAATACTCAAAACTCAAGAACTCATAACTCAACGATACTACTTATTTCAAGAATACTCAATTCATAGGGTTCATGCTGAAATATAGCCATGAACGAACCAAATCAAGAATCTTAATGCATAACATATAACAATTCAATAATTAGGAATAGAATTTCCAAAAGAATCAGGACCTCAAGAACTCAAAATCAACTAATCTCAAGAATACTAAAATCTAAGGATAGAATCCTAGATTACTCTTTTACTGAATTGAAAGTAGATGTAGGGCGTGAGATCGAAATAGTCCAACACTATGATAGTCTTACATACCTAGGAAGAACAAAGTTCTTGATAAAATCGATAAAACTCGAAGACCGCTTGAAACCCTAGATTTTCTCCTCTTAGAACGTTGCTCTAATGTCATGAAGTGTTAATGAACGTAAAAAAATTAATTAACACATTCTAAGACCTTAATTAGGTGTAAAACGTCATGGTTTAGACTTAGAACAAGGGTTAAAATGACGTGATTTAAGTACTAAACGCATAGGGGTAATTCCAAAAGACCCCACCTTTAATATTGCCAAGGGGCCCTAAAAGGGAGGTTTCACGGACCGTTTAAGGCTTCACGGTCTGTGAAACACATCACATGTCATATAGCCGGTCGTGAAACTTCACCTACCCAACAGGGCTTCACTTAACGGGCCGCATAACTTTTTACTCCAAACTTGGCAGCGTTGGGAAGAGGACTCAAAGACATCTAATTTAATAGGTCATGGCTACCTAATTCATTTTTTGCTAAGAGATATGATCATTTGAAATTGAGCCAAAACTTAAAAACTGGTGAATTACATGTACGGACGCCTAAACAGACCGTACAAGTCACCACGGGCCATCTAGGTTACTCCCACCTGAACGGTCATCCACCATTCCCTAAACGAACCGTAAACGAACCATCTAGGGTGTCGTGAAGGGTCCATAGTCCTTTTTGGTTTCATGAACTTGTCTGTTACCTCTCTTTAGTCCTTTTCGAAGTTTGAGGTGTTACACGAACAATTCAAATTTTAAAAGTAGAGTTGTGAGGTGTTATAGAATAATTCAGGTGTTTACTTAGAAATTTGCGGGATGTTACCATGCCAATGCAACATCGAACTAATACTACTCAGACCACTTGAAGATTTGGTTACAGACTTACGTCCAACATGCTCATTCTTGAATGCTATTGACATCATAAATTCATAGTTTCACTCCCTACTGAGTTATTAACTGTAGAGTGCCAACAATCACCATGCGACTTTGGAAGAAGATGCTCCAATCCTGTAGGTATATGTAGTGATAATTAGATACAAGTGATTGGGTACTATTGAAATGTAGCCTGCATTTCTTGACGGCATAAATCTGAGTCACAAATGATGATTCAAGATCAATTAGAAACTTACAAATTGCATGAAGCTTCGACGCCAAGATCTCGATGGCACTAATAACAAACATTGGAAAAGACGTATGGATACTACTCCAGAGTTATATGAATCTTAAACTAATCATACACGTGTGGTGAATTTAGTATTATTAAAAGTGGGAAGCTCCAAAATATAAAGTTGGATCACCATTTTATCCCTACACTAAATAAAATATTTAATTAATTAAATATTAAATAATATCATATATATTATACTAAATTCTAAAAGTGGGATGGTGTTAAGTCAAATGTTGAATCAACTTTTAAATTCAATTAAATGAGAAAGATGATAATGAATAGACCATTGTTTCAAAACTCCTCATTTCTAATAATTAAATTTTAAAACTCGTATCTTTTCATTTTCTTATATTGAATTAAGGAAAAAGTTGGTTTTGTAAACTATAAATTAAGACATGAACAATATGAGATAAATCATAAGAAACAGTACTGTTCGATTGTTGATTCAAAGTTTCTTCTTTTATTTGATTTCTTCTTCATCTATTGTATTATCACATTTAATTGTATTTATGTTTTTCATTTTTATCCTCTCTGAAATTTTATGGCATTATAATAGCATGACAAAATATAACTATGATTATATGTGAGAAGTTCGATGATTCATTATATTTGATTGGTAAGAATTTCTTCTTTATTTACACCAAAATTTTTATGTTGCATAATATCTATTTCTAAGCTTTTAAAATTTGTAGATTATGTGAAAGATATGATGAATACATTATTGTTTGGGATACACGTGTGAGACTAGTATATATGTAGACTTGAATAGAACAGATTATTGCATTATCACAGGCCAGGACTCAAGTTTTTCTGTTACATAGGCGGAGCTGCCGGCGTTGTTCTCGAAGTACCATAGTCGTTGCACTGCAAAATAAATAAAAACCAAAAGAGTGAAACTTGCGAAAACCACTTATAATAAGTAATCGAGATATAGGTGCTACTTATTACTTTTATAAAGGTCGAAGTCAAAGTTAGACAGCAGATAGTAAGATACAAGTTGATATGCATCAACCATTCTGTCAATAGGGAAAAGAAGAAAATAAAACAAAAACAAATGAATTCAGAAGAAAATAAATATTCTCGCACCTGGCGGTGAACACTCTTAGTGACAAGGGATCTGAAGCACAGATGTCATGCAGTAATGATGAGATTTTCTGAAACAACAAATTACAGATCGAATATTTCTGTTTCAAACAAACTAAGGTCAATAGGTAAGAATAATAAGCTACCCTACTGATTTTATAATTCGGTAACCATTTCAAACATTCCCATGTTTTAACATTTTAAAACAAATTAGAACTTACAAGCAACGAACAAACCACACCTTGAGAATTAAGTGATACGAACAGAAGTGGTATTTACCTTTCTAAGTGCAACAGTTCCGGAACAAGCACGAGCAAGGGAGGCAGCGACTTCACTACGAGACTCGGAATACAAACGAACGAACGGGAATTCAAAGCCAAATCCCAAGCTTCGAGGCAAACTAGGACGCCTTTATATATATGTTCTTGTCTATTTTTTATAGGTTCTGTGAGTATTTTTCTATATGTATCACATCCTAAGCCTTTCAGATTTTATCATGGAGCATACTGAATTCAAAAGCATTCAGAAAAGGGTCCTGGAATGGATGGGTTTCATATTGAGGAACTGGGGTATAGTCAAAGGAAAAGTCCTAGCAGTTGTTCAACAATTTTTTTCATTACAGGTGATCTCCTACGTGCTATAAATACAACAACCATAACTTTAATTTCAAAAGTGAAAGACTACAGACCCATAGTATGCTTCACTTTTTTGTATAAAATCATCTCAAAGGTCGAATGTGATAGCAGGGCTGGTTGAATGGGCTCAATCTGCATTTATTGGGGATAGAAGTATAGATTGGATAATGTATTATTTAGCCATGAAAATATTCAGAAGTTATGGCAGAAAATGGATTTTGATGTTAAAAGTGATTTTGATATCTTGATCCACTTGTGATGTAAAATTTAATAATTAGGGTTTGAAAGTGGAAATCTAGTCTCTATATATACCATCTCTAAAAGCCAACATATCAAATATTTCACTATGCAAACCTTTTTAGACAATTTTTTTCATGTGGTATTAATTCAATGCTATCTAATTTGCAACATAAAGTTTTACCCCCAAATTAAGAAATTTAAAATTGTTGTACATGGTATGCCCTATGAGGCACAAAGTTCATGATACTAAACTTACATCCCCGAGGCATAAATAAGGTATAACCTATGCATAGCTAAAAACAATAAACTGACTTTGGAATTATTATTTTTTGGCCTAGTGAACATTTGTTGGTCATGCGGTTAATATTAGTATTAAATATTTTTGTTACTTAAAATATAAATAAACAAATATTTCAAAAAAATGAATTTAAAAAATTAAAATTAAAAACAATCACAAAATAAGGGTATTCATGGAAATGACCAGGGGCTTTTAATATAGTCCAACCTGAGGATAAAGGTAAAAATAGAAGTAGTTACATATTAAATGCCAAAAGACTATAGTCTATAAATGGTCAAGAAAACTTAAATCGAGTAATTTGCAAGTGAATTAAATCCTTTCTCGAACCCTCTTTATTAATTGTATAGTTCTTAACTTATTTAATGGAAAATAACATCATAAATATTCCGTTAAACTTTCATTTATTAATTATTATTTTTAATCTTTCATTACAATATTAAAATATTTATATTACTATCATTATTAAAGGGCAATTTACGAAAATAGTTACCCTAATAAAAGTAATTATTCTCATTAACTACAATATTTATAATTACTGGGCGTAGCTACATTTTAAAGTTGCTATAGCACTGATCGTTTGTATAATTCGCTTTTTTTCAAAGTTGTATACAAAATTGGATTCAAATTTTTTTTAAAAAGGTAATGGCGGTAACAGCATCTTAATTCGTAGAATATTAAATCGTTAGACTTCATACCAAATACACTATAATTTCTTCATAACAGTAATCCGATATTTTTTTGAGATCCTGATGTCGGCGGCTTTAATTGAAAAACAAAACAATTGATTTTATCGTTGATCAATAGATACATAATACATTGAATTTGAGTATTTTTTTTCTTTTGTATGCATTTGTATAAATCAATTTTTTATTTGGTGTTCTATTATATAGAATTTGTTGTGTATTAGCTTCTTTTTTAGATTCAATATTGAATCATTGGTAATTTGATTTTTTAAAGTTTTGTTTTATCAATTTTCTATTGTATTTTGGTTGAATTCTATATGAAACATCAATTATTAGTTGTTCTAACTGTATTTGTATTTCAATTGATCTGCTAATGGTTAATTTGAACAAAATTAAATTTGAAAATGAAATTGTATGAATTATCTATTGATAGTTGGAGCTTTGGTTGAAAGTGTTGTATTTTGGTTGGAGTTATATGAATCGATCGTTTATTAGTTGTTCTAATTGAATAAGTTGTTTTGATTGTACTTGAATTGAACGTGTAATGGGAAATTGTATATGAGCATATTTCAAACTGCATTTGTATAAATTCTCCATTGATAATTGGAGCTTTGGTCAAATCACAAATGTGTGTTTTCAATATTTTTTTGTGGAATTATTGTCTATAAAATAGTGTTCGTATAAATGAAGAGTTGATATATATAGTTGCATAACTTAGCTATTGCAATACATAATTTTATGAAGTAGTCGGTATGAATTGAAATTTGTTGGAGATTGTAGTATAAACTAGTTTTAGTGAAATTATTGTTTGAATATGTATAATTCATTGATAGTTATAATTTTAGTAGGATTAATGTAAGTATAAATTATTCGTAATTGTATAATGAAGACTTGATATGCATTTGTATATTTGATCTATAATCATATGTAGTTGCATCTATTTCAGTATGTAGTTGCTTCAATTGATAAGTATTGTATAACTTAGTTGGAATCAATTGATTTCAATTTGAAAAATTAAATAAATTAATTTTAGTAGAGCAAGTGTATTTATAAATTGACTATTTATGTTTGTGAGGTATATATAGAATAGTCTCTGTTCATTTATACTTATATTTAATTGTATACAAGAATGGCTTCCACAACTATTTTTGATAATGCAATCAGAAAAATGAGATGGTGCGAATTATTATGTTAACTATGTTATCGAGGGGATTATTTATGGAGAAAATGCGTCTTATAAAAAATTGTAATATAATCGTAACTCAACTTGACCTGGTAAACCTACTTGCATGTCATTTTAATTGAATTCTGTTTTTCATGTGCATTTTTCAGCTTTTAACTTGTTAATTTTTGTTTGATTATATGTATGATAATTCTCTCAGTGTTTTATCACCGTAATTATATGTGTTTTGGTAAAA
This sequence comes from Solanum sitiens, assembly GCA_016801875.1. NCBI lineage: Eukaryota > Viridiplantae > Streptophyta > Magnoliopsida > Solanales > Solanaceae > Solanum > Solanum sitiens. The sequence goes on from JABWTJ010000517.1 coordinate 313,627, forward strand.
GTTTCATTTTTCAGTGGCTTCTCTACTTATTCCGTCACCGGATTTATTTTAGAAAAAGAAATTTAACAAATTTAGGATTTTTTTTTTTTGAGAAAACGCTGTTGGGTCAGCCAAATTAATTAATTTTTTTTGAAAAAAAATCTTTTAAATAATTCTTTTGACTAAACAAAGTTAATATTTCATATAATTTTATTGGGAGCGATTTTTCCCTTTTTTGGTTTAAAAAATTGATATTCTATTTATGCTTTTTGAAGAAAAAATTACCCTTTTGACTCCAAACTCAATGAATCGCTCTCTTCGAACACACACAACAGACTTACTGTATACGTAAATCCTAATTAATCCCTAAAAACTTTTTAAAGACCTTTTTCAATAATAGAAACTAGAAATAAACTGAGGTGGAATCAAGCAGACAGAAATAATTTATTTTTTGTGAGTAGAATTCTTGCAAAAACAAATTCATTCAATAAGATATAATTCTTATCCCAAAAATATAATTCTACTTCAACTGATACCTGGAAGAGGCGCTTACAACGTCGAATCGGATAATTAGAATTTACAACAATCACATACTTAGTATAATCGAGTTCAAAGTCGAAAAGGTAATTTTTTTTGCTTCAAAAAATATAAATAGCATATCAATTCTTTATTAACCAAAAGGGAAAAATCCTTCGAACAAAATAAATAGAATATAAATTGTGTTTAATAAAAAAATTATATTAAAATCGCTGCCCCAGCAATGTTTTTTCCAAAAAAAAAAAAAAAAAAATCTTAAATTTTTTTCAAAAAAAAATAATAATTTGACGGAATAAGGAGAGAAGCCACCGGAAAATGAAACTTCTACAAGAACACATATAATCACGGTGATAAAACACATTTATGAGAAAATTATCATACAACCAAATAAAATTGACAAGTTAAAAGCTAAGAAATGCACATAAAAGCAGAACTCAATTAAAATGACGAACCTACAAGTAGATTTACCCGGTCAAGCATGAACTGTCACTGGCTGGAGCTTACAAAAGTTTCCACAGCAACAAAAAAATGAGATTTGAGGTTTGGAAAATTTGACAAAATCGTTGTTGAGGCATTCAATCAATCAATCAATCATTGTGCAAGGATATTTAACGAGTAGAGATTCATTGAATGTCGCACTAGGCAGATATAAGAAAAAACACATTTTAAAAGACTTGAGTAGAAATGATTAAATAGATGAAGAAAGATTGAGCTAAAATTTTCTGTGTATTTTATTAAGAAAATGGTCAAAAGTCTCTCTAATCTTATTCGATTTTCAACTACATACTTTAACTTTACGGGAGTCCTATCGCCCCCTCAAACTATTTAAACTAAAATAATTACACCCTTAAAAAGCCACAACCACATCTGTGATGATATGTGAATTTCACGTGCTTGACAGATGGAAATTTGATTAATTTAATATTTTTTCATTTTTTTTAATAATTCTTTTCCCCTTTCTCCTATACTCTTCCAATTTCTTTAAATCCTAAAGTAACTTCTTCTTCCATCTCCTTCAAATTCCTAAAGTAACTTTACTTTAACTATAAACACCAAAATCCGTTGGAATTGGATTGTGAAGAACCAAAATGAACAATGAAAGCGAACCGTCAAGTGATATTCGAGCTTTGTTCGTCGGAAAACAAGAAAAATAAACCAACAAGATTTGTGCATATTGTTGCTTTGTCGAGGTTTTCTTGATTCAACGTAGTTCGCCGGTCTCGAATCAGTGCGAGGGGGGAGAGAAAGGATTTTGCTGGTGATTTGGGTTTCGCCATGTCACGACCCGAGCCTACACCCTGGACGTGATCGACACTCAAGAACCATTCTGGTCCCCAAGCGAACCCTCATCCTGGCTGACTACAAGCCGAAGACTAACTTAATCATACAAAACTTAAAACTGAGATAAAATTAAACAGGTTTTAACTCAAATGAACAACTTTGAATAATAGTAATATATTTAAATAGCCATAAAATAGGAAACTTTAGTCTTTAAAACATTTCATAAAATAAATGAATAACGCAGACTTCTTATCTAAACTGACTATCTGCGAAGCCTCTAACTGACAAGGATGGAGTTGGGACAAGACCCACGACATCCTAACTAAACTGAAAAGTAAATGAAATCCTCCGAAAGCAAGGAGGCTCACCATAGATAACTCTAACTCTCGAATGTATCAACGAAGCTCCTGTTGATGGTCCTGAATACCTGTGTCTGAATCATGAGAAGATGCAGGCCAATTGGCTCAGTACGTGGAATGTACGAGCATATAAGGGGAATTCTAAAGCATAAAACACAGGCTTGAACTTGATAAAAAGGTGAAAACATACTTATCTTTTCTCAAACTTGAAACTCAAGGAACACTTAAGAATACTCAAGAATAAGATACTCAACTCAGAGATTAGATACTCAACTCAAAGACATGGTACTCGACTATGGATACTCAACTCAGTATAAAGTAATAATACACATGATATTTATAAAAAGCTTTATAAAACAGTAAAAGCAACTTAGTTTGTTAAAGAAAATGCAATAACAAGATCAACTTTACTTATATAAGAAAGTAATATAGTTTATGTGGGAGTTTCTCTAACCGATAACCATCACTTTGAGCCTAAGTGATGATACAACGTTTTACCTAATGTTGCCCAAGGACCATACTATACCTTCCCATCGGTATAAGACCTTACTTAACTTAGTGGATCCACTAAATTAACTTACATGATCATCTAAAAAGAATGACCCGTCAATTCCCATGATGGCTTCATGGTTTACATGGAAACTTGAGTTAATATGAACTCTCACCCCCACATCGGTGCTCAATACTACTCCCAAAACATACTTTAGCTCATACTTTTAATAAAACTTCCTTCCTTTGGATTGAGATAATTTGCTGAACCCTTAGCTTTAAAAAGCTCCTTTTTGGATATCAATGTTCCCCTTTTTGTTCAAAACTCTTTTGTAACTCTTAGTTTCCTAACTTAAATGTGAAAACATTTATAAACCTTTAGGGAATACTTAGTTCTGTTATAACTTTTGAGAAATGAACTCACTTTTACTCTTTGCTTGACTTGAAACTTAACTCTTAAGGAATACTTAGTTCCTTTATAGCTTTTTGAGAATTTAACTCAACTCTTTACTCTTTCTTGACTTGAACTTTAAATCTTTAAAACAAAGTGAAAACGTTTGAGAAAGACCTTAGAAAACTTTATAATCTTTACTTTGACCTGCTTCTTAACTTCTAGACTGACTCTTAACTTTCCTTGAATTGAAGTATGGATTAAAGGTTCATGATATCATGTGGATGATTTCATGATTTTCAACTTGGAGGGTTCATGCGGAATTATGAGCATGAACTACTCAACTCGAGAACTCAAAGATACTTCTCAACTCAAGATTGTTCGACTTATAAGATTCATACGGAAATTATGGGCATGAACAACTCGACTCGACTGAAAGGTCTAAGTAACTAAATGGAACTCATGTATATGACTCTCTCATTCTCTTATTTATTCCTCAAAAATTAGTTCAAATCAATGATGGATCTCAAAGAATTCACAATTTAACTTAAGACTTTCTTGAACTCTACTCTTAACTCTCTCTTGAATGTGAATTTTGAATTCAAGAGTTTTGGTTCATGACATGGAGGATCTCACGATGACAAGGTATACTCATGAATAAATTCTTTTCATGCTCATACTAATTTACCTGAGTCTTGAAACAAGTTACTAGAAGTTGTGAAAGACTCCTCAAAAGGACTCAAACGGACAGTTTTAGTATGCTCGAAAGAATTCTCAAAACTTAACTCTCAACTCTACCTTCAATTTGAATTATGAATTCAAGGTTATGATCATTTTAGAACTGATTTTAGGTGTTTAGAAGTAGCTTAAATTAGTTAGAATCGAAAAGAAGTGAATGTGCTTTAAACAAACTCAAACAGAGCAACCGGAGGCAAACTGGCTGGGGCAGGCGAACCTGGGGCTATGGGTGGCGCGGAGCGCCAGCCCCTGAAGTACAGAGATGGGTTTGAGGCGCTCTGGTAGGCGCGCCCTCTAGGTCCCAACCCAGAAAATTCTGCTGAGCACTTTTGCTCGTTTTCTCACCCTAAATCGCCTAGAATAGAACGTTTTCTTCCCCAATCACTTGGATACGATTACTTAAATTAATAACACTCTAATCTACTGTAAAAAAACATTTAAATTACTAAATTTGATCTAAATAAATCATCAGAACTCTAACACAACAAGATTTAGAATGAACTTCAAGAACACCTTTCAAGAGCTCATCAAGAACTCTAATCTTTAAACTTTAAGAATGAGATTTCGCTGAAAAATAACATGATTGGCGTGTGGGTAATAAACCCAACACTATGAAATCTTACATACCTCCAGGGATTAGACCCATGGAAAAAATCCACGACTAAACTCAAGAACGTCGACGAACGCCTTCATCCTTGCCTTTTTTCTCCTCTTTTCTCTTCTTTTCTTTTCTTACCTCTTCTTGAACTCTCAACTAAAACCATAGGTGTATATTAGTATTATAAAATGGAAACTAATCAGATTAGACCCCTAAAACAATACTGAAAATGAGTTAAATCTATTGGGTAAAGAAAGGACCAAAATACCCCTCACTATTTTCGGTTAACTTTTCTTAACTGGACAACCTAACTTCAAAAGGTCATATCTCACTCATAAGAACTCGAAATTTAGCAAACTTGGCGGATTTGGAAAGATAATTCAAAGATAATTCCTATGGTATCTTGTAGCACAACTAAATCATCTTGTGATAGAAGTTATGATCGTTTGAAGTTGACCCAAAACTCATACATAGCTTAACTTGCAAAATTTCAGATTTTTCTATTTCCAATTTAATTATTTTTGGAACTCTTGGTGCTAAATCTAGTGACTAACCTTAATACTTAAAAAAAAATGAGTTCCTTGGTGAAATCTTACTCACTACGATTAGCGGCTCAAGTCTCAGTTCGAAAAAACAAATCTGGGGTGTTACACGCTAGAGGCAGGGATAGTGGTGGCTGCGGTAGCATTTCACCGGCCAGTCGAACAACGAAGAGAGGTAAACTAGAAAATAAACTAAAGGATCTATTTACATTCTATTTTGGGAGTTTGATTGGATTTAATATAAACCCAATTTGATTTTATTTTTCAAATATCCAAATCCCTTTTTTGGGTAATATAAATACATGTCATTTTATTTGATTGGTTTTTAGAAGTTTTTTATATGAGAGTTTAAAAGTTTGTGTGAATTCAACAATAACGAATTCAGTGAAGATGGTGATGGCAATGACGCCTTAGAGATGGTGAATTGGTGAGGAATTTGGTTTTTTCTGCTATGGAGAAGAAATATAATAAATAAGACAAAAAACATATATTTATAAAAAGAGATATTAAAATGAAGTTTTAATATTATTTTTTTGTGCTCACTCTCTCTAAGAGAGTGACATACACTCACTATGCCAGCTAAACATTCAGAGAGGTAAGAAATCAGTTTTATATACCACGGGGGGGGGGGGGGGTGATAGAACTCTGGTGAAGTTAAAGTGTGTAGTTGAAAATTTGAATATAAATTGGAGGGGCTTTTGACCATTTTCTCTATTTTATTTCTGCATAGCAAATATATATATAGGAAATAAAAGGAAAAAAATTGTTTCCTATCTTAATTGGCTAACTTGTAACAAACTATTATTTACAATTAATAAATACATAAATAGAAAAAATAATATTTACAAAAACAGAAAATTGTGGAAGGTACTAGATTGGTGCTAGCTGTTGAGGCCAAGTGGCTTATGTGTAGTAGAGAAATATGATAGTTTCTTCACTCTTCATTTTTACTTTGTTCTTTTAAATTTAGCAACATCTATGTCCGAAACACAATTCTTTTTTCTTTGAATGTCGCACCAGATACAAATCAGGAAAAAAATATTTTAAAGGACCTAAGTAAAAATAAGAGTGTGGTTGTACAAATATCCCTACTAGTAGAGCTTCATTGAACGACGCACCAGATAAATGTCTGTAAAAACACTCTTATTTCTACTCAAGTACTTCGAAGCTCTTTTTTCCTGATTTATACCTGGTGTGGCATTCCAAGAATCTCCACTGTTAGGAGATCCCTGCACAATCACACTCTTATTTCTGTTCATTTCCTTTGAAACACGTTTTTCCTGATTTGTGTCAATGGTAGGAGATTCTTGCACAACCACACTCTTATTTCTACTCAGGTCCTTTACAACATGTTTTTCCTAATTTCTGTCCGGTGTGACATTCAGTGAAGCTCCACTAGAAGAAGATCAATTCACAACCAAACATTTATTTCTACTAGGTGTTGGGGAAATAATAGAAATTTTCACAATAATAATATTAAATAGTTTCTTATTTAACAAAATAGTTGTCCTGAAAATAAGATGAAAATTATTACGGTGATATATAAATATTTTAACATAAAATAGATAAATAATTGAGTCGTGATGCGCACTATCATAAGAAAATATTTCAACGATGTGAAATGTTTTCTCAGGATTAAACAAAAACATTCCTATCTTAAATAAAGGTTATAGGAATCGACAAGTTAATTAACACCAACATTTATTTAGTTAGAAAATAAAAGAACAAAGCCAGAATTATAAATAATTAAAATAAACATAAAAAGAGAAATGGTAAAAACGTGAGATCATGCAGAGTGTTGTGTTCTTTTCACCATCTTCCTAAAAGAAAGAGAGTAGTATTTATAGTGTTTGAAAGAAATTGTTTCATCATGCCACTTGTCCAAAGTGACATATGGAAGTAAAGGTGTAAGGATGAAATAAAATCTTGCCTTAATAAAATTAAGACCATTGTGGTAGGTAACATCAAAAGATCGAGCATGAGAGGGTAAATAAGTCATTTTTCAGCAACAAAAATATCTTTTGATTAAACAAATTTAGCAGTCTTCTCAATGTCAAAGGTAGCCTTGGTCTATGCAAGCTCAATTTTGTTTTATATCACCTTTAAGGAACTTGTTCAATCAATTGTGTGCCCTCTGGAGAAACAATAATTCACTCATCTTTAATTTCAATAGAATCGGTAAGAGGAACAAATTTTCTTGAACATCATTTGTAGAGAATATGTTTTCTCAATTTGTTCCCTAGACGTGGTACTATCAGGTGCAGCAGCAACTATAACAATTTTTTACATCAATCCTAGATCTCACTTTATATGGTTTTCAATAAAAGAACTAGGTTCGATAGATGGGTCTCCCATCGATATATTCTCCCTCACTAGATGCACCCAAGTTGAGCCTATCAACTAAACTTTGTTCAACTGCAGGGTCCCTAAAATATTCCCCCTCACAATACATCCTCCAAAACTTTCTCCGTAATTTTAGACACACACAATACAAATTCCCCTTTAGATTCAGCACAATCCACTTTCTACACCACAATCTATATTTTATAAGGCACTAAAGTAGAGGTGTCATCCATCGAAGTCATCTCAACCATAACATCAAATATACCAACACACTTAGAATCTCCAAGAATGTCATTAAGAAACATAAATTGTAATTAATCAAGCTTAGACATGTTTCCTGAAGAACACTTCATTCCATAATTTTAGAAAAAGAGGTGTTGACACCCAATTTTGGACCTCGACAGTATAAATTAATCATCGAGCTTCCTAAATTTCAAACGCTTTGAAATAATTAGGTTTTATAAGGTCCAATTTTTTTTTTCAAGTTACTTTAATTAGTTTTATAATTTTCTAGTAATATATGTATTTTATACAATTTTTTATATAATTAATATATTTTATAAACATTTCAAAAATTATCGCAAAAAAGATTTTAATTCTAGCACGTATTTATTAAATTAGTTTAATAAATTATGGTTATAATTCAGAATCATTAGTTTACAATTAAGTTAATTATTTTATTTCGTTAAGATTAAGAAGCTTGTTAATTAATTAATATTAATTCGTGTTATTTTAGATTTTAGCCGAATTTGTTAATTTTGCTCAATTTGGTTATTTCTTAAACTCAAGATCCAACCCATCCCTGTCCTCCTCACCTTAAACCCATTAGAGAAAGAAACTTTGGGTCTTTTATAATTTTTTCCAGCTGCCCAAATTAGTAAACCCAATACATACAGCAGCAAAATCGGCCCAACTCCACTTTAACTCAACTCGACCCATTTCTTTAATCTCCAAAGAAACCCAGTGTCCCCCATACGGCAAACTCAACGGAGTGAAAGGTAACAGTCACAAACGTTTGGCTAGTGTGCACGCGACATCAAGATAGATGGAAAAGCAGCGTCAGCTTCACGCCTTGCGTGTGTACAGTAGAAGCAGGGTACAATTTTCTTGTCTTCTTCCTCGCGTCCCTCTCAATCGTACCATCATAGCAGCAAAAGCAGTGCTGCTTCTTCCTCGCAAGCAGGAGATCGCTCCACTTAGCATCTCAAGGACGGGGAATTGATCGAAGCCGTCTGTTCCCCTTTCCTCTTCTGGAATGGGGATAAAGCTTCAGAAAACGTATTCCTCCCTGAAATGGTGAAAGCTTGGGGAGTTTGAATTTCAAATCGGGTCCTCTGTCTTGTTAAATTTCATCTGGTTTTCCCCTCATTTTTCCAAACCCTAATTTCCCTTCTATATATATAGTTTCTTATATTTTACTGTGGGAGGGGGAAAAATATTTAGAGAGAGTTATGGAGACATTAAAAAAATAAAAATGAAATAATATATATATATATATATATATATATATACCCCTTTTTAGAAATGAAAGATTAGAGGACGAACACAACATAAGCAAATTGTACAAAAGGTTTTCTGAATTGTACAACACGTGTATTGTCTTCTAGCAAACCACGTACCACTTCACATAGCAAACAGACTACCTTACAGATTCCTATCATCCTTCTCTTTTCAACTTTGGCTTTGTTCTTCACCCTTCTCATAGTTTCTCTGTCATTTGTTTTGGTAATTTATTTCCTCTTTCTCCATTTTACTTTTTCTGTGAAAATTAATTTTTCTATTTGGAATCTCAAATTTCACCTCTTCTTCCTTGATTGTTCATCCTTCTAATTGTGTGCTCTTTGTGCTGATGTATCTCTTCTCTAATTTAGTGCACTTTCTTTGATTGTAATCATCATAACAACTTTTAGATTGTCTCTAATTAGATTTTATACCTGCATATTAACAATATTTTTCTAATTTACTCATGCATGTCTGGATAAATGCAGATTCTATCTCAAAGTCTCTTTTATAAATTTATTTTCCCCTTTGTGCTGTTAAAATCTATGTAACTAGATGTGCCTCTACTTTTTTTTTTATTATTATTCTAACAAGTATTCTGTAGTTGCAACAACTAATTCAATTTAAGTGAGGCACTTAAGATGTTTGATAGGATGCCTAAACTAACTAAATTTTTTTCCTACAGATTTTCTACTATGTATTCCTTTGTACGTGAATGATCCAAAGGTACATGCTTTGTTTCTACTAGATGTGTGTTGTTTATATATATTTTTTCTCAAGAAATGGTTTATCCTTTGTTTGCATCTATTTCAATTGCAAGTTGTTGCTATTAGTTTAACTTTGTGTTAGTGAGAAAATTTATATATAATGTATAGTTTTTTCAGCACTCCATTAAACTGTAAATATTATTTTTATCAAGATAAAAGATTTCTCGAAATAAATATGTCAACATATAAGGGCATTACATAGATTTTAAAAGACTAAGGACATCAGCTAGATTATAGAGTTATGGACTACTTTTACCTTTTTTTGATTAAAGGTAAAGCAGGAAGAAGTTGTACATGCATATGTGGTGTTCGTTGAAAGTTTGGAATAAGCTTTTCCATGATTTTTGGACAAACAATTTCTGCTTCATTAGTCAATAACTCAATAAGTATGTTATTATCGGACAACTTCAGTCTCTTCTTATCATTTATATTAAGAAATATGTTTCAAATGTATAATATACTTCTTTATATAGTGAGGTGCTTTCTTTCTTTAATTTTTTCCACTAAAATTTTATTTGGGTGCTGAAATTTGATAATAATCGTCATCCTCTTTAACGACTCTATTTATCTGATGGTAGTTTTCTAGACATATGGTTGCTTAAATCCGTTTTGTTCCTTTATGCTTCAATGACAATTAAGTTTGGACCTAGAGTCTGATGGCACAACACACAAAGTATCAACATAGACATTTACACTTCCTTTTGCTCCTGTATTTCTTTTATCATTAGTGTTGAACTACAACTCTTCATTTGATAAGATATTCATTTGGTTATAGAAGGTTCAAGCTCAAACTTAGAAAAATGTGTAGTACATGTTTCATGTCTAACATGGTCTTTTTTATGGTCTTACCAACAAGTGAATGAATACCTCAATTTGGGATTATAGGATGTCAAAATGTACAGTTGATTTCTTTTCCTAATCAACTGAAATAAGTGTTTGAAGGAAAACTATTGCAAGTTGTTGTTGAAACAGGGCCTATTGTGCAGACACTTTTAGCTTTAGGACAACTTCCTCAATGGCGAAATACGCCTCAGCTTAATATTTGACATGTTTCCATTAAAGATGTCAATCTGATTCTTATTTGAGCTATCCTGAAAATTCAATATCATTGCATATTTCTCAACAAATGTTGTCTACATCTATGTTAAATTTTGCTAATTTTGAGTCTGGATACTGTTTGGAAAATCAGAGTTTGATCTCTGCTTCTGCAGATTTGAATAAGTTTGTCCTAGGAAAGAGGCAAAGGTTGTACGGAAAGAAGTTGAAGGATGAATACCTTATGCTTCTAATTTTTGTATAAATTAGACTGCTTTGAGTGGATTACTATATTGATTCTTTTAGTAATATAAACATGGAGGAGTAAATTTCATTTGGATGTTCGAATTATGGTTCGTTTCACATGAAACATGTTAGCGCACAATAAATTTTTCATATTAGACGTTTCTAGCTCATATTTCGAAAAGTAGAAGTCTTAAGACCAATGTTTCTTCTCTGTGTTTATTTAAATATATAATTCAGAATTCTGATGGTGACAGGGTTTCCTTTTATCCTTCGATTTTTCCTTGCTTTCAGGATTCATACTCTATATGTAGTACGCAATTCATAAAATATATTCAGTGAATGATTTCTTCGGAGAAAATATGTTTTGTTTATGTTCTTTCAAAGATGTTTGCTAATAAAATGCTCCCTTTCTTTGTTTGCGAAGAAAAAACATTTTCCTCTTCTTAAGAATGTCTAGCTTGCACCTACAGTGATGTCAATGTAAGCGACATAATATGAGACGTGCAAATGAGCATATGTTAGCCCCTGCATATTACTATATACTATTAAATTATTACTAATAGTAGGATAGCCATTCTGCTTTTAGCAACATTTACGGCTGTTCTTTGAAGGAGTTGTCTTTTTCCCTTTCTTTTTTTCTCTGTGTGGAAGACAATTTTATTTAAGTATTAGGCTAAACCATACATATATAGTAAGAGTAGTTACACTATTATGGGTAGTGATAACATTAAGATTTCTAAGGCTGCGAAAATATCTTATATAGATAGTACTAACTTAGGAGAAACTAATTCATCATTATCTGCTTGTAGTTTTGATAGTGCATCTTCTGGAGAAGTTGGCATGATAGTAATTTAATATTTTAAATGATCACATTTCAGTTCAAGATTTCAAGTTTAAAAATTGATTTTCTCATTCATTTTTTGTTTATCCAGTAGCTTAGATTTTAATTGCTTACTTTTAACTAACCTTAAATGCTTAACATTGCTGGAACACGGGAATTTTCCTTCGTTGCTGAGCTTTGATCATCAAGGTGGTCACTTATACATCTCTAAATCTCTACCTGAGAATTTAACAAAGATGTCTTACCTGCCAAGATTTTGATACAATGAGAGCTTTCATGAAGGAACTGTGTTCAAACTTGAGGACTGCTTTGACCAAATTGTCAGTACTGAGCATCACATCATTTATAATCATTCTTTGTTCTTACACACTTGATTGGACTTTTATGTTTATCTTCTAGATTTTTACATCCTTATCTTTCCCTTTTTTCTTTTAATTCCTTTTTGTTGGGTTTAGGTCTAAGTGATGGGAATACTTCTGAGACAACAAGGTCAAGGTCAAGTTGTACCAATGCTTTTCTTTCTTTATAAGAAGCTATTTGGGCCTGTAACCTGTTCAGATTGTGGAAGCCTTTGAACCTCCAAACACAATTCATGTTTAATGCTACAAGGTTTTTGTGAAAACCCAACTAATCTGACTTCTCCTATTATGCTTCTTGCTTACCCTGTTAATAGAGGGAACTTTCAAATATAATCACTCAAAAATAGTTAAGTTACTCTCCATAGCTATAGTTTAATAATTACAATTTGTAGTTACATGTTATAGAAAGGAATGAGGCGAGCGAGAGAGGGCAAAGAGTGGGAGCGAGGTGAATTGTATATGTATATAGGTTAGATAATGGTATATTCTACATATGTATTTGTATATATGACAAGAGAGATTGAGAGAGGAAGAAGAAAGGTGAGCGAGATTGGGAGCGGGAGGAGAGAGGCGAGTGAGAGAGGGCAGAGATGAATTGTATATGTATATAGGTTAGATAATTGTATATTATACATATGCACTTGTATATATGAAAAGCAAGATAGGGAGAGAGAGAGGAGAGAGGCGAGCGAGAGAGGGCAAAGAGTGGGAGAGAGGTGAATTATATATGTATATTGGTCAGATAGTTGTATATTATACATATGTATTTGTATATTCTAGCGAATTATACATATACAAACATGACTAATTATACAAACTCGAAGTCAGCCCACATAATTAATGTATAATGTTAGTCACGAGTGGTAATTATAACAAACTATAGTTATGATGAGTAATTAAGTAATATAAGTTTGCTTAACCGCGTAATTTTTCCCTCTTAATAAGAATGCAAAATGTTGGGCCCGTGCTTAGCACGGGCATCACTATCTAGTATATATATATTAGGAAGAGTTAGTTGGAATTTGAGAGAAGAAACACAGTGAACCACCAGCTATAAAATTTATATAGACATTTGGGTATAGGTCTCAAAGAGAGTGAGAGTTCAGGCTTTACTCAAGTTTTTTGATTCGTTTCTGTGTTCACTGGAATCTCTTGGAGTTGTCGGAAGTCGCTTCTCTCCAAGCTCGTCAGCCGTCTCTGATGCGCTGCCCCAGAAAAAGTAAATTCCTTCTTTTAATTTCAGCTCGTTTAAAGTATTGTTTGTTCCCTGTTGGATTTGTTCTTGAAGTATTTCGAGTATGCTTCTTGTTCTTTTGGATGTTGTTCACTCGAGAATATGGTCTAAGTACGTGCGTGTGGGCTGTATGTACTTTGAAACTTTTTTTTTAGTCTAAAAATCGTTATTCCCCTCTATCACTCTCAAGTATAGCTGCATTTTTTAGTCCTCAAACCGTTATGCTCGTCTTAAATCGGTATTGCTTCTTCATCATTTGTTCTTCTCTATTGTGCTAATGCTCTTGTTCAGACCAAGTGTTGAACTCCATTGCTTTTGCTTTCCCTTCCTAAAATTCATCTTAGTCAGTTTTTGTCCATATAAGTATATACGTAGATGTTTGTCAAAGCATTAGAGTTTTCTTGTGATAACTAATTTTTTTCCCGATATAGGATCCATGTCTGATTCTTTCAAACCTCTTCCTATTTTATATGTTTTCTGCTATTAGATGTTTCTCCGGTTAGTTGAAAAGGGTTGACTATGCTCATTATTTTCATTATCGAAGAACCAGAGGTTGTAGCTAGTGATCTTGTTTATTCAATCTTTTCTTTAGCATGTGTCCATAGTTTGTTGATGGTCTGTGTATTCTAACTCGAAGCTAAGTGTTTATAAAATTGTGTTAGTTGTATTGTCCTTGTCTATATATACATATATATGCTTAGAAGAATGCTAAGTTTTTGAGATGATAAGAGTTGCATGCCATTTACAGTATCTTCATCTTGAGTTGCTAAAATCATTTCACTTTATTCATGCCATAAAATACTTGTTCTACTGCATATGACTTGTTTCCAGTTCCTTGCATTGTGGGAAAAGCATATCATGTGAGCTTACTAAGAATTAAGGGAGGAAATATTAATCCTTGTATTATGTTTATTTATTTTCTCCAGATGACAAATCTATCGCTTGTGTTTTCAAGATTTCAGTGCATTGGGTTTGGGTATGATTTTCTTTTCTGTTTGGTTTATTTGTTTGATTGAGTAAATATTATAATCCATAAAGTATGTTTCTTTCTTTGGTCACTACAATTCAAATTTGCTAATTGTATGTTTTTTTTATTATTTTGTGAACTCCTCTCGAGTCCATTCGGACTCCATCCCCCTCCTTTCATTCTCTTGTCGAGCCACGGAGGTTCCAACCCTTATTCTCGAGTCGGCCAGCCCCCTTGGAAACTGGTGTACAGGTTGAAAGCGGCAAAGTAATGTTGGAAATTAAATTTTTCAGCCCCGAAAAGTCGAAAACAAGTTGATATACTGGCTGTATACGCTGGTATATAGTTAGAATATACGACACACAAGTCAAAAACGTGCCAATACAGGTGGAAAATGCAAAAATACAAAATCTTAAAAAATTACAGGTTCGGAAGTTCAAAAATCAGCAGTATACATGATGTATACAACAAATATATACTTAGTGTATATCATGGCAAATGAAAATGGAAAGGGGACAAAAGCCCAAAGAATTTTCCAGCAGGTCCATGTCACATCCCGCCAATTCTCAGTAAGATTTTGCATCCAGCCAATTCTCAGTAAGATTTTGCATCCAGATAGGGACGGAAAAATCTAGAGTTTCGGAGAAGTTGGTACAAAACTCTAAAAGCCCCTAGATCTTTCTAGAAGGTTTTGGAGAGTTCTAGAAGGAAGACTAGATATTTTCTAGGAAAACTTTGGAAGATCCTAGAAAGTGTAGACTTTTCTAGAATAGGGATCAAAATGTAAATAACTTAGGGACTTGTAAGTAATTATTATTTACACTTTTGCCCCTAGGAAGTAGTATAAATAGAGGGGACATTCATTTGTAAATCATCACTCAAGTTGTAAAGCTTTCTTCCAAGCAATATAAGCCTTCTTCCAAAATTCTCTAAGTCTTCCTTTCATTCTCCTAGAGATCTTAGTTTTAAAGGCTTACTTGAGCTTATAAGATCATGAAAGATTCGTGAGCAAGTTGTCAAGCGTCGCATGGAGCTTTAGCAAATACTCTAAGTCCGTGACACCCAACAGGTTTAAAGTGGGGCAAGATCCATTTTGGGTCATTTTAGATTTAGGACAGGTTATGAAAATTTGGGCCTAAAGCCCAAATTTGATACTCTCTTCCTTTTACTCGTATTGTGTTATTTTGACTAACTTTGTTTATCCTATGGTTTAATCTAATTAAATTTCAATATATATTTTATTACTTAGCTTTATTTTTTATATTGGTCTTGTTAACACTTAGGCCACTCCCCTTTAGAATGATCTCTCTTTAGTTTACTTCCCCTTAAAATAATTAACTAAAAAAAAGTAAGTAAATAAATAAAAAATGAATTTTCTATACTTAGTTATAATTTGGAAATTATTTGAAAAAGTCATTTTCGTCAAATCGCCGGTCAAGCGCAAAATAGTGGGCATTTCGAGGGCCTAACACCTTCTCGAAATGTAGATTGAACTTTGAACCTTTTTTCAATTGATTTTATTTGTTTAAGTCTTTTTAAAAAAAAACTTTAACTTTTTTCTTGATTTTTTACTAAAAATTAAGTGGCGACTCCGTCAATTTCGAAACTCGATTTTACTTAAATCATAAGTTAAATTGACTTTTCGAAAACTTAGTCATTTTACTTTTATTTTATTTTTTGAGTAAAACAGGAGGATTTCTTTGTTAAGAAGTTTATGGAAGAGAAGGGTGTGAGTTGTAAAGAAACACTAGGATAAGGTTTTAAATAGTTTTTTTTAAATAAGATGTTTGTTAAGTAGTAATGAGGACATGAATATATCTTTTGGGAAAAGTGAAGAAATAGGTTCAAGTGCATTGATTTTATATTTAATTATGAATAGTTGTAGTGCACATATCTTAGATCTCTGGATGATTCTGAATTTTGCTCCAATTTACTAAGCCTCTCTCCCGTGGCAGATGAAAATACAATGTTATAGTGCATGAATTGCTTGACTCTAAATGTGGTATAGAGATATACAACTAAATATACAAGACTGAGCATAAAATTCATGATTAGAAGGCAGTATGTGAAATGTTCTTTAGCCACTGAGGGAAACCCATGTGATTTTAATCATAAGTTTCAACATGTTCCTTTAATAGTGTTTCTTTAGTCTTGCCTACTTTTCCATCTTCTTTGATTTGACCAAAAAGAATTTTCACCACAAAAATTACTATTCCCTCCTTTCTTCTACAGGTGAGAGAAATTTCTTCTAATTTCAATCATGTGTCTTAAGCAACAACTATTTATGTAGAATGTGTCTTTCTTCCTCTCACTCTTTTTGCAAATTCAAAAGTTAGATTTAGGAACCCATACTAGCTTGGGTCCTTTATATTAATAAAAAGAATGAATATGATCTTTATGTATCCATTAAGGTAGATTAAATTTCGTTTGAGTATACTTGTTCCTTTGAGGTGTCTTATAGGTATCTTTTTTATTGTTAATGGTGATCTGTAATTTAAGCAATTTATCTTAGACTGACCTGAATTACCACAGATGATGCAGCAAAGGGTTATCAATTCTGGATTGATCAAAGCTTATTCCAAAATTTTTATTTCGGTGGTTATTTCCCGGATGTGTGACTATCATAGATGATCTTGTCCATTTATTTACTCTTTCCAAATCACTGTTTATCCCAGTCAATTCAAGATTCATTCTCTTAGATTTTTCTTTTTCCAAGCTTAAGTCGTTTTGACTTTATTCACTTCATGTTCATGCTTGAGTTGATCAAACACCTTTTCTTTACCAAGAATTTTCAATTTTATATTTTCAGACTTTAGTGCTAACTGAATTTTCTGCAGCAATTGCTCGGTTTTCTCATGTAGTTCATTGTTGAGTTTTTTGAGATATATTCAAACTTTAAACTAGTCATGGAGGCAAGAAATTGACTCTTCGTTTTAACTAGCTCTTCAATTGTATCTATAGATGTGAGAGTTAAAAAAACTATTTTTTTCTTAGAGAGTTTTATTAACTCATTTTTTAGATCAGAAAGGTTTTCCTCCTTTTCTTCAGAGTCTGAATCAGGTTTCGGTTTCGATTCTTCTATGGCTCTCAATGCAATGTCATCAACATCATCTTCGTACATCTCAGGAAGCATACATAACTTGGTACTTCTTTTTATTTATTTTTTTGTTTAAAAGTTCCCTCTTCTCCTTTTCAGCTCTTTCATTTTTTCATTCTATCTCTCACATAGGACAATCCTTAATTTGATGATCAATTTTTACACACTTGAAGTATCCTCCACTTTGTGGTTTCTCTGTATTCTTTTCTTTAGTGGGTGGTACCTTTTTTTCCAGAATTTATGCCCCTTTTGAAGAGTTTCTTGAAGTTTCCGCTAATCAGTTCTAAGTCTTCATCATATATGCCACTTTGTGCTCTTCTTCCTTTTACTCTTGAAACTTAGAAGCTCACGCGTAAGATTTTTACTTCGTGTAGAACTCATAGTTCAACTCGAACTGGTCTTCAATTTTCTTTCTTGACTTCACTTTGATTTATTTCCTTCTTGAACTCTTTGTTTACGCCCTTTATTTCCTTCTTTGATCATGCTTCTTACTTCTCTTAGGATTTATACCTATGTTTACGCTTTGAATTAATATGCACTCCTTTATCTTTGTAGGACTCCTTTATAAAAAGGACGAAAAAAGCAATCCCAGTCGGATTCAGTCTGAAAGGAACATATGATGCAACATGTTCCTTTCTTCTGTTCCTCTATTTGTGAATTATTAAAATCTTTCTGGATCTAACAGATCTCCTACCAGTGAAGCTCTTTGAATGCCGCACCCGACACAAATCAGGTATTGATAACTGCACGATTACACCTTTGAATGAGTTTTAGGTTCACAATTTAGTACTTTTTGCTCTTTACTTCAGAGCTAGTGTTGTTATTTTTTTTCTTTTCCTTTCCTATGAATGGCAAAACTAGGGTGAATGCTGGTTTCAGCCAAGGTACCTCAATGAAGTGGCCGTGGATTTAGTTCTACAAGAATGAGTAAGGACACTGCAGCAGACTGCATTTTTTATGTCACAAACTGTGGAATGAATGGTGCAGGAACACTCTTCAACAAGCACCATGATTATGAGTTTTTCGTGTCTAGGTGGCATTAAATATCTTGATCTATCGTGTTGATCAACTAATTAACCATATCTATTTCTCATAAAAAAAACATATTTGGCTTCAACTGTAATTTGAGTCTAACTCAGCGTGGCTAACAATCATTTTAGACATTTCTTAATTGTCCAATTTGGAGATTGTTGTATTGCAAAAAAAAAAAGGCACACCCTTTTCTTGATTAAAATTGTGTCTTACTGGTATTTGCTTTAATTCGGTGCTAATTTGGTTTTGAGATTGTTGATAATTTTAAGAAAAATACAAAAATCGATCCAAAGCTATTGAATTTGACTGAGCCCATACGCTCCGCCCCTGCAGAGAAGTGTATCATAAACACAGATAAAATTATCAATAATCTCAGAACTTAATTAACACCGAATTAAACCAAATACCAACATGACACAATTTTAACCATAAAAGGGTGCCTCTTTTTTTTTTTTTTTTGCAATACAACAATCTCTAAACCAGAGAATTAAGAAATGTCCGAAATGACTGTTAGCCACTCTGAATAAGAGTCAAATTACACTTGAAGCCAAATAAGTTTTTTTTATGAGAAGTACATATAGTTAATTAGTTGATCAACACGATAGATCAAGATATTTAATGCCACCTAGACACGAAAAACTCATAATCATGGTGCTTGTTGAAAAGTGTTTCTGCACCATTCGTTTCCACAGCTCGTGACATGAAAACTGCAGTCTGCTGCAGTTTCCTTACTCGTTCTTGCAGAACTAAATCCACGGTCACTTCATTCAGGTACCTTTGCTGAAACTAGCATTCACCCTAGTTTCGCCATTCATAGAAAAGAAAAGAAAAAAATAACAATATTATCTTTGAATTAAAGAGCAACAAGTACTAGGTTGTGAATTTAAAACGCATTCAAAGGTGTAACTGCGCAGTTATCAATACATTAGCATTGTAGCTTTTGAGGCCCACAATTGGGGAAACTACACCGTCAGGGGCGTCAAGTGTCTGGCCTCTGGGAATATAATGTCCGAGCGAATGATAAGTCAAGAAAGAAGCATGAAGGTTGCCGGTTGGTATCCTATAAATTGGGTACTATGCAACACAAAGCCTGCAAATACACAAAAGTACCATTAAAAGTCTGCTCTAGAACTTGAACACGATTATACTTTCACATATAAAGGACGTATGCAGGCCTGGATTGTTCTTCACATATTCAAAAACTAAAGGCTTAAGTCATACATAGCCCCTTAAAGTTGTTTAGAAATTTCATTTTGATACGTTATTTAACACTTATTCCTATTGAACACTTCTATTATTCAAAACAAGTACCTATTGAACACTTCTTGTTGACATGGCAAAGAAGATGCATATCACCTACATTTAGCGCGTCAGATGGATACTTTTAATTATAATTTTTTATTCTCTATTCTCTTTCTTCTTCCTTCTTCATTAGCCATAACTTCTTCAACTCCACCATCTTTTCCATAGCTGCCGCCGATGGTGCTACTACCATTGCCAATCTTATTCATCGGAAAATTTCTTTTTTGTTTTGTTCTTTAAAAGTTTATATCTACCCAAATAAATCAGATCTAACATTTATAAAAAAAAAGAAAAAAAGGAATCACGTCTCCTTCTATCTTTCTCCATGCTTTGCTTAGATGATTTGTAGCTAATCATCAACAAGTTAAATCATTTGATTGCTTAGAGATAAGTTGATGTCTCTATTCCATAGACATGAGATGAATTAGTTGTTCATCATTAGTTTTGTAGTTGATTCCTCTGCAATTTCTGTTTTCCTTCATTTTTCCTTTTTTTTAACCCTCAAATGCCACATGTACGTCACTGATTTATCAATTTGTCATGTCAGCACAAGTGTATTATACACATTTATATTTTTAGCTGATTGTCAAAAAAATGTTCAAAAGGTTCAAATCCAAATAGATAGAAGTGTTCAATAGGTACTTGTCCTAGTTTAGGTGTCTAAGTGAAATATGCAACAACTCTAAGGGGCTACGTATGACTTAAGCCAAAACTAAATATATTCATCATATACTAGAAGCTTTTCAATACTAACCACAAATTGTCTCTGCTTATGTAATAAGGGAACTATGGAACATGACACATTTAAAATGTCCCAATTTATATGATGTAATAGTTTGACTGGGCACGGAATTTACGAAATATGAGAAGACTTTGAAATGTTTCAAAACTACCCTTAAGATAAATAAAAGAGTACACCTTTGTAAACTTTTTGCCAAATAAGTGGGACAGATAGTATCATTAAATATTAAAATATCATTCTTTTTTAGACTGACTCTAAAGAAAAGTGTATAGTATAAATTGATGGACCTCCAGACATTTGTCGGTTATATGTCGATACTAACCAAGAAAGAGGATGCAGATCAGCGAAGCGCGCAGACTGTAGGATTGATGGATCTCCACGACTTGAAGGCCCAGCAGCAGCAACAAGTTCTTGAATCCTAGAATAGAGTAGTCGGAGCAAGCCAAAGAAACAAGTTATGAAATAAAAAAAGAACTAGTATTGCTAACAATAACAAAAAGAATACAACTAAAATAATAAAAGAAACAACTTATGATGTACCACGCACTTTTCAAAAAACGGTTTATGACTTTGAGGTCTTTCTTGTTCGAAATATTCAAACAGAAGTTCATCAGACAAGTTAAATTCAACTGGTGGATCTGCAGCACTGCAATTTGAAGATGCCCTGGAGTAAGAGACAACATTCTCTTTTCGTGAAGAGCTTGAGTTCTCAACACCAGGATTAGATACAAGTAGAGAAACTCTTGTGTGAAAGTCTCCTGTAGGTGAACCCTGAGTTAGATTATCCTTTAAGAGCTGAATGGCTGACAAAGAAGGATTAAAATATGCACTGAACTTCAGATGACGAGTTGTACGTTCCTCTGCTTTTACTTCTAAACCATAGTTTCCGTGTTTCTCAAACCACTGCCACAAATTCCATAAAGAGATATTCGGTATCTCACGCCTGCTTAGTGTTGCACCTTGACCACCTTGGACAGATGGACATATAACTGGAGAGGCAGAACGAATAAATTTCTGAAACTCAGCAAGAGGATAGCCCTTCCTCATCTCAATGGCTTCAGCGGCTAGTTGCGCCCCATGAGCCTCACTAATTGCCCAACAAACGTCATGTTCATGACCACAAATTGTTTGGGCTTTATCTTCAGGAATCAGCAACCTGAAGCACCGGCATTCAAAGAAGCTCCACTGGTAGGAGATTCTTGAACAACTAAACTTCTGTTTTGGTTCAGTTCTTTAGTAACCCGTTTTACCTGATTGTGTCTGCAGATACAATAACATTAGCAGCACTAGGAAGTTCTCTATTCAAGGTAGCATTGTTATCAGCCTGTGACGAATCCAAGTTTTTTCATCTCATGATTGCTTACATCAGCATCCTTCTTCTAAATTCTTTGACTATTTAGATTTCCAGCATTATTAAATGCATCAACAGATGAATCATTTCGCACAACATCGTTATCAGCCTGTGACAAATCCAAGTTTTTCGAGTCACAATTGCTTGCATCATCATCCTTCTGAATTCTTTGACTATTCACATTTCCAACATTATTAACTGCATCAACAGATGAATCATTTCGCAAAGCATCGTTAGCTGCATCAACAGTTGAATTATTTTCCACTTTCCAAACGCGCTTACCTCTCTTACGCCCCATGCGTTTATATTACTATGATAGGTTTTCCTCTCGATAGTTAGAGATATCTCAAGCAGAAGAAATATCTCTTCTGGATAGAGGAATAGGTCTTTCTAAAATATGCAGCCAACAGTCATCGGATATCTTTCATTCACATTGATGAATACTTGCCTTTGTCACTGCTTGAACCTAGAAAAGTCACAAAAACGTTAAACACTGAGAAAAACATATTAGCACAAGAACTTTATTTCCTTCAAGTCGAGGCTAATCCGAATAACACCATAAATTCTAGTCAAACAGTATCCCAATGAGCATATGAAACTCAAATTGCAAACTTTCTTAATGCGGACAATAAAAACAGAGAACCAACAAATAAATGCAAAAACTCATCCTTAATCACTATTTTTGATAAATTTAAACTAAACAGACACATCAGTAAATAAAAATAACCAACTAAGAAAGAAACGCCAAAGAAGAGTATCGCAATTGCAAAAAGTAAACAAATCAATTCAATCACAAATATTGTTTTCCTTTTCAATAATTGTGGTGTTCAGGCCAGCCTGTGTGCAACTCGACTAGTTACATGAGAAACTTATCCACCAGGAAGCGGCACTAGGTAACTCTGTCCACCAAGGCTACGAGAGATGGAAAGAAATAACTTAGTGTTTGTCTCTGGTGGAGTTCGAATTTGAGACCTCATGATTTAGAACCCATCAAATTGACATTCTATAATTGATTCATTTTGTTGAAAAGTTATATTGTGTAAATAAGAAAAAGGATTGGTTTGTATATATTCAAATTATTGAGTTCCCTTTAATAGGGAAAAGTTTTAGTATATTTCGAAGGTGGCTTAAAAGTTGCTATAAATTGCAAGTACTGATCTTATGTGTTTCATCAATGTACCACCTTTGATATTCTTTTTACAAAGAGGAGAAAACATAGTATTAGCAACAGCAGATGCTAATTATAATATTGGTTCCAGCGAAACTAATTTAGTCATTAGTAAACCCGAAGTCAATGGGTACTACTATGAAGAGATTGAAACCTCGAGCTCGAGGACATTACCAGTCAATGCAGAAAGAAAACTTTTCGACGTGGCTCCTGATCCCTCCATTTCCCCTGTTGGGGCTTGAAAATATTACACGTTTGTCATTTACAAATAAATGGTCTAGACTTTTTGGTTAATCCAAGTATGTTATGAATGGCAAACGACGCTAGATCTACCTCATAGATAAGTTTCACTGGAATGTCTACGCTCCCATATTAAAGAAGACTTGAGATCTCTTTAATATCAGGCAATAGACGACCTTTCCGATACTATGTTTTGACAACTTTATTTCCTCTTCACCTTAGATGAGGTAAAAGTGGGTTTTGCAAAAGCTCTCTTCAAAGAATAAATGAGCTTCCAATTATTTCATTACAATAGAGAGGTCAGATCTCCTCCTCTCACCATATTCACTGCTAAACAATGATCACAAGAATATTTGAAGTGCTTGGTGAAATTAATTATTGAAGTTGGTTCCATGGAGGGCAAATCATAAAAAAAATGGAGGCCGGGTCCTTTATACCAACAATGGAAACTTCAAAAAAACTGAATGAAAATTAGTTTTAATTGCAAATTCACTTAGTGGTTACACCAAGTTAATTCGATGGAGTTGTTGATACATATCTATTTACTTATAATGTAACTTGTTTAATTTATTATTAATTTATTTTAATTCAGAACATAAACTGAAAGAGTATATAATTGGTGTGAGAATGAGATTTAACAATGAATCTATGTCGATGAATATTTCATAGATGAAGCATTGAATATTTTTATTTCTCCCTTGAGCGTTGATTGAGAGATTCCTGTGGAACGGAAAGAAGTTGTTTGGCTAAGGAGAGGAGAGAGGTAACAAAGTGAACTATTAATATTAACCAAATAAATGTAGATTCAGTTGTTTGTATTATTATTTTCACATATTGGAAAGAAGTCTAAGCCTTTTTTGGTTACTGTATAGTGACAACAAATGAATTTAGAATCAAGGAAATCAAATCAAAATAAACTTAACAAGTAGTGAAATTCTAATAAAGCAACCTGAAATATCTTTACAATAGGCCTTGAGATTTTCTTAACAGTCCTCTGAGCACCTTGCAAAGTAAGTTCAAAAATCTTTTAACAATGGTTTTCAGTTGTTTAATTTTCATGATTCTATGTTTGAGAATTCTTACGGGAGAGTGGAGTTCACCGGAAACAATTCTCAAACAACTCTATGGCGATTATATGTTAATGATACACGTGTAAACAGCTGAAATATGAATATAGCAAATTAGGGATCGGATGAACAATAGAAGATGTAAATTTGGGGATTCGATGATAAAGATCGGACAATAATCTCACTTTCCTTCTCATATTCAAAAAGATCCATTTAATTCACTTTGTGAGCAGGGCAGTATACAAAAAAAACGAAGTCCGAAACTTTTGTACATGTGATTTGGTATTATACGAGGGAAACAAAGTTGATGAGTTTAACGTGATATGAATCTAACAACATCGACAAGTATGTTTCAAGAAATTAATTTGTCAAGGAGTCGAGATTAGAGTATTTAAAGAGGTAACAAATAAAAATATTGACTAAAAGTGAGCCTTGGTCTTGGCACGAATTGATTATATGGCTTGCAGTTGTTATCTAAAATGTAAGTGGAATTAATAACTTTGAAATTTTAGTGTTAAAAGAGCATAATTTAAGTAGAATGGATATCTTCTTAGACTAATATCAGACGATTCAACTATTGACTAATATCAGAGATTTAACTAAGGCATGTAAGGAGAATTTTCGGAAGAGAACTTTGTTATGAAAGAAGCCTTTCCTGAATTGGGTTGATTTATCGCAAATATACAAGACCATCCCCATTGATACTTGTCTATGGATGGTTCTAGATATTCTTCTAGTAAACTATATCTTCTAACAATACTTCAGAATATCTAGATATTTCTTCAAATAATTATCCAAGTTACTTCACTAAGACATTCTAAAAACTTTATTAAAAGATTTATGATATTCCACGAAAATAACTTTTAACTTTTTTTTGTACTATTCATGAAAATCAACTTCTTAGGACTTGTATATAATTGACAGTTTATATAAGATTTAAATAACTGAAGTAGAGCTTTTCGAGTGAGTAATAAATATCTGATCATTGGCATCGCAACCGTGGATGAAAGAAAGGAAGGACATGAGGCACCGTAATTAGGCCATGGACATAAATGTACCTGCACATAAAACATCAAGATAGAAAAAATGAATAAGCGAAACATATACCACTTAAGTTCCGTTTTTCCGGTAGTTAACCGAAATTTCAAAACCTTCAAACTGAAAACCAAACTTTTAAAAAATTAGTACTGAACACTGACCCCCGTATTTTACATGAATTACTTTCTTTAGCGCAATTTTTCCTTTAAGAGGTTGAGTTTTCGTGCATACATCTATTCTAGTTCCACATTCTATAACACATAAGATTAAGTCACGCATAACTTAATACGAGTTTTATTCAATACAACAATAAACATTTTTTCTTTATATAAGCGGCCAAACAAACAATGTATCACTTTATGCTAGTGTTAATTACTCCAATACCGCAATCAAAGACACGTTAGTTAACCAATCTACTAACAACACAAAATTTCCTATAAAAAGGTTGGACTCCACATTGATACACCAATTCTTGTTTCACATTCTATCACACGTAATAAGATTGATTCACGCATCACTTAATAGGAGTTTTATTTAATACAATATCATTTTTCCCTAATATATGCGGCCAAACCAACAATGTATCATTTTTCTAGTGGTGTAGTTAATTTCTCCAATACCACAATCAAACAACACATTACTTAACCAATCTACTATTTGATAAACACATAATTTCTTATAAAAAGGTTGGTTCTCCGCATTGATACACTTAATCTTGCTCCATATTCTATCACACATAAGATTATTCGTGCAGTTTTATTCAATGTAATCATTTTATCCTTATATATGCTGCCAAACAAACAATGTATCATAAAGGTGGTGCTAATTACTGCAACACCAGAATCAAATGATACATTAGTTAACCAATCAACTATTTCATAAACACAAAATTTCCTATAAAAAAGGTTGAATCTCCACATTGATACACATATGCTTGTTCCACATTCTATCACACATAAGATGGATTCCCACACAACTTAATACGAGTTTCATTTATATCATTTTTCCCTTATGCGCGGCCAAACAAATAGTGTATCATTTTATAGTAGTGTTAATTGCTCGAATACCACAATCAGCATCCACTCTTCATAAACACAAATATATATATATATATATATATATGTATATATATATATATATATATTATTATTATTATTATTATTATTTATTTTTTATTTTTAAAAAAACTTAATCAACAATTCTGGATTACAAGAGCTGACTGGTATGATTTGTTAGTCTTTAATCTTATAATTTCTTTAACCATGATCAAGAGAAACAGGCAAAATTCAAATCGAAAATTAAGTACATTTGAGAGAAAAAAAATCAACTTCTTTTTTTCTTTTCACTTCTTGATTTTCTCTTCTTTGATCTGTTACCTGATTTGATCAAGCAAAAAAAAATGGAAAGGTAAGATCTGAAACATTATAAATTAGGCCCTAACAAATAAGGTGTAAAACTAAATGGAAGAATATATATATATATACACACACTATGCGAAATGACAAATAAAGGAAGAAGATAGTTTAATTCACTTATTCAAAGTATGTAAATCAGTGAAAGCACCGATTTCAATTCCTCCCATAATTACCTAAAAACTAAATATTAAAAGAAATCTTCTTCAAATATGAAAATATATTAGTTAATGTTAAAAATCAACTTCGTGAATAGATGGATTTCAACCTCAGTGAAAATTTTCAATATCCATTTCCAACATTGCATGCTCCGTATGAAATTTTAGAATTTATACATTTGTTTTTGTAAGAAAACAAAAATATACAATGAAAGTAGTAAGTAATCAACTAATGACTTTTAATAATCATGCATTTTGCAAAAATTAATGACCATCGGCTGGCCACCTCTTCGCTACACAAATATTATATATAGCTCTCAAAATTAATTACCCTAGCAACTCTTCATTCTATTTATTTTATATTATACTAGTAAATTGGTCTGCGCTTCGCGCTGTTACAATATTCTTCTTTAAAATTTATTAGAATAGAACTTTTCTTGTATTTTGATGTTTTTGTATTTTATATAAATCTGTTTTTAAGAGTATAGAGGCTATTCACTTCCATTTGTTATATTAAAAGAAAAGACAAAATTATAAATCATAACACTATTTTCTCCTAGTTTACGTAATATTATTTTACCATGGTTACATAGTGTCTTTAATTAGAGAGTCAAATAAATATTTTCTCAATTTTCTTCTTTGCAAATTTCATTAGTATAACACTATAAATTACTTTCAAAATATTTAATATTTTTTTAAAAATTATATATAAAACTAATGTGGTTATCGAGAGCAAATGTTCCATAAGCATATGATATACCAAAAGGTAATATGTAGTCATGATGTGTTTGAAAATTAAATGCAATCTTCCAAAATCAAAATTTAATATGCAATATAGTTATGATGGTGTTTTGAAATTGAAATACAATCTTCCAAAATCCAAATCCGATATGTAATATAGTTATGATAGTGTTTTGGAACTGAAATTGTGCACAAACAAAATACTAAAGGGTCGTTAAATAGGATGAAAGAGAAGTAAGGAAAAATGGGAAAAAAGTTTAAAAGAAGTACTTTGGTGTGAGAGAATAGTCATCATTGTATATCATATAATTATAATTAATTTCTAGTTTTAATTATATCATTTCACTGTCTATTTTTTTGCTCCTTTTAATATTGACATAATTATGACAATAACAAAAAATCATATAAACCTTTAGTCTTTATCTCTTGGAGAAGAAAAGATTTTATTAAAGAATGTTGCAAATAAATGTATTCTGTAAAACGTTATTTGTGAATCAGCATAGTTAGATTTACATAAAAATTTATACTAACAAATACTTGTAATAATAACTTTACAGAAACATAGACAACAAAGTTTTAAATATGCAATCAGAAACAACAATTAATATTATAAGCATAAATTAATGAACGTAAAAAAACATATCTGGATCTGTGACAGTGGAATGAAACAAAAAGGAAAAATCGAGCCCACTGAATGTAGAGTGTCTCCTTGTCAGTGACCCACTTCTGAATCAAATAACTTAACTGTGCTGAAGAAGAAGAACAAGAAGAAGTTTAGAATTTTGGTTATTTTAAAATTAGAGGAAACCCATCTGTTTATAGACAAGAAAGGATAGTGTGAAAAATTATAATTATGCCTTACTTGAAAGGTCATAATTCTTTGGAAAAGTCACAACTTTTTAAAAAGGTCACAACATTTCATTAAAGTCACAACTTTTCAATAAAAGTCACAACTTTTCAGTAAAAGTCACAGCTTTTCATAAAAGACACAACTTTTCATGAAAGGATATATATTTATATGATATGATTATAGCTGTCAAAACTTAGTACCCCTTCAACTCTTCATTCTCGTTATTTTTTATAATCATAATTATAATAGCAATAAAGTGAAAATTTATCTCATAATTAATTACCTTGCATCTATTCACCTTATAATAATAGGTGAATATTAATAAGTAGAAGGAGAATAATTTAGATTAGGAAGGAAATGAAAAGCCAACATACGGAGAAAATACTCAAGTAGGTACATGATGATTAGCATTAGTATGATAATGTGATATGATTATTATTTAATTAATTAATGTTCATACTTTTTTAATTTAGTATAGGGGTATTTTCGTAATTCAACTTTTGACTAAGATGCTTTCACTTTTAGTAATATATGATATGATATGATATGATATGATGATGATTATAAATTATCGGGTTTCAACCTAAACACGGAGAATGATTCTAACCTTCACTTAGAAGTTGTTGGGTACTACATCATTAATTATGAAAATTATCTAAGTAAAACAAATAAAGTGAAACATGTAACCCAACAAATTATGAGCTTACTTATTTGATAGAGATGAACAAGCCTTTGGGTTTAAACTTTTTTGGCAATAACTCCCAAGGAAATTGTTGTAAATTTTCTGCTGAATGTTCCTCAAAGTGATAGAGTCTCTTTTCATTATATAGAGAAAATAAAGATTACATATCCCTAAAGATACACCATTCTGATCCCGAAAGGTCAGCTATTCTATCTGTACAAATTTGCTATTTAATTCCTCTAAATATGCCTTGTTATCTCTCCAAATCAGCTATTCTATCAAAATTTTATTCCTTGGATTCTACAACAAATGAATAATCATAGATGAAAATAAATTCAAAACACAAGATATGGAGTAGAAAAAAAATTAATTAGCAAACAAGCACCTGCCAATTTCACTTGGAAAGGGCCGTACTCAGATGGTAATGTGTTGATAATGAATTGTACAAGGAAATTTTGTTCCACTTCCATTCCCAAAGTCTTAATTCTTGCTGCTACGTTTGTCATTTCAATGACATGCTCATGCATGGTACGTGCACCATCAAACTTCATGGTGGTCAAAGTACCAATCAGTGTCCCAGCAAGAAACTTATCAGCAGTTTGAGAGGATTCTTCCACGAATTTCAGAAAATCTTTTGCATTTTCAATTTTGGGAAGAGTAGTCTTAATGTTTCTCGCAATATTCATTCGCATAAACATTATGCATAATCTGTTAGATTGATCCATTGCTTATAATAAGACCTTTCTTCAGTACTGGTAGATTCAGTAATAGCAGTTGGCTTCTCAGTGTAAAGTGCAATATCAAGATCTAAAACTCCGAGATGGAATTTGATCTGTTCGCACCAATCTGAGAAGATAAGACAGTTAATGGCCGTAACAGAGGTAGAGTGCGAATGAAGAGCAAATGCTGCAAATATAATATGCTCATTTGTTAATACTTTGAGTTATGAATTTTAAACTTACTATCAAATTTAGAAATGGTTTATAAATTCTTAAATGTATATTGATGTCCTCATTTAGGTGAAATATGTAAATACAACTTTAGACATAATGATGCTTAGATGCGAATTTAACATAATTCATTAATTTTTAATGTGTCAATCAATAATATTTATTACCTGTAGATAAATAAATAAAACTAACGACACATCTAAATTATATCCTTAATGTTCAATAGTTATAAAATGAAATAATCCATATTTGGGTGATTCGTAAATATCTTACAACCAAAAACATCAATATATCCATAAGTGTTATATCAGTTATATGCATCAAAATAATCGATAACTGAATATAAGTTTAGTCATTATTATTTTGAATTAATTCTTCAAAGATTAGACTACTTTGGTGATTAACTAATCTCATATACATAATTTCAAAATAAAATACATCATGATAATGAATAATTATTTCACTTAATACTACCTATTACCGTTTTCAAATAAGAAAAACATTATTTTTTGAAAAATCACTAGTTCTTAAACCAGACTTATGATACCACATGTAAGGATTTTAATGATCGTGAAAACATAAACCATCTATGCATTCATAAATCCTATCAATTATTCATGATCGTAGAACTATATGATTTTCACATAGATGTATTAGTATGATAATTCAGTCAAGAATATATACCTGAATCAGCCATAGTGATTTTCAGAATCTTGACTTGAATTGAGCGGAACTCTTTTTCTTTTCGTTCTTCAAAGGTTGTTTCTCTCTCTTTCCTTATACTTTATTAATTGCTTTGATGGATACGACTATAACTTTATGGCAGAGAGACGACCCTTTGAATAAGAGTGTGTTTAACATTATTCCTACCTTTCCAACATGGTGATTAGTGGAGATAATGAGTAGTTTTAAAATTACCAAGTAACTCCCTATTTAATGGATAGTTGGAAGAGATAATGATTAAAGTGGAAGACTTAATGGGTAGTTGAAAGTTACAAAGTAACTTCTCCACTTTCCACTTCTCCACACATGTAAGTAACTTCCCCACTTCTCCACATATATTTAGGATTTAATATATATTAAATATTAAACCAAAAATATTGTCAGTGGGCCATAGAAAATTACAAAATACCGGCAAGTTAGTTGCAAGCATCCGTCACTCTTTTCAACATAACACTTTCACTTTGGACATCTCCTTCATTTCTTTTTCTTAGCAATTCCCATCAGCATCAATCTCGCTTCCCTCTATTGTTTGATCTTCCCAAACGCTCAAAATCCGTATACTCCAATCCCTCATGCCACGAGACATTAAACTGAGCACATAACAATTGACGACAATTAGGACACTCATAGTCAATCACATTATCACTCCCATCATCAACCAACATAGCTGAACATTCCAATACAATTTCATCGAACCAGAAAATAGAGCATTATTTTCCAAAAGTTCTTGATAATATTGTAGAAGTCAGAGAAGATGAAGAAGGAGTTTTAGGTTACAATTTGGGGTGTATATTATGTTATTTGTGTGAGTTTTAAAATTAACTTGGGTGGGTCTTTAAATTATGGGTTGAAATTAATAAATTTTGGGTATGTGTTTTAGATTGAGACACGTGTCTTGCTATTAGTAGAAAGGGTACATACGCTCAAAAATTTGGACGGTAGGGGTACAATGTCCCAAAAGTTTGACAAATTGTATTTATATATCATTAATGATAGTTTGGTGAACATATTTAATAATAATGATAATTACTATTATTATGTATAAGTGTGAAGCCATTAAAGTTGAATGGCTTTTTAACTCTTGAAGAAATCACCTTTAAATTGAATGACTTTTTAACTCTTCATGAAACCACTATTACCTATAAGTTATTGTACAAAACCTATAACCTACATTCCTTTTCAATTACTATCACCATTATAATCTTTTAAGCAACATAATTTTCACAAAAAAATTACGACTCTAAATATGAAAGCAATCTTTTAAAACGTACTGACATATATTTCCAACAATCCATAATTTTTTTATTACTTAGATGCATATTTTCTCTTACACTTTGTCTTGTAATGACAATACGGTACATTTGAATTTGGTTTAGAGAGAATAAAGCGCTTATCATTTATTTTTTCAAGCATTTCTTTACATTTAGTTTCTTCATTTTTTACTATCATTCAAATTATATTCTTAAATTGATGTTTGAGTGTTTGATCTCTTACATAAAAATATACTGTTAAAATTTTGTTTTATGAACTAATGATGTAATTTTTTAATCTCAGGTATAAACAAGAGGTGATGCTTTTGCGGACGGTTGAATAGAACTTTTAGTAGAACTTGCGCCAGTACAAATGAGGTATGCGGCATGTCTATCCAATAATTTTTGCAATATTTTGCATGATTAATTTTTAATAAATTTGATTAACAGTTGATTATTTTATTTGATTTAGATTTTAATAACTTAATGCACGTGTATTTACAAAGTAGAGCCTCCTTGATAGCTTTAGTTTGACAATGATTTATTGAAATTATATTTTACTTTAGTCTCCTAACTTTAGAGATAAAAAGGATAAACAATGCTTCTCCCTCAACAATATCGAGCAAAAGAAATCGAGAAAATCTTTGAACAAATGAGGTAATTTAATTTAATATAAAGGAGTACTTAAAATTCAAATATGAATAACCTTAAAATATATCTTTCTAAATATGAAAAGAGGAATAAATCTTAAAGAGAAAAACATATAATAGAAATTGAATTCGAAAATAACTTATAAGCAGTAAAAGATATTATTAGTTAGTGGCTAAAAATTTCCACTCCTTACATGTTACCAATTAGATTTTGGCATGCAATTCTTTTGGGAGAAACAAAGCTCTTCATCTCTTATCTTTCTGGTAATTTTGATTTCGTCAAGTTTGGAACGCGGATCTACTCATTTAAGGTAGTTATCTTCCTAATTTGTTTGACTTTGCTCTTTAAATTCCAGTTTAAATCTTCTATTATTTTGCATGTGGTTTTTGAATCCTTGAGAGCAATTTGTAATGAAAAAAAAGTTTAAAACAGATTATTTTTGGAAATGCTGGAAAATTTTGGGGAATTTTATGGCCAAAAGTGTTTAGACTGGATTTGAATTTTCGGAGAAAGTGAAATTTTATGGCAAAATTGATTTTATAACAAAAGTGTATGAGAACATGAACTGAATCATTTGATAACTGCCAAATTGACTGTAGTCAAGTAGAAAATTTTGTGTGAAACTAAATGATTAAACAATTATCTCATATGTACAAAAAACAGTTATCTTATATATATATATATATATAAATGGGAAGTGACAAATAAATAATAATTATATCATATTATTTTAAATACTAAAAATGAAAAGGTGTTTTAAAACGCATTTTAAGAATGTATCTTCATTTTCCAACATAACTTTTGAACTTTCTACAGAATTCTAGGCAAATTTTTGACTTATAAGTATCATGTGCATGTGGTAAAATTATTATTCGAACATACATAAAATAACTCGCCTTTCATAGCTCAGAAGAAAAAAGAAAATGATTTCATCAATCACGAAAAATGCTTAAGCATTGAGATCGCAAATTAAAGTAGAAGATTGTAGTGGAGTGTTCTCTTACTTTCCGAAGAGTTTAGGATTAGTGGTATGATCTGTAGTAGTACTTTTATTCTTGTATTGTCTTTATTTTGCTTTCTACCACCAATTTTTTATGGTGTTTCAGTTAGTGCACTTTTTTTTTTGTTAATATCTTGCGAATAAATTATATTTTGTCTCTACTTTTGTCATAAATAAGTATTATCTTACCATGGAGAAAAATATGATGAATACTTAATTATACAGAATTTGCAAATTATATGATTTGTCAGTGCAACGACTTCCCTCTCATGGTCTGCGTGCCTTTGTTTTTCCTCTTTAAATTTGTAGCTTCCGAACTTCGAATATGGATAATTTATTGATTCTATATTTATTTTCTATCTATAAGCTATATGAATAAAGTCTTGCGAATGATGTGTATGTTTTATTTTCATTCTATTTTTTTTCTTTTTTCTCTATTAGACTTCACCAATCTAATTTTTATGAATTTTTTTATCATTATCGTAAGTTTATATTGTTATTTGACTCAAATTAGTCATGTGACTTTATTTGAAGTGTGTTAACTACTAAACAAAGTTAAAAAATTACCGATAATAGATTCAACGGAATTGATTTACCGATGGTAGCTTCAAAGGAATTGATTACAAACATTACAAAGTGCCCCTCATAAGGTGTTTCTTGGTGCACATTAAAAAATATACTCACTTCACACGATTAGCATAAATTTTAATTGTTCCAACGAATCTATAAAATTCATATGGAACACACATGTCCAAAGATTAGTAGTTTATATAGGTGTGTAAAGTCTATACAAAATGACCCTACTTAATACTAACTAAAAAAGGAATTTCCTAATTTGCCCTCACTTAGGCAGCATGGCGCCTGCACCACAACAGGGCTCACGAGCCGTGGTCCACACCACTGGCTGTGGGACTGGTCGTGGTCCATGGTCCAGTAGCTAGGACACAAGGACTTGGCCCCCACAAGTCTAAGGCACGGCCACGAGCCTTCCTACAGGTCGTGGTCTTCACCACTGACCATAAAGTGGCTCGTGGTGATGTGACAACTTTAGGCAGCCTTTAGGGAGCTACTGCCCAAGCTCAACGGACCACTCCACGAGTTGTGGTTCTCACCACTGGTTGTGATAGTTGTCTTGAAGATGAGGCAGTGCTTGGGGAAGCCTTGGCCCTTGGCTTTGGCCTTTCCCCTTTGCCTTGGCTCTTGCCCTCTGGTCTAGACTTGTTGCACCCCCACTTAGACCTAGGTGACCTACTAGACTACGGGGTGTTACAGGATGAGGAGGAGGAAGAAGAAGATGATGAAGAAGGAGAAGAAGAAGAAAGATGAGGAGAAGGGGAGGAAACTCCATGATCAGATACTTCAATGAATGTGAAAAAGTTCAACTTTTGTTTCCTTGGAAACGAAACAACAATTTGAATTCTTATTTACTTTATATGCAGTCTATAGTTGGTTAAAAACAATTTACAGGATCTTTTATTTGATTCCAATTGTAGTTGTTAAGTTGGTGAAAAAGCAATATGCAGGGTCTTTGTATTTGAATTAGTTATTGAATTTGATTTTGATGGGATCTAGTGGTGGAGGCCTATTCTCCAATGTAAGTCTAGAACAAAATGTGCAAATCTTCTATTTTGCAGACAAGTTCTTGTATTTTATTTAGAGTCCAGGTTCATATGACCAACAATCAGGGCCATATTTCTTTTACTTTGAATTTCTTATTCAAATTATTCTTACTAAATCACTTATGAGATCGAAGTATTAAGTCCCACACTTGGTTTTTGAAGTAAAAAATGATTTACTTTTCTTTGGAAAATCAGGAGAGAGGTTGTATGTGTTATACCCTAACTTAGGATAAGAAGTAACACATAAGCCAAACGCATGAGAGATGTTAAGTATATATAAGTAAGTAGACCTTGTACTTTAATGATGGCTTCAAACGTTATGTAGGACTATGCCGAGATAGAACAATATTACTAGTGGGTTAGACAACTACAAATGGTATTAGAGTAACTTTTGTGTTAACTGTGTCGATTCAAGCTAAAGTAAACCTATGTTCCAATAAGGTGATGCAAATATCTTTGCTAGGTCTTTAGGAATCTCAAGTGGTGGGGAAAATCATTATGGTGGGGAAAACCTCAGCGAGGACGTTGAGTCCATAAGAGAGGGTGTTTGTGACGCATCTCCTTTGTGGATGTAAGTCGATTGACCGAACCACGTTAAATCTTCGT
Source organism: Solanum sitiens (assembly GCA_016801875.1). Lineage (NCBI taxonomy): Eukaryota > Viridiplantae > Streptophyta > Magnoliopsida > Solanales > Solanaceae > Solanum > Solanum sitiens. The sequence continues at coordinate 349,512 of JABWTJ010000517.1, forward strand.
GTATTTCGGTATATTAATCATTAGTATTCTTACTTATTGTATTTCGAGGTTTGCTTTACTAACTTCCGCATGACACCTGCTTATTTCGGTACTAACAACCAGAAGCTTCAAATGGGAATTTACAAGACACTCTACTTACTTGCAAGCAGACACTGAAGATTGTTCAGAAACGAGCTGTCAACACTAATCTATGAATCACAGATATACTACAAATGAATTCTAGGAGATTCGTGTAATGATATAGCACAAATACAAATTGAGATAAAAGTTAGAATAGAACAACTCAAGTGTACAAAAAGAGCTCATAGTCATATATAGGGGTATTTATGGATTAGTTACCAGTTGGGTTGTTATCAATTAGGTTCGATTGTTTAGTTATTAATCATAGATCATAATAATTTCAAGAACACAAGATATGGAGTAGAAAAGTAAATTAATTAGCAAACAAGCACATGCCAACTTTACATGTTATAATGTACTTTTTCATTTCAAGTTGAATTTTCACCACTAGAGGAGAAAATGAAATGAAAGCCAGAAAAGCCAACAACTGAATCATGCCTGAAATTGATTCAATTAAATCCAACAATATATTTCTTCTATCCCTTCAATTATTATTTGCATCTCCTTTTATCCACCATACAACTTGTTAGTGATATATTTTGCTTTGGGTCTAGAACCGCAAGGCATTAAAACATATCTCTAGATTAGTATCATGATGTCTCCTAAATTTTATACCTATTAACTCTCCAGTGTTTTTGTCGATGTGGACTTCTTATCCTAAGAAGATGTGTCGCAAACACCCTCTCTTATGGAATCAACGTCCTCGCTGAGGTTTTCCCCGTCATTGTGATTTTCCCCACGACTTGAGATTGGTGAAGACCTAGCAAAGATGTTTGCCTCACCTTATCGGTATTTAGCTAAACTCAGGTTAACTTTAGCTTGCAACGACATAGTTAACTCAAAAGTTACTCTAATGCCATCTGTAATTGCCTAACCCACTATTGATATTGTTTTATCTAGGCATAGACCTGCACAAACTTTAAAGGCGACGTTGAAGTACAATGTCTAATTACTTATATATACTTACCATTTCTCATGTGTTTTGCTTATATGTTACTTCTTATCTTAAGTTAGGGTGAAACAAATACATCCTCTCTCCTGATTTTCTAAAGCAAATTAAATCATTTTACTTTAAAAACCAAGTGTGAGATGAATTCTTTAATACTTTGATCTAATAAGTGATGTAGTAAGAAATAATTTGAACAAGCAATTCAAAATAAAAGAAATATGGGCCTGATTGTTGGTCATACGAACCTGGACTCTATATAGAATAGAACAACTTGTATGCAAAATAGAAGATTTACGCATTTTAGTCTATACTTACATTGGACAATATGCCTCCACCGCTAGAGCCCATCCAAATCAAACTTAATAATTAATTCAAACATATAGATCCCGCATATTGTTTTTTCACCAACTTAAAAACTACAATTGAAATCAAATAAAAGACCATGCATGCTATTTTTTAACCTACAATAGACTACAAATAAAGTAAATAAGAATTCAAATTGCTGTTCTTTTTCCAAGGAAACAAAACTCGAACTTTTTCAAATTCATTGAAGTTTCTGATCACTAAGTTTCCTCCCCTTGTCCTCCTCCTTCTTCTTCTCCTCCTTCATCATCGTCATTTTAATATTCTTCTACTTCCTCCTCGTCCTCCTCTAGTTCATCATGATATCCTCCATAAATGATGCTGCCAGTAGAGCAAATTTAATTGCCTACTAAACAGATGATTCTCACATGTTATTCCTAAATGCAAGCATTTACCAACACCATGATTAGAGTTTGATTCCAAGATCTTACCTGAATGAAACTGAGCTAAGTAGAAGAAAATTTGTTGCAGCTCGATATCATTATCCCCGCTTTCAAAAACGTTTTTATTTTTGGTGATAGGGTGACAACAAAATTCATCAATGTGGGATCAACTTCTATTTCGCCGGAGTCCAAGATTGGTAAATCTTTTGATTCCATTTCAACTTGATTCTGCCATCAATGGGACCCTATATTTCTTTCCCAATGTATACATATATGTTATATATATATATATATATATATTACTTTTTTTACTTTTATTTTATTTTACTTTATAGGGTTTTGAATTTATTTGGACTATACCATATTTTAAATTAATTAATGCAATATGCGCAATTTGGGTATGACGTGTCGAAAGACGTATGGGCCAGGTGAAATAGTCCATAAGACCATGCCACGCATTGAAAGTGATACAACGTGTCTAATCCAATCAAACACATAGTAAAACACGCCTCGTGTACAACAGATGTGTTTGAACTATTAAAAAACACAAACTAAAATTTTATTGGTCAAAACAAATCACCTTAATCACAATACTTCCCACTCAATAGAACTAACATGTTTAAACCAATCAAATATCATCCCAACTTTATCCTAATCGATCAAAAAAATGGTCAATGCCGCTAATGCTATTAGTGTTTATTGGGGGCCAATTAAAAGGAAATTTATATACATGAATAGCAAGCCATGGGATTAGGCAGGCTCATGTAATCGGTAGAGTATTTTTGCCTCATTTCACTCAAATAAATTTAACAATGGAAGAGTTTTCTTATATTATGAAAAGCAGCACTAATTTGATTCACTATTTTCTAGGATGTTCCAGAAAATTTATTGAGCTATGTTTGCATGGTAGTAAGAACCTAAGAAGGTTTCCATGGTTTAGCGGAGAATCTCTTGAATCTCTGGAACTATTTTTCTGGTCTAGCTTACAGAAATTTCCAGAAATTGTCGGAACAGTGAAGCCGGAGGTAAAGATTATCATCATCTGTATTAATACCTAGATAGCTCATATTATATAGAGTTTTAGAAGAGAATAATATGAACTTGTTTACTTCTCAAAGATTACAATGATATAAACACATGAAAAGTTCTAACTGTTAGTGTATATGTACATTTTGTTTTTAAAATAAAATATTAAAGGTATATGTTAGTAGGTATAAATTGTGGTAGCAGATGACTATCGGTTTTTGTAACTTATATTGTCACGACCGGGATCTAGACCCCAGACGAGACCAGCGTCGTTGACCTCTCAGAGGTCGCAGACAAGCCTACTTACGTTATTCATACTTCACTTAGGTTAATTTTAGCGGAAAATTTGAAACTTTTAGCTCCTAAACATATTTGTTAAACATTCATAACATTTCATAATAGTTTACCATCAACCATGTAACATTAAGAGATAAGCAACTGAAAGAAATAGATCAATAAGTATTAAGTGTATAATTGCCAAAATGGCACCAATACAAGGTCTGAATAAAAATAGGAAAGAAACGCTAGTGGAACATGCTCCACTAGATCAACTCTAAAACTAAGCTAGAATGTAAAACAGTAGCATCCTCGAAAGCATGAGGACATACCAAACTCCGGATGAATGCTGACGTCCGGATAGCTGGAACAATGATCCTGTAGCTCTATCGCCCACCTGTGCCTGCACCTAATATAGTATAGATGTATAGGGTTAGTACACACTTGTACTAAGTACGGGTATATGCAAGCACACACCAAGGACATGCATGAGAAAGAATAGCTCTTTCCTAACGACATGATTTTTGGAAGTCAAGTCGGTAGACTTGCCAAATTGAGATTAGGAAAGTTAGTGAACTTTCCAAATTGAGTTAGGAAGGTCATGCCATGAGAGTAACACGCATCTTATTAAATATCGTATTGCACACAACACATATTATCGCATATAACACATAACACACAGCTTCGTTCGTATCATTCATTCATATGCCATGAGACCTTGGAATCATGGTCTTAACATTAAGACTTTCCAAAATAAGGCTCAACATATGGGACCTCAACTAGGGAGTCTTCATTAGCAAACACAGAGTCTGCTACATTCATTCATACGTACTTCATTTCATTTCATTCATAGACCAGTGTGAACACCAGCTATACCTAGGATATAGTTTAAGACTTTCATCGGGTGTGCTGTGCAATGATCAAGAATAACCTAATGTTATTACTTGAGTCTAGCTCACCTCTTGATTATCCTATCCTAACACCTTTGGTACCATTCATTTCATTATGCTTTTCATTCATTGGGAACTTTAACTTTAACCGACATAGATCATGTGAGCATCATGAAATCCAGTGTCTCCCCCACACCAAAAAGAGGTGGAACCACCGGCCAAAGTGATCCAATAACATGCTAGCGTACATGGGAATTTAAAACCGCCAGATCCCTATATGGGCAGTATAGGTTCAAAGACTAGGAGATGTATGGATAACCATACCCGGCAAGCCGGACAGTCTCATCTCATGAGAGTTACGTGAACCTTCGCCCTTCCCGAAAGAAGGCATCACCGCTCATAGCTATCCTATCGGTGCTCAGTATAAAGTTCCATTTCATTCAACTCATACGTCATGGAAGCTGACTTCTAGTATGAGGACATCATAGCTCATTACATGATTTCTCATCTCATCGTTAGTATTAAGTGTGTTAATCTCAATAATTTCATTAGAGTGTTCATAGAGACTGGTCTCTTCGTTATCTTACACTCTCATAGGTGAGTACGTTTTGGTAACACTTACTCTTCATATTTACTCACCTCATTTTACGTGAACGTTCATTTCATCATATGCCAATATACTTGGCCATTGGTGTGTTTCATACCCTTACTTAACCCTTCTAGGGTTTCATCATTTCATTGTTTATTTCATCATCCAGTACATACATCTTAGGTTCACTTACTTTTAAACGTATGCTAGACTTATGAGTCTATACACACAAGCCATGAGGCTTCATTCATAATTCGTTAAGTGAGTCATACATTCCTAAGATTATGTTGTACAAGACTTATGTATCTTGTATATATACCAAGATCTTGATTTCGATCTAAGTAGGTGGTATTATTCTTGGATATTTTGTTCACGTATGACTTATGTATCAAAACGGAAGTTTGGGCAAGGGAACCCAAGTCTTGAATCACTTGGATATCATTTATATTTTTCATTGATTTTATTTCTAATATTCATAACATTAGAACTCTAAACTAAATCTCAATATTAACATCGAAGGATTAATTTTCTATTTAATATTACTCTTAAGTTGGCCGAAGGGTTGTGGGTTCGAACCCCCACAACCTCTTTTTATTTTTCATTAATATTTCATTGCTCATTTTCGCCCAACCAAGAGGTTGTGGGATCAAACCCCCACAGCCTCTTTGATTTTTATCATTTAATTCGCTGGGAAAAAGGGAGGTTGTGGGTTCGAACCCCCACAGCCTCCTTATTTAATTCTTTAATTTCGCTGAGGCTTGGGAGGTTGTGGGTTCAAATCCCACGCCTCCCATTTTTTTTTATTTAATTTTTTTTCGCTAAGGGCTTGGGAATTGTGGGTTCGAATCCCACGCCTCCCATTTTCTTTTATTTAATTTCGGCGAGTGGCAGTAAGGTTGTGGGATCGAACCCCCACAGCCTCACTTCATTTTCTTTAATTAATTTTGCCTTATTCTTTTTCAGCCTTGAGGTCGTGGGTTCGATTCCCACGCCTCATGTTTTCTTTTCTTTATTTTCTTTTCCCTTTCGCGCGTGCCTGGAGGTCGTGGGTTTGAATCCCACGCCTCCCATTCATTTGTTTGATTTATTTTTCTCTTCTTCTCCCCCAGCGTCGCGTGTTCGATTCCCCCCAGCCCCATTTTCTTTTTCTTTGTTGCGACTCCAGTAGCCAGGTTCGATTCCCCACCCAGCCATATTTTTCTTTTTCTTTTCTCGCGACAACAGTAGCTAAGGGGTTCGATTCCCCTTAGCCCCTTTACGTTTTGTTTTAATTTTTTTCAGCCTCTTTATCATGTGAGGTCTTGGGTTCAATTCCCATTGACCTCACTTATTTTATTCTCCCTTTAAAAACCCAGATTCTTAACCTCATTGTGGAGTATACAAATCTGGAAATTATTTCATAATTCTTACCTTCCTTAAATCAATTTTTCTTATTAGTTTCTTAGGGCATTTCACCAACCACTTAGTATGTAATTTAGGTGTGGTTCATGGATTACATTTAGTCAAACGTTTACACTCAAAACTTGCCATTTCACACACCATATGAACATCATGTTATGCACAAGTTTAGCACATAAAATACAAGCAATAACGTGCCTCTTTACTTCTCCAAATCAGTGACTAAACCTCACTGCCCAACGTGTACACTTACACATTTTTTTTTCCGATTACACCTTAGTTATCATTTTCGTCATATCACGCACATAACATATTTACATTCAACATAAAAACATCATACATGCCTAAATCTACCAGCACAAAATACCCAACCTACGAAATCATTTGGGAGCTAGTGACAAGGACATGCAATGGGGAACAATCTTAGTTTCGGAGTGAATATCTCGAATCGTAAGGGGCCTCTTGGGAAAGGGACCAAGAGAGAAGAAACCCATACCTTTTTGATGTTGTTCAAGCATGAATTTCTGCCCAAACGTCCCTCCAAGCCACGCCCAATTCACCTCACGTACACACCACTCGACGGACAACCTCTCTTTGCCTTGACGTTTTTGGGTACTTGGTTTTTCTTAAAATTTCATGTGAGTTCTTCAAGTGTGTAGAACTCTTGATGAATATTTCTGATTTTTTGTTGTTCTTGGCAGAACTAACGTGAGAGAGAGAGAGTGATGAAACGTGAGAGAGAGATTTGAGAGAGAGTGAAACGTGTGTGTAGTTGTTTAGGATAAGGGGATGACTTAGTCAATTTAGGACTCTCTTTAATATTTAAAAATCTGATTTTCCTTTTTATTAAATCAGCTAATAAATATTAATTAATTAAATTAATTTATCAATCTTAAATAAAAACAATTTAAATCATTGCTTCCACCTAGGTTCGAACCCGGGTGGAGCAAGACTCCATTCTTAGAGCTCAAATTCGGCTCTCTCTCTCAAAATTGCCCCTCCATTTTATTAAATAATTAATTATATATATATTTAGGGTAATTACGATATTACCCTTAGCTTGGTAAAAGACCATTTTACCCCTAGATCCTCAAAACTTAAAATTTCTTCTTTTTAAGTCCAGTAAAGACTCCTTCGATTAAATCTTAATTTTCGAGAGCCTTACTTGGTTGGTTCCAACCTTTCCAAGCTCAACTAACTCCCCAAGTTAGTTGTCTTGGTCGTAGTAAGGGTTCTGAGGTCTGGTTCTACGCGTATTAATCTGTGTGAACCTTGGTCTAATCGCAAGCATTCTTGTCAACCTAAGTCTTGATCCTATTCATTTTGTTAGGGTTGTTACATTTTAACCTAAGTGAAGCATGACTAACGTCAGTAGGCTTGTCTGTGACCTCTGAGAGGTCAACGACGCCGGTCTCGTCTGGGGTCTAGATCCCGGTCATGACAAAGTTGGTATCAGAGCATTAGGTTAAATTACGAAAATAATAAGTTCACATAAACCACATTGAGTAGTTTCTAAGTCATGATAGTGAAGTGCACCACTATCCTGAATTAGAGACTGCATGATGCGTAGAAAAATTTGCCTTCTTCTGATCTTATTGTGCTTTTCTGAATGTCTGAATTCTTGGTGTTATGAGCGTATCTAACATCAATTTTTGTTATTTTCAGAGAATGAACCCTAGGAGGGCTATTGGTCAGAGGAGAGGAAGAGCAGCTGCTGGGGGCAACCGAGTTCCACCCCAGGCTCCAGCTGAAGGAGTGGTTGTGCCAGTTAATCCAGCTGGGTTGACTGATGCTGAGGTGAGGGCATATCTGGCCCAGATGGCACAGGCCATTACTATGCAGGCCCAGGCTATGACTGCCCAGGTCAACCGGCAGGATGTTTAGAGAGAGAACCCACCGGTTCATAGCATGACTGACAGGCTGAGGGATTTCACGAGGATGAATCCTCCTATTTTCACAGGGTCTACGACATCAGAGGATCCCAGGAGTTTATGGATGAGGTTCATAAGATCCTGGTGGCTATGGGGGCCACTGATATTAAGAAGGCTGAGTTTGTTTCCTATCAGCTCAAGGATGTTGCACAGACTTGGTGCAAGATGCGGCAAGATAGCCGTGTCTTAGGTGGACTGCCAGTCACATGGGAGCTGTTCAAAACAGCATTTCTGGAGAGATTCTTTCCTAGGGAGATGAGGGAGGCCAAGGTTGAGGAATTCATCAACCTCAAACAAGGCTCTATGACAGTCAGGGAGTATTCCCTGATGTTTGTTAAGCTGTCAAGGTATGTTATTTTCCCTAGTATTTAATAGCAAAAATAAGTATAATACTGAACTTTGTTGAAATCATCCAGGTATGCTACTTCCCTAGTTTCTAACAGCTGGGATGAGATGAGCTGGTTCCTCACAGAAATCAATGGAGACATGGAGGAGGAGTGTCGATCTGCAATGCTCCATGATAATGTGGATCTTTCCAGGTTGATGGTGCATGTCCAGCAGGTAGAGGACAGCCGCTGAAAGAGAGGTGTTCGTGACGCTAGGAGGCCTAGGCATCAAGATCAGGCAGGACCCAGTCATGGAGGCCACAAGAACAACTTTGGCGTCCGTGAGATGCCAAGGTTCAAAAAGGGGCAACAGAGTTCTGGGAATTCTAATCCTCAAAGGCGTGCTACACCTAGAGGAGGCAGACCTGAGCCCAAGAAGGGCAATGGAGGTGAGATGCAGCGTCCTAAGAAGAATTATGCTAAGTGTGGCCGAGCTCACAGTGGAGAGTGCAGACAGGGCACTAATGCCTGCTTCGGTTGTGGTAAGAGTGGACACATGGTCAGAGACTGTCCACAGAACAGAGGTCAGGCTGGAGGTAATACTCAGCCTAGGCCTAATCCACAGGGTGCAGCAGCAGCCTAGCCTCCTAAGAGGAATAGGTTCTATGCCCTGAATGGCAGGGAGGAGCAAGAGAAGTCCGCTGATGTGGTCACAGGTATGCTGCAAGTGTTCTCAACTTCTGTTTATGCTTTACTTGATCCAGGGTCTAAACTTTCCTTTGTAACTCCTCTGCTTGCTCTTACTTTTGAGATATTGCCTGAAGTTCTGCATGATCCTATAGTGGTTAGTACACCTTTAGGAGAGAATGTAAGAACTGATGGAGTATACAAGGATTGCCCAATAGTTGTGAGTGGTAAAACTATGTGTGCAAACTTGGTTGAGTTACCCATGCATAATTTTGATGTTATTCTTGGCATGGATTGGCTTCACAGTTGTTATGCTTGCTTGGACTATCGTAGTAGAGTGGTGAGATTTCACTTTCCTAATGAAGAAGAGTTAGTCTGGGAGGGGTACAATTCGAGTCGTCCTAACCGCTTGATTTCTAACCTTAAGGCCAACAAAATGATGTCCAAGGGGTTATTGTGTCATCTTGTGAGTGTTAATGATTTAGATCATGACATTACTTCCATAGACTCAGTACCTGTAGTGAATGAGTTCTTAGATGTGTTTCCTGATGATTTGCCTGGAGTCTCTCCCCTTCGAGAGATTGACTTCGGTATCGATTTAGAACCCGATACTAAATCAATCTCAATTCCTCCTTACAGAATGGCTCCAGCTGAACTCAAAGAGTTGAAGCTGCAGTTAAAAGATCTCACTGACAAGGGTTTCATTCAGCCGAGCATATCCCCTTGGGGCGCTCCAGTGTTGTTTGTAAAAAAGAAAGATGGGACCCTTAGAATGTGTATCGATTATCGGCAGCTCAACAAAGTCACTATAAAGAATAAGTATCCGCTCCCCAGAATAGATGATTTTTTCGACCAGCTCCAAGGTTCTAGTTTCTTCTCTAAGATTGATCTTCGTTCAGGGTATCATCAGCTTAGGGTTAGGTATGGTGTCACGACCCAAAATCGAGCCGCGAGTGGCACCCACACTTATCCTACTATGTGAGCGAACCAACCAATCTAAAACCCCAACATATTGAACAAAATACAAAGCGGAAGACTTAAAACTCATTATCCCCAAAATCTGGAAGTCATCATCACAAGAACATCTATCCTCAAGTTACTAATCTAAAAGTATCTAAGAAGCTAAAATAAATAAAAGGCTAGTCCATGCCGGAAGTTCAAGGCATCAAGACATTGAAGAGAAGATCCAGTCCAAGCTAGAAGCATTAGCTCACCCTGAAATCTGGTGTAGTGAAGACTGGCTAGAATTGCTGCTGAGTTGAAGACGATGGTACGTTTGCTGCATTCCCCAAATAACAAAGAAAGAAACAACAAGTAGGGGGGTCAGTACAAAACACAAGTACTGAGTAGGTATCATCGGCCAACTCAAAATAGAAAACAGTATATATCAGTTCATATCATAAATCAACTACAATACTCAACATGTGGCAACAAGTACTATAATCATCAATAAGTACTACCAAGTTCATCCATGAGGACTCAAGCCTCAATACCACACTCATTTGGGAAATTAGGTTCATTACATTGAGTATATAAACATCTCTCAAGATTCATTATCTTTCTTCCTCTTGTGTCGGTACGTGACACTCCGATCCCCTA
>JABWTJ010000517.1:367155-576926 GCA_016801875.1 Solanum sitiens
AAAAAACCTGTATAAATTGAGTATTCTGTTATTCCAAATTCACTTAACCTAAAGAAAAGTACTTTAAAAAGGGGGAATCTTCATGTTATTTTTGTGAAATTTGTAAAAATATGTGTCTGCTGCCAAACAAAATGATGCGGGGCACCAATTGCAATCATCGATATAGTGAAGAAGGAAAAAAAAGGCAAAAGGTTTAATAAGGATATCCTATAGATGATTTCTATGAAGTTCCCTACTTCTGATTGCAATGGATTTTAGATATCGATTCAATAATGTCGGTTGATTTCCTTATGCAAGTAAGAGATGCCATTCTACTAACGGAAGTTTTGGCTTAGACAATAGTTATTGACTTCTCTTTTATGGATTGTATGGGTATGCTGGTTGATAATCTAAAGGAATATCCAATTAGCGTATGAAATTTATATATTAGTGCGAAAAAATTGTGGTAGAAGATGACTATTGGTTCTTGTAACTTATATGACCATTAGTTCTTGTAATCCTCATGATCATTTGTTTCTTGTAACTCATATGACCATTAGTTTATTGTGACTTATGTAACATATATCGCATTCATCTACCCACATTACTACTCCTCATTCTACCCATTGATTATATGAAAGACTTCTTCACCTATAAATAGTGGTGTTTCTCCTTTGTGAAGTATTTCAAAAAAAGAAGATAAGAAGTTTGAAATAATATTGTAGTGTGTAGTAGTGAAAGAAAGAGTTGAGATAAAGAAAATATTCTATGTTTTCAAATATATTCACTATATAAAAGAGAATATTTATATTTTGAAGGAATGTGTTCTTTTTTAGGAGACTGGACTCTTCAACTACTCCGGACGGGAAAAGTCAAAAGTGATACTGCTTTATTGGTGTAGATTATGTCGCAGTGGGCTTGAATCTCTTTAAAGAGCGCGAACTATATGTGTCTCAGCCTAAAGATTATTTTATTCATTTTTGTCATTTTATTTTCACCTATAATTTTTATTATTCATGGTATATTACACAAACGCTAACTAGTTATGGTGACTAAACAATCAAAACCCTACAAATATGCTACACTACCATATATACAATATTTCACAATTATAATGATTTTGTAACAATGATGTTAAGCTATCCTTTTGCTTTGGAATTTGGTTGGATAGGATTATCCTTAACAGTCACCCGCAAGATGGAGGATTCATTCAGAAGACCAATCTTGGACTTGTTGGGCTGGAACTGATTCTTGCACAAAGGCTTTGTAAGAAGGTCAGCAAGGTGATCCTTTATAGAGATGTGAGATATTTGAAGAACATCGTTTTGAACCAAATCTCTAACAAAATGGATGTCAATTTCTGGATGCTTCATTTCGGAGTAAAGAACTGGATTTTCACATGTGTATATGGTAAAGATATTATAACAGTATATTGTGGGAGGTGGATTTGAATAACCAAGTTCCCGAAGAAGGGATTTGACTGATTGAACCTCGGCAGTTGTTGCAACAACGACCCTGTATTCAGATTCAGTGGATGATCTAGCAACTGTCTTCTTCTTCTTGGAACTCTAACTAATTGGAATATAACCAAAATATAAAAAGAATCCAGAACGGATCACCAGCCCAATCGGCACCAGAGAAGTCATGAAACTGTAGAGGAGATTTTGGAGTAACATGGATACCAAATGCATGAACTGGGAGAGTTTTTTGACAGTAAAGGCAATATTAGGCCTCATAAGATTTAGATACTACACCTAAAGAATGTGCAGTAGAAATTGAGTAAAGAATGTGTAGTAGATATTGGAGTAGACACTTCTTTAGGCTCCAAGAAAGGAAAATTCTTTTGATTTTTTATGAACATCGACACTAAGAAATACACACAACTGATTGGGATCCTTTTATGAGAACCGGACTCCAAAGGCGTCAATAAACAGTTTAATGAAGGTTGAGTTGTTACCTGAGAGATGATCTACATACACTAAGAAATAGCAACATGTGGTACCTTTACGGTATATGAAAAAAGGGTGATCACTTTGTGATTTCCAAAAACCATACTTCAAGACAAATGATCGTAGAGCTTGGTACACCTTAGGGCTGCTTGAGTTTGTAGAGAGAGTCGACTTATTTATATAGATGGTGTTGTTTAGATATATCACGGATCCTCGTGGCAGTTTCATGAACACATGTTTTTCTAATGGACCATGCAAGAAGGAGTTATTCACATCCAATTGAAATAGAGGCAATGGATGTCTAACAACTAAAGTAAGAACCACACAAATTGTTACCGGTTTAACCACTTGGCTGAATTTCTCACAAAAACCGATTCCAGGTCATTGGTTGTATCCCTTTTCAAGCAACCGGGCCTTGTATTTTTGAATGAACCATCTGCATTCCTCTAGACCCTAAAAATCCACTTCCAACCGACTAAATTTTGTTGAGAATCTATAGGGACAAGAATCCAAGTACCATTTTTAATTAATGCATTGAATTCATCTCACATAGCAGAGCGCCACTCAAGCTGGGCTAGAGTTTGTCCATTTGTTGTTAGTTCTAGTACTTCTAGTAAAGCATGTTTGGTGACATGGTGAACAGATTTAGGTTTGTAAATATTATTTTTGGAATGAGTGACCTTGAGATGAGTGATTGGCAATGAAGAGGAAGGAATGTTATTTTTTGTTGGAGGAGAATGATCAGTATTCACAGTTGAAGAAGAAAGATTAGTGTTCTCCATTGATAATTATTCAACAAAATGATTGGCAAGCAAGGATGAAGTATGAAAGAAATTTGATTAGAATGGGATAATAGTGTGAGAAGATTCAGCAGAAGGGATACCCTACCAATTTTAATTGGACCAAGAATCTGAAGGATGCGTTTGATATGGAAAACTATTTTGAAGAAAGACAAAATGACGTGAGGTAATGTACCTCTCAAACTTATGATCATGGCAAACATATGCACTCTGATGCAAAGAGTACCAAAGAGAGATGCAAGGGACATACTTGAGATCAAATTTGGACTTGGTGTTAGGACAAAGGCAAGGATAACACAGGCAATCAAAGACACGCTAAAATTGATAATTTGGAGAACGGTTAAAAAGCTTTTGATAGGGAGAGTAAAAATGAAGAAGTGGTGTGAGAAGACGATTAATGAGGTTTGTGGTTTTTTTGAATGCAAAAGACCAAGAGAAAGAATGGAGGGAAGTTTCAACTAAGTGACAATGGCAATGTTGTGAAACCCCATTGTGTTGTGGGGTGTGAGGTGGTGTTTGTAGATGATATATTCCATAAGATTGAAAATATTCTTTTAAGTGAAACATATTCCCCACCCCATCAGTGTAAATTGATTTTATCTTGACATTAAAGTTATTTTCGACAAGTTTTTGAATGGTGAAAAAATAGTATACACACCTGATTTATCCTTTAAAGGAAAGAACTAGATAAAATTTTATGTAATGGTCCACAAAGATAATATAGTAGCGAAACCCATCAACTGATTGCACAGGGGCAGGACCCCATTATCATAGTATAATATTTCAAGAGGTCTACTTCTTGTTAGAGGATAAACACCAAAGGATTGACGATGACTTTTATTGCATTGGCAAGGATTACAAAAGGATGCTTTAATAAAATATATTGGTAACTAAAATTTGGAAAAAATGAAATTAAAGATCCTAGCATTATAGGATGACCCAGAAATTGATGCCAAGACTATGATGAAACCTGAATGTTGAAGCAGACATATTTATCCGAAACTGCAGAGGACAGAAACTTGTTCAAAATTAATCAAGTGCGCCTTTGAACTTAATCTCCCTCAAGAATTGATCCTTCCCAAGAAAATAATCAGAAAATAACTCAATTAACACTTGATTTGAAGTATAGAATAGTGGTACATATATGAGATGGTTTTAGATAATGGAACACATAAAACATTCGAAAGATGGATTTTTTTTGCAGGGACAAAAAATAGTACCAGAAACTACCCTAAAAAAAGTCATTACCGTCATATGTGAGATAGACAAACCGGAGACATCTGTTTGGTGCAGTTCGTCACTACCGTCATATGGCGAATGAAGAGATAGGTGATAACACACAAACTACCCTAAAAAAAGTCCAAGAGTAAGACTTTCGTCATCAATAAAAAAATCCAACTAAGAGTAAGCGTCGAATCTTAGAGGGAACAATTTTTCGGCAATCGAAAAGACAAAGAATCATGAGTTACAAGTTTGAACCTAAACACTGAATTTATAATACTATCAAATTAAGAGCGATATTTGTAACCAAGCAAAGGATTTAGGCAAAGACAATAAAAAGAAAGGCATAATTAGGATTGAGGAAATTCAGAACTTCAAACTCATTGAACGATCCATTGTCATCTCAACATATGCAAATCAATCAAAGGTAGGCAAGATAATCGTCAAATAACATTTAACTCCTTTTGACCTCAAAGTGCTTTCTCTTGAAATCTCCTTTCAGTTTCAATCGTGTTCAACAACAGTACAATCCAATACCTTAATCTTAACCTCTATTTCTAGCAAGTTTAGCTTTCAACAAGGTAAACCTGAATTATCTTCTTTCGTTCTCTAATTTAGGAATCAAAGTCAAACATCATTATCAATCTAATTTTCCACTTCGCGAATTATTTTTCAAGCAAACCATGAATATCAAAAGAGAAATTCAAGCATGCATTATCAAATCATCAATTAAAGCATGATAAATAGATCAAAACCTAGTCATGAAAACATGGAATCACATACAAAATCATTAGAATGAACAATCAAGACCCAAATAAATTATCCATTTCTAGCATAACATTCCAATTCCAATTAGCAATTACATCCACAAATCTAGCAATTTAAAGCAAGGAAATGAAGAAGGGAATAAGAGATTTACTAAATAAAGGAAATTCTTCAAATCCATAACTGAAATGTAAGGCAACTTGCCTTTAGTGTTTCAACCCAACTGGAAATCTACAATTTTTCTCTCTAGATCTAAGCTAAGAGATGAATTACTCTACAAATTTGAAATTAGAATTGTTCAACTATAATCCATTCTGCCTCTTTCCAACCATCTTGTGAGAATAGGGTTCAATTCTTGAGAAATTCCAATTTTGCCCTTGTAAAAATGGGTTGTCCTCACAAATGCAGTTCGGAGTTCCAACATTAGGGAATTGACAAAAGTGTATTACTCAATTTCCCTGAAAATACGTATCATTCCTTAACTTCTTGCAATTGCTATATGCAGGGGCGGCTCTATAGTGTAAAAAAGAAGGCATATCGGGGCCTCAAATGTTTATTGAGAATATATTATATGTAATTTTTATATAAAATTTTATTTATTCTATAATAATTTTATATATATATATATATATATATATATATATATATATATATATTATTTTTTAATTTTTAAAAATTTTTTATTGATTTTATTCACTTTCACCTCATACAAATATAAGAAATTAAAAAAACATTGTTTACCTTCTAACATTTTTTGTGCTAGCATTTACATTATTTTTAATTCCTATTGTACTTCTCTTTAACCAAGTTTTAAATAAGTTAATGTAATGCCGTATCAAATTATGAATAAGTAATTTGTAATTATTGAACAAAGTGAATTTAATCTATATATATACACACACACTATCCAGCGAAACCACAGCCAAGGCAACAGACTCGGCCGAATCAGCAGGGAAAGAAGACCCTGTTGATCTTGAATCTAGTCCAACTTTGTGAAATGACTTGAGAGGTGTAGTATGAGTGGGAGCCAAAATACGAAAGTGAAATACCACTACTTTTAACGTTATTTTACTTATTTTGTGAATCAAAAGCGAGGCACTGCCCCTCTTTTTGGACCCAAGACTTGCTTCGTTGGCCGATCCGGGTGGAAGACATTGTCAGGTAGGGAGCTTGGATGGGGTGGAAAATCTGTTAAAAGATGACGCATCACATGTGTCCTAAGATGAGCTCCACGAGAATAGAAATTTTCTGTGAACCAGATGGGTAAAAGCCCGTTTGATTCTGATTTCCAGTACGGTTCGATATATATATAAGGTGGGAACCAAGTTATCATCCTTTTGAATTAGATTTTATGATTTTTAACACTTAATTTTATTTTAAATTTTTTATTTATTACTCATAGAATTTTGTTAACAATTCATATAATGATTATATTAGTGAAAGAGTGTTTTTCAAAATTAAAGTGATGAATCATCACCTAAATTAATAAATGAAAAATAAATATTTGAAGAAATCATTTATAAAAAAAAATTAAGTAAATCTTTGAAGAAATCATTTATAAATAAAACATTAAGTAAATAATTTGCATCCAAAAAGTGTAACAAAAGTAAATTTTAAATAAATACATATGAAGTTTGTTTAGATTTTAGAGGCACGTTTAGATTTTAGGTCACTAATAATGAAGTTTCAGTTTAGACCTTTACATATTTTGAGCCGCCCCTGGCTTTATGTTACTCCGGCAATTTGATTTACAACACTCTTCAAGGAGTTGTGCCTTTTCCCTCCTTAGCTAATATCCTTTTGTTGGTACTTCCTGTGCCATTAGAGTCTTCTGCAATGGAGCACGAGCTCTCTTCCCCATGGCCATCACTTTACTAACCTACGCCCAAAGAGAAGGACTCATGGAGAAAACCTTTTTGAGAAAAATACCCTTTAAAACCCAAAATCGATAATATTTATTTTTCTACCATCCTCTGAGTGACGGACCGTCACTTGGGTGATGAGCAGTGTCGTCTTAACTCCTTGGCCACTAAAGCTATATCTTTGGGCCCCATATATTTTGGGGCCCCTATTTAAAAAAAACAATTACTTATATATGTTATTTTTAAAAAAATATATATATATGTACTATGACTGTTATGATTTCTACGAAGGAAATTGCATATGAGATAAAAATAAATCTGAATTTCGTAAGAAATAATTTGATAAAAATCACAAAGTCCCTTGAAGAACCTTTTAGAGTTGATTGCTTTATATATACAGAGTAGATCAAACTATTTTTTCACTTCAAAATAGATTTGAACCAATTGAAGCATATGGAAATATTTTTGATTTCTTAATTAGCGGTAAAATATTGAGATAACTAGATGATGAGAATTTTAAAAATATTGTCTTAACCTTAAACTTTCTTTAACACGTAATAGTTATTATGATATTGATGGTTTAAATTTATTTTTTGAATTAAAAGTGTTAAAGGAAATAATAAAAGTAGAAGATAATGATATAATTAAAATACTCAATCAAATAAAAAGACTGTTGTTCATCTTGTATACCTAAGATACTACAGAATAAAAATATTGAAGAACTTGATAAGAAACAACAAAGTTAAAAGAGTATTTTCAAAACTAGAAAATAAAACTAGTAGAGAAAATAGAACAAGAAACAGATTAGAAACAATATACGAAATATTTTTCTTAAAGAAGAAAATCGAGTCCACTGAATACACAGTGTCCCCTTAAGGAAATTATTCTCCTCAAGTACCCGAGGTTATAGGAATATATCCTTACAGAATAGAACGATCGTACTCACCTGTGTATCGGTACCTAAAACCACGGTGTCAGCGAACCACTCAACGGCAGTAAAGTACACTTAGAATACTAGATTTAGTAGTAGTAGAAGAGGTCAAGAAAATTTCTATTTTTAAAATGAGAGGAAATCCCTCAATTTATAGAAAACAAAGGGTAGTGTGAAAATGTTCTTATTGTGCCTTACCGGAAAAGTCACAAATCTTTGGAAAAGTCACAATCTTTCGGAAAGGTCACCACCTTTCATAAAAGTCATAAATTTTCAAAAAAGTCACAACTTTTCATAAAAGTCACAACTTTTCATAGAAGTCACAACTTTTCATAAAAGTCACAACTCTTCATAAAAGTCACAACTTTTCATCAAAGTCACAACTCTTCGTAAAAGTCGTAACTCTTCATTTTTCATCACACCTCTTAAAACCCAACAATCCCCCTCATGAATGGGGAATGAATCCAAGACAAGGAAACAGACAAGTATGTGTACTTCACAAGCAAGAATTAATTGCATCTGGATAAGTAGGTTTCCCCTTGGACTTTCCGTAGTGAACATATGAAGGATATACTCAGTCAATCGGTAGATGCGATATCTTTGAACCATCGAGTTTTGGTGTATACCTATACAAGCATATGTCACCAAATTAACCCTTTACCGTTTATGGTTCTTACGGTTGTGTTCATTTCAGCCATGAACACATCCTAGTTTTATGAGTGTATAGAGAGAAGGGCTTTTGACAATTATCCTCTTTGAAGCGGCTTACACTTCACACTCACATAGGTGATTTCTAAACATGTTGTCGTGTAGATACACTATTTGGTTAAACCTACCAAACTTAGCAAATCATTAAAAACTTTAAGCTTCATTAACTCATTAACAAGCCTTAATGTTGTATCCTTGTTCCTGAGCATTGTATTCATTATGGGAATGGTTGAGTTTGTTGATAATGCCGAACCGTCAGTCACAACTTTGTTTTTCTCCTTGAATCTAGTTCTTGGGATCTCCACTTTGCTAGATAGAGTTACCGCCATGATGACTTTTCCTAAGTCGTAAACTCGTTCCCTTAGATGATCTTTAAACATTCTCTCTAGTTATACATTTTATATAAGTGGATCCAAACATTATCCTTTGACTTTACATAGTTAATTGTGATAATTCCGCTAGAGAGTAGTTTTCTAACGGTATCATGTCTATTTCTTATATGACATGATTTTCCGTTATATATCATGCTCCATGCCCTACCTATTGCATCTTGACTATCAAAGTGTAGCATACTGATACCAATGGTTTGAGCCAAAAAGAAATATATATTAAGGAATTCCTCAGTGTTTCAAACTTATTCGACGACTTTATCTAGAGAACCTAGGTCATAACATGTAGAGCTAGCGATACATGTCTTTTTTTTGGGAAGATTTCCAAGAGACTTCTTCTCTACTAAGAGAAAAAACATATATACTCGTGGATTTTACTTCATTTGTCCAGTGATACAATTTGTCTCACTATACCCTTTCAATACTACTAGACATCGTTGAAATACAAGATAAGTACTGCAAAACTCTTTTCCTTGTAATACAATGAGTTCGATTGGATTATTCATGAACCAACTCAATTTATTAATAGCACATGCTATATCTGATCGCGTACCCTTTCTGATATACATTATACTTCTCAATACTCTGGTATAATCCAATTGTGAGTCACTTTCACCTTCATTCTTTGAAGTTCAAAGCTCACATTATTGGAGTCTTGACAATATTAAAATCCAAATATTTGAACTAGTCAAGTGCCTTTTCAATGTAATGAGACCATGACAATGCTAAACATCTTGGAGTTCTTAGGATTCTTATACCTAAGATCACATCAGCAACTCCACGATTTTTCATATCAAAATTTTTTCTAGTATATGTTTAGTAACATTTATGTCATTAGTGTCGATACTGCTGACAACATATTACCAATATACAAAAAAACAATGACCTTGTGATTTTAATGTGAACACATTTATCACTTACATCATTCTTAAATCCATATGACAACATAGTTTCGTCAAATTTCTTATGTCATTGTTTGGGTGCTTGTTTTAGTCCATAATGTAACTTAACAAGTTCACACACTTTTTTTTTTACCAGGAACCACAAAACCCTTGGGCTGTTCCATGTAAATTTCTTTCTCCAATTCTCCGTTTAAGAAAGTTATTTTCACATTCATTTGATGAATTTAGAGGTCATATACCTCAACTAACACAAATAACATCCAAATGAATGTAATTTTAGTTATTGGTGAGTATGTGTCGAAAATATCAAGACCTTGTTTTTGTCTTGTTCTATATTTGTCAATAGTCCCATCAACATTAATTTTTCTTTTGAGGATTCACTTTGAACCCAAAGGCTTATTTCCTGGAGAAAGATCAACCAACTTCCAATAGGATTGTTCAAGATTGAACCAATCTAACTATTGACACCATCCCTCCAAAAGGATGAGTCTACAAAAGACACAACAAATGTTACAAAATCATATTCGAAGGAAGTAGATGTCCATTGAAATTTACAACACCTCTGAATCTCTTTATTAAGTACATTCTCCTTTTGTTCTTTCCAAGGTCATTTAGACCTTTCACTAGACTACTCAAGTCTAATTTTGTAGTCAACATTCTTAGGTCATTTTTTAATCCTTTTATGAATAGGAACTTGAACTTTGGCTAGACACCCCCCATACTTTGAAATATTTCAAGTTGGATTTCCTTCCTTTCCATTTTTCATGTTGAATAGATTGTGTTCTGAACAAACAAAACTTTTTATTTATTTCTTTATGAATAACCAAAACATTTTGTTGTTACCTTTTTCAGTAAGGATAGTTCCTCCATGAAATTTTCGTGGTAAACCTTACCTTATAAGTAATTCAACCATCATTTATTTCAAAGTTCGGTTTTCCCCATTAGGTTGAGGTAAATAGAGAAGTAATTTGATGGTGATAATTTCACTTTTCAAACATATTTCTGCAAAGTGAGATTTATACTCTCCATCCTATCACTTCTTATCCTTTTCCCAACTGATTTTCAACTTCAATATTATATTGTCTAGACATTTTTATTGCTTCATCCTTACCATTCAGAAAATAGACATAGTCGTTTCTAATGCAATTGTCAATAAAAGTAATGAGATACTTTTTTGCACCACGAAATGGTGTTGACTTCATATCACAAATGCAGTGTAAATCAATTCTAAGCGATTAAAATTCCTTTCAACATATTTATAAGAATGCTCAACATACTTAGATCCACACAAATTTGACATTTTTATTTATTACACTCAAAGTTAGACAAAACTTCTAAGTGGATCAGTTTTTCTTACAAGGTTTGGTAATTGACTTGTCCCAAGTGTTCATGTCACAAATAGTTTGACTCAAGCAAGTGAGATCCAAATAAAAATATTGAGTTTGAAAAGCTCTCCGCGAGGTAGCTTTTTCTCATAAATATCTGTTCCTATTTCTTACAACTATGTGTGATACAAACATTATTTAGAGTCATCACCTTGTCAAGTGTCCTTTTAGAAGGATCTTTCCATAACTTTCAATTTGATTGTTATAAAACTACCCATGAAGAAAGTTTCATCGCGTCCAATAAAGACAATATAATCCAAATGCTTTTTTTACAAAATACGACATGACTTTTCACCAATATTACATATAATTTGGTAGTTTCATACTATTCATACCATATACTAGTAAACCAGAAACTCAACGACCACAATATCAAATATACTCCAATAATTTTGTGGGTCTATCATAATACAAAAGTATCATCGAATTTTATATTTTGTGATCCAAATTTAAATCAGACACTAAGTCTAATTTTATCTTTGTCATAAGCAAAGAACCCCACATTTTAGTTTTTTCCACATATTTTTTTCATACTATCAAAATGTCATCGACAATATGAAACTTCATTTGGAAATATTATTCTATGAAAGAATTATAGTGCTTCAATTCTCTTTGACAATGTTTACATAATGTCAAAGTTTATTCCATAGAGGTACAAAATCACAAACTCTAAGTCACTGGAATTTTTCTTCGATCATAAATAGACATACCACTTAGTATTTAGAATACTAACAATAAGGAAAAAAATTGTACAATTTATTTTTATGTAGCAATGAAGTTTGTAGAAAACTAAAAGTACAACAATGACTTATTAGGTGGAGTTTTCAAACCAATTGCATAGTCCAATTTATTCAGAGAAGAAAACTATAATAGTGTTTAGTCTACAACAATCAGACACAATCAAATTTACAAGTAGTACAAAACTTCAAAAGCTTTTCTTTCTCCAAATAGAATAAACATATTCTTAGATTATCACATAGAAATGTTTTTCTTTACAAATAGTCTTACAACTATAACTGTTTGACATACTATTTTATTACACAAAAATATGCATATCTCATTCTACAAACTAGTGAATTTAAAGGCAACACTATCTACCAAGGAAAATTCATTCAAAAAACATAGGATTTGCATAACTTTTTCCAAAGACACTCATGATAAATATCAAAGTTGTTGTCCTTTAGAAACTGTTTTGCTCCTTTGATAAATTATAAGAAGGTTACCTGGTGTAATCTTTAACCGGATTACCTCCACTTTTTCTATTCTCACTTCGACCATGCTAAACAAACCACCAAATTCTGGAGAAGTAGTGCATTAATCTTTACTTCCATGATTTGTTTCTCTGAACTTGTAGAATAAAAGAAATACCAACAGTATATTAATTTCTTTAAGATTGTTGTTCATCTTGTATTCCTAAGATATTTAGAATAAAAACATTGAAGAACTTGATAAGAAACAACAAAGTTAAAAGAGTATTTTTCAAAACTAGAAAATTAAACTAGTAGAGAAAATAGAACAAGAAATAGATTAGAAACAATATACGAAATATTTTTCTTAAAGAAGAAAATTGAGCCCACTGAATACACAGTGTCCCCTTAAGGAAATTATTCACCTCAAGTACCCGAGGTTATTGAATATATCCTGCTAGAGTAGCACGATCTTACTCACTTGTATATCGGTACCTAAAACCACGGTGTCAGCAAACCACTCAACGACAGTAAAGTACACTTAGAACACTAGATTAGCAGTAGTAGAAGAAGTCAAGAAAATTTCTATTTCTATTTTTAAAATGAGAGGAAATCCCTCAATTTATAGAAAGCGAAGGGTAGTGTGAAAAGATTCTTATTGTGACTTACCGGAAAAGTCACAAACCGTTGGAAAAGTCAAAATCTTTTGAAAAGGTCACCATCTTTCATAAAAGTCACAACTTTTAATAAAAGTCACAACTTTTCATAAAAGTCGCAATTTTTCATAAAAGTCACAACACTTCATAAAAGTCGCAACTTTTCATCAAAGTCACAACTCTTTATTTTCTGTTCACACCTTTTAAAACCCAACAAAGACTCGATTCTTTTTCAAATACACATATTGCTTATTGAATAATATTAATATTTTCTGTAACCGTTCCCTCTTTCAAAAGAATTTTTTTCAAAATTAAAATTGATTAAAATCTTCTTTAAGATCATCAGCGTCGTAAGAGAGATCGAATGGTTTAGTTATATGATTATTTGAAAAGGAATTATTAAAACAAACAGATTATAAAGCAGTACCTAATGACTTCACATCTAAAATAACTAGAAAAGTTGATTTTTAATAAAAGTATATACGACGGAAAAAAATTAGGGCCCCTCTCTTAAATTTTGCTTTAGGCCCCCAATATTATTGAGTCAGCCCTGATGATGAGCTGTCACTCAAGACGTCAATACTGGCAAAAAAATGACCTTATTGCTTAAATACATCGCCCAAGTGTTACGAACTATCACATACCTTATCACACAATGACACAATTTGCAGTGTCTTTGATAAATCGATCATAACTTTTACTCCGGACGTGGATTGACAAAAGGTCGGTGGATTTTAAAAGAAGACTCATACACCTTTAATGTGATAGGTCATGGGTTACATTGCTCTTCATATTCTAACAGATATGGCTTTTTGAAGTTTCCTCTTATATGAACTCATGTGAAAACTTAGCCGGTAGAAAAGATTTGAACTCTGCTAGAAGTTCCTTATGACTCCAATTTAAATCGAGTACACTTAAAACACTTAGAAATTGCTCTTAACACATATATACAACTAGGTAAATTGCCTGTGCTTCGCGCAACCGTTAACTACGCCAATAACTACTTTTGAAGATTTTATAATATAAGTGTTTTTGAGAGGGTAGAACCCTACGATAAATTGTCAAGAATATTTTATCCAAAGAAGAAATGAAATATTGTTTTAATCTTAAAACAATTTTTTTTTTATTCTAAGTCTGTATGAATATTGTTATTAATTCTTTATTATACTGAAGTTGTTCATCACTAAAGTCTTTAGAAAATAAATGTAATTGTTTCATTGTCTATATTAGTATTTTTAAAAAGTGGTACAAACATTTTATTCAACAATCGCAAGAGCTTTTGTCCTATTCAAGGCCTCTACATACGACATCTAAATATTATAAATGTTAGCTAGTTGTGTACTTGATAAGTTAATTAAAATATAAAAACACATCACTTGGAGTTCCGTGAAATAATGTATGTCACTCAAATAATTTGGATTAAATGATGTCTTGGAAAGTCCGTTATTCATAATCATACGCAGTCGATGACACTACTTTGATAACCAAAAGACATATTTTGTTGTTTATGTATTTATAAGGAGATAATTATTTCTTTAATATTTGATTAATATAGATTCATAATACTTTGATGGGTAATTCATGGACTCCAAACCCAAAATTTGAACCCCAAACGTTTGATTAAGGTCGAGTACAATACTTACCATCCCACTACATTCCTTTATTTTTTGGATGTCACTAATCGATTGAATGCTTCGATAAGATAGAAAGTTGAATAAATAATTCTCCAAGGTAGTGTGGAAAACCATAACTTTTGAACACTCAAAGTCGCTTTTTGGACATCCCATGGATCTTTTAGCCACTAAAAACTCTATAAAGATCAAAGTCATGTATTTTACAAGGTTAGGAATTCTAATATACATGACACCAATAGTCTAATGATTACATCAAAATTCTAGATTATCATATTTTTACTTCAACATAATGATCAAAAGGATAAACATAAACAAAAAGTTTAAAACATGTGTGCTCAAAAATAAAAATTAATAATAAATTAATGACAGTAAAAAACATATGAGGATCTGTAAAAATAAAATGAAACATAAAGGAAAACATCAAGCCCCCTGAATGCACATTGTCCCCTTAAGAAAATTATTTCATTCTAGTGCCCGTGGTTTAAAGGAATAAATCATCTCACGACAGAATGATTCTATTCACCAGTGTGTTGATATAAAAACAATGGTGTTAGTAAGTCAGGAGTAAAGTACATGAATATTTAATTGTGCAGAAGAAGAAGAAGTTCAGAATTTTTGTTGTTTTAAAATGATAGGAAGTCCCTCTATTTATAGACAACAAAGGATAATGTGAATATATGTTTATTGTGCTTTATCGGAAATGTCACAACTCTTTGGACTAGTCACAATCTTTCGTAAAAGTCACAATTTGTTTTATAAAAGTCGCAACTATTCAAGTAAAAGTCGCAACTATTCATTAAAGTTGCAACTCTTCGTAAAATTTGCAACTATTCATTAAAGTTGCATCTTTTCATAAAATTCGCAACTCTTCATAAAATTCACAACTTTTCATAAAATATCGCAACTTTTCATAAAAAGTTACAACCTTTTGTAAAAGTCGCAACTTTTCATGAAAGGGAAGATTAATTTTGGAAATAAATAAAATAAAAGAGAATTCTAGCTTGTGGTTGTGCCACATAGGCGGGCTTAGGGTTCTCTTTTATACAAATATATGATTATAGATTATCGGGTTTTGACTTATTCACGGAGAATGGTTCGAACCTTCGCTTAGAAGTTGTTGGGTACTACATCATTAAATATAAAAATTTTCCAAGTAAAACAAATAAAACGAAACATGTGACCCAAAAAATTATGAGCTTGCTTCTTTGATTTTAAAACATGTCAATGGAGACTACGCATCTTCAGTAGGTGAGAAACTATTTGAGCTCGAGCAATAGAGCTACATTGGAAATAGTCCCGTCCCTTCCGCTTCTTTCATCCACCAATTTTTGCAAAGTTATAATCTGCAATTTGTTTTTTAGGCCAGTTACTGTCAGCAAATGGATAATTTATACTACTCTCTATACTTGATAGTTGTTCCTTCTCCTGCACTGAGCTTAGAGGTTCAAACAATTGCCTCGCCAGCCTTGCTAGCTAACATTTTCCTGCTGGCTGTTATATTAGTTATAGTGCCTCTTCCTGTATTCTCTCAATCTGTTGAGGTGATTGAGAAAGACCCAGGCATCTTATAGTGACTGACTTGTTGGAGGTTCTGAGTTGGTTGCACAACTACCATTGTTGAAGGTTAACTCCTTCATATTTCCATTCTTGGATCACCCTTTTAGTTTAATTTAAAGCCTCTCGACATTAATCTGGATGCTATTACCTCTACGTACACCACAATATGCTAACATTACCTTTTAGTTTAATTAACAGGTGGTTCTTGATGGATAATCCACACAGGCACAGAACAAAACCAGATTGCAGACACATTAACTAAGCATGTCATCACTTCAGTTACCATCCATTTTTGTTTGCGACATGGTGGAGGTTGATCAAACACACACTTTTTGTTTGTATGGTACTTACTTGGCTAACCATAAATGCGATTGAAACCTCTTCCTGTCATGACTACTCCATGGGTCGGGCGTCCTAGTACTTGTACCCCCCCTCCCTCTTGTAATGATCTTACTCCGGATCCTCCCCTTGTCCCGTAACTAGCCAGTCTCTCCCAGAGCTCCTTGCGTGGTTACACCAATGCTATTTAAGTTGATATGATTAAGTATCTTTGCACTAAGAAAGAAAATGTAGACCAGGAATATATATTCGGTTAGAATGTTAATCTCAAGAAATTAAGAGAGGAAAAAGAAAAGGAAATGTTTCCATGAAATAAGAAAATATTAATACTATAGGGGAACAATGTTAATTTAGCATAATGAAGTGATGAGAGTTTATTTATATAGTCTAAGTTAATCCATAATTGAACATGTAAATAAAAAAATATATATGTGTTTCATTAGTTAAATACAGCCATGATAATTTTTTTAAAAGTCCTTTGTTAGTTTGGTTTGAAAAATATAGAGCCTTTACACTTCCAAATAATCATAACAAAGTGAAACGAAGCATGAAAAAAGATTCCGGTGTGATGAATAAGATCTTTTCATCCTTCATCAAATTTCTGGGTATGAAACGATCAATCTCATTAGGAAGCACATTTTCTTTTAATTTACACGACACAAATCTCGATTAATTGAGACCCCAATGCAAGTGTTAAACATCGAGGGAAAAGACTGTGACATTATGTTGTATGATTGGTTTAAGACAAACAATTTCATTAAGCTAAAAAACTTTAGATCAAACGTTGAATAGATAAATTCTCAATCAATGAGATATGCATGTACTTTAAACTAAACTTTTCTTTATTTTAATAATATTTCAAAAATACTTGAACTCCGAGTAACAAATTTGGAAAAATGAAAACTCTAAATCTATAGGCCAAGTAGAATCTAAACATTATTGTAAATAACTTGCAAAATCATTAAGTAATTGAATAAAGAGCACTAGAGCATTCTTTTAGAAATCCCTGATTTCTCCAATATAGCTTCGAGTTGATCTTCTTTGTCCGTCAACTTCCAAAGTTCAGTTGTTGCCTCAAATCTTTGTTTCCTGGTATCAGTGCTACTTTCTTCCTGATTTTTAATATTATTTGTTCGCTGATCTATCTCTTGTCTCGTATCTACCAGCTTCTCCCAGTTCTCAATTGATTTTCCTTTTGAGGTAGACATTCTTGCTTCAATTTGGTGTGTAAGTACTAAACAAAGTATCAAACTAGCTCAAACAACTGTAAATGTAAAACTAACAAAGTTAATGAAAACCAAATTCAAAATATCGCATATAATTAAAGTAGCTTCTTTTCTAATATTATTAAAAGAAAGAACATTTAGTATCAATTTTGTGACCATGAACTTACATTGAGATGATGAAGTGTAACTCAATTTGTTACTATGCATTGATTCGTTTATATAGACATCAATGACTTACTATTTTCCTTAATTTTCGCTCTCTTTTTATTCATGCAAATTAATGTAAAATATTACCAAAAATGAGAATTGCCATAGTTTGATAGAAAACCGTATATGAAAACATTGGAAAATTGGAAAAGTGATTAAACTCCAATAACTGAAATAAGGAAATATAACATATTGGAAGAGAGTTCTTCTTGTTGTTTATTTATTTTGGGTTTCTTTCGTTCTTTTATATTAAAACAACTCAAGTTAGGAAAAAACTAGAAGAAAATTAAGTACCATAAAATATTTATTTTTTTACATTATCCTAAATTAACGTTCTTCCCGTATAGTATTATTATTTTCTTATTTCATGCAAACATTTTATTTTCCTTTTCCTCTATGCTTTGCAATCGAATATATATTCCTAGTCTACAATATGGTAATTTTTGTTTTAGTAGAAGTAATATTTTTAATTGGCATGATTAAAACACAAAATAATAATAATAATAATAATAACAACAACAACAATAACAATAACAATATGAACAATAACAATAAGAACAATAACAATAACAACAACAATAAGAACAAGAACAAGAACTAGAACAAGAACAATAATAATAACAATAACAATAAGAATAAAAATAACAATAACAACAATAACAATAACAACAACAACAACAAAATAATTAAGAACAATAACAATAACAAAATAATTAATAATAATAATAATAATAATAAGTAATGAATTGCAGGCGTAAGTTCTTTCACTTTTATGTTCACTTTTAAAAAAAATTGTAATTAAGAGGAAGAAGAAGCAAAGAATCAGTAGAACATGAAACTTTACACCTTCACTTGTCGTTCACTGGAATAAGTGTATCAAATTGCTCGTGATTGGAGAAGATGTATACCTGGTCATGTGGAGATAATTTGTGTCGTGTTCTTGATATCCATTTAGTGCGTGTTTGGATTTAGAAGTCTCTGATATAGTACTTTTGTTGCTATTGTTGGTGCTTCTTATGTTGCTATGTATTAAAATTGTCATGTTCATCGAAAGTGTTTAATCCACAAGACAATGTAGAGATTTTTCTTCTACATATATCACATGAGAAATTAAATGAATATCACAAACATACAATAATACTATCTAAAGACGAAAGCTTTAGTGTTACAACAATTGGAAAGTCGCGCACGAATTCTAAATATTGAATACAAAGTTGAAGAACTGCTAATCAATTTTGTAAGAGAATAAATAAATCTCACAACAAGAATGGGAGATTTACCTTTGAGAAAGTAAGATGAACAAATGAGTATCACAATCTCTTGGTTCATCATCCTGTTAAACCCCTTTTAACACTTGATCCTTCACTCTGTGAGAAAAAAGATACGAATAAATTAGTAAAAATTTCATTCAAAGAACCCTCAGTATTTTCACAAGCAGAACAACGACATAGTGATCAAACATTTTAGAGGAAGTGTTTTCGCGAGAAGAAAAATAATTTTCTGATCTGTGGAAATTGAATGTATATCACGCTATGAAAACAAAAATAATATCTAAATTATTTTCAGCATACATTATACCATAAACGGATCTAAATTTTCATAGTCCAAAAGCATATTCTTGAAAGTATGCGTCATACCACCTTAATACAGGAAGAGGAAATACAATAAGGAAGTAAACCAAGAGGAGAAGGTTCTATATGAAAAGCATCCAGGAGAAATTAAAGAGGAGGAATATTCAATGTCTGAAATATTATTATTACTTTTATTATCTCTATGAAATTTGTAAAGAGTTTTCATTAAATTAAGTTTGTTACTAACAGAACGGGAGATCGTGAAATCAGAGATAATGTCGATTAGAGATAAAACACGAGTACTACGTGAAACCTCTTTGATACACAAATGAAATTCAGCATCTGCATTTTTCAAAGATTAGTCATTCATGAATGTTGTAAGAGAAATTCAATAGATGAGGAGAATGAATGGAAGAAGATTGAGATAAGAAGCATACCTGGAGGAAGTTTCCTTCGTTTGGAAATCCTTTTGAAAAGAATTGCATGACTTTTAGGTTTTCTTCAAAATGATTTACTGAAACGTTGTATTTTTCTGAAGCATTGTGATTTTCTTTCAAAACGTGTTTTTATTTCAACACAGTAAATAGTAACAAACAATGTGACGTTCTTGAGAGGAGGGGAAGGGTACTTGTGTAAATGAAGAAATAAAAAAAAAGAATCCTTGATTCTAGTGACGCCACGTCACTGAGTTGAGCGGGGTTCTCTTTATATAGATATATATGATTTCTCATGTCCTTTGTGGATGTGAGTCGATTGATCGAACCACGTTAAATCTTAATTTCTTTTGGTATATTTATCATTTGTCTTCTTACTCATTGTATGTCTTTCGAGGTTTGCTTTACTAACTTTCGCATGACACTTGCTTATTTCGGCACTAACAACCGGAAGCTTCAAATGGGAATTTCACAGACACTCTACTGACTTGCAAGCCGACAACAAAGGTTGATTAGAAAAGATCTGGCAACTACAATCTATGAATCTATGAGATTCATGTACTGATATAGCACAAATACAAACTGAGATAAAAGTTAGAATAGAACAACTCAAGTGTACAAAAAGAGCTCATAGTCATAGATAAGGGTGTTTATGGGTTAGTTATCGGTTGGTTGTTATCAGTTAGGTTCAATTGTTTAGTTACTAATCATAGATGAAAATAAATTCAAAACAAAATATATGGAGTAGAAAAGCAAATTAATTAGCAAACAAGCACATGCCAACATCACATGTGATAATGTATTTTTTCATTTCAAGTTAAATTTTCACCAACAGAGGAGAAAATGAAATAAAAACCAGAAGAGCCAATACTGTATCATGCCCGAAATTGATTCAATTAAATCCAAAAATATAATTCTTCTATCTCTTCAATTATTATTTGCACCCCCTTTTTCCACCATACGACTTTTTAGTCATATCGTTTGCTTTGGGTCTAGAACCGCAAGGCATTAAAACATTTCAATAGATTAGTGTCATGAGGTCTCCTAACTTTTATACCTAATAACTCTCATGTGTTTTTGTTGATATGGACTTCTTATCCTAAGGAGAAGTGTCAACCCTCTCTTATGGACTCAACGTCCTCGCTGAGGTTTGCCCCACCATTGTGATTTTCCCCACCACTTGAGATTTGTTACAACCTAGCGAAGATGTTTGCCTCACCTTATCGGAATTTGGATAAACTCAGGTTAACTTTAACTTGCATCGACACAGTTAATACAAAAGTTACTCTAATACCATCTATAATTGCCTAACCCACTACTGATATTGTTATATCTGGGCATAGACTTGCAAACTTTTAATGGCACCATTAAAGTACTGAGGTCTACTTACTTATATATGCATAACATCTCTCATGCGTTTTGCTTATATGTTACTCCTTATCCTATGTTAGGGTGTAACACATACAACCTCTCTCTTGATTTTCCAAAGAAAAATAAATCATTTTTACTTTAAAACCTAAGTGTGAGATGAATTCTTTAATACTTTGATCTAATAAGTAATGTAGTAAAAAATAATTTGAACAAGCGATTCAAAATAAAAGAAATATGGGCCTAATAGTTGGTCATACGAACCTGGACTCCATATGAAATAGAACTTGTCTGCAAAATAGAAGATTTACGCATTTTGGTCTAGACTTACATTGGACAATAGGCCTCCCCCGCTAGAGCCAATCCAAATTAGACTGAATAACTAATTCAAACATAAAGACCCTGCATATTGTTTTTTCACCAACTTAAAAACTACAATTGAAATCAAATAAAAAGACCATGCACACTCTTTTTTAACCAACAATAGACTGCATATAAAGTAAATAATAATCCAAATTGCTATTTTGTTACCAAGGAAGCAAAACTTGAACTTTTTCACATTCATTGAAGTTTTTGATCAACGAGTTTCCTCCCCTTCTCCTCCTCCTCCTCCTTCTTCATCATCATCATCTTCATCTTCTTCTACTTCCTCCTCGTCCTCCTCTAGTTCATCGTGATATTCTCCATAATGATGCTGCCAGTAGAACACCTTTAATTGCCTACTAAACTGATTATTCTCACATGTCATTCCCAAATGCAAGCATTTAGAATTGACATAGAAAAGTCTCCAATACTCAGGACATGACCTAATCGGATAGTCCCTTAGATCATCACCCAGTGTACCCATACAATCCATAAAATGGCAATCATTAACTATTGGCAAAGCCAGATCTTCTCTTAGTGGAATGCCATTTCTTTCTCGCATAAGGAAATTAACCGACATTATTGAATCGATATCTAAAATTGCATTAGAATTTATAAGAAGCAGATGCCTTCATAGAAATCATCTCATGAATATCCTTATTATTTTTTTTCCTATATAATTTTGTATGCAATCTTCACAATAACGATGATTGCAATTAGTGCCCCGCTTTATTGTCTTTGATAGCGTAAACACATTTTCACAAATTTCACAAAAAGTAAATGAAGATTCTCCCTTTTTAGAAGCATTTTTCTTTAGGTTAAGTGAATTTTGAATAACGGAATACTCAATTTTACAGGTTTTTTCACCAACACTGTGTTTAGAGCTTGATTCCAAGTTCTTACCTAAATGAAACTGAGTTGAGTAGAAGAGAATATTTTGCATCTCAATATCATTATCTCCGCTCTCGTAACCGTTTTTATTTTTGGTGATAGCGATGACACAAGAATTCATCAAGGTGGGATCAACTTTGATTTTGCCGGAGTGCAAGATTTGCAAATCTGTTGATTCCATTTCAACTTGATTCTCCATCCATGGGACCCCATATTTTTTCCCCAATATATGATTGTAAATATAATGTTAGTTCTAGTGAGTGAGAGGTATTGTGATTAGAGTATTTTTTTTTACCAATCAAATTTTTGTTTATATATTTTAATGGTTCAAATACATCAGTTTACACGAGGCCTGTTTTCATACGCGTTTGATTTTATTAGACACGTTGTATTACTTTCAATGGGTGGCATGGTCTTATTGACTGTTTTACTTTGCCGACACATATTTCGACACGTTATACCAAATTGCGCATATTGCATTAATTTATTTCAAATTTGGTATAATCCAAATTAATTCTAAACCCTAAAAAGTAAAATAAATACAAGAACCTGAGGAAAAAAATAGTAAATTTACAACATATATGCATATATTGGGAAAGAAATATGGGGTCCCATAGATGGAGAATCAAGTTGAAATGGAATCAACAGATTTGCAAATCTTGCACTCTGGCAATATCGAAGTTGATCCCACCTTGCTGAATTCTAATGTCATCACTATCACCAAAAATAGAATGGTTACGAGAGCGGAGATAATGATATCGATCTACAAAATATTCTCTTCTACTCAACTCAGTTTCATTTAGGTAAGAACTTGGAATCAAGCTCTAATCACGGTGTTGGTAAAAAAACCTGTAGAAATTGAGTATTTTGTTATTCAAAATTCACTTAACCTAAAGAAAAATACTTCTAAAAAGGGAGAATCTTCATGTACTATTTTGTGAAATTTGTAAAAATGTGTTTCCTCTGACAAACAAAATGATGTGGGACACCAATTACAATCATCGTTATTGTGAAGAATGCATACAAAATTATATAGGCAAAAAAAATAATAAGGATATCCAAGAGATGATATCTATGAAGTGCCCTACTTCTGATTGCAATAGAATTTTAGATATCAATTCAATAATGCCGGTTGATTTCCTTATGTAAGTAAGAGATCCCTTTAAAAGTTGTGCAGATCAATGCTGATATAGAATAAAATCACTAGTGGGTTAGACAATTACATTTGGTACTAGAGTAACTTTTGAGTTAACTGTGCCGATGCAAGTTAAAGTAAGTTGATAGTAGCAAAATTCCGATTAGGTGAGGCAAACATCTTTCTAGGCCATGAAAAATCTCAAGTGTTGGGGAAAATCACAATGGTGGGGAAAACCACAGCGAGGACGTTGAGTCCATAAGAGAGGGTGTTTGTGACACATCTCCTTAGGATAAGAAATCCACATTGACAAAAACACATGATAAGTAATCAGATCTTACACTTTTGTTGGGTGGGTCTAGGGCGAAATGAAAAATATCACTAGCAAACGAACTATTGTTTGGTTGGAAAGGCAACGTAGAATTACATACATATATATAATTGGTAGAGTATTTTGGCCTCATTTTACTCAAAAAAAATTTACAATGGGAGAGTTTTCTTATATTATGAAGGGTAGAACTAATTTGATTCAACATATTCTAGGATGTTACAGAAAAATCATTGAGCTATGTTTGCATGGTTGTAAGAATCTAAGAAGGTTTCCATGTTTTAGCGGAGAATATCTTGAATCTCTGGAACTATTTTTCTGTTCTAGCTTACAGAAATTTCCAGAAATCCTCGGAACAGTGAAGTCGGAGTTAAAGATTATCAGGTATAAGTACTTCGGTATAAGGGAACTACCATCATCTGTATCAATACCTAGATAGCTTATACTAGAGAGAGTTTTAGAAGAGAATACTTCAGAACTCGTGTATTGCTCAAAGATTTCAATGATATAAATACATGAAGAGACTAAATGTTGGTGTATATATACATTTTATTATTAAAATAAAATATTAAACGTATATGTTAGTGGGTATAAAATGTGGTAGAAGATGACCATTGGTTCTTGTAACATATATGATCATTTATTCTTGTTACTCTCATGGTCATTAGTTTCTTGTAACTATATGACCATTAGTTTCTTGTAACTTATGCAACATCTATCACATTCATCTACCTACATTTCTACGCATTGATTATACTGAAGACTTCTTCACCGGTAAATAGTGGTGTTTCTACCAAAAAATAGACAAGTATGAAATAATATTGTAGTGTGTAGTAGTGAAAGAGAGAGTTGAGGAAGAAAGGTGTTCCTTTTGTGGAGCTTTGGACTCTTCAACTAATTCAGAGTTGCTTGAGTTACATGACATATTGTTTGACTGTTGTATCCTGGAGGGGATAAGTCAAGAGTGATACTGTTGGATCGGCGTAAATTATGTCGCAGTAGCTTGAATATCCTTAAAGAAAGCGAGATATCTGCACCTCAACCTAAAGATTTGGTTTTCTTTGTTATTTCATTTTCAATTTTAATTTTATTATTTGTGGTATAGTACACCAACAATTTTAAGGAAAATGATGTTTTGTTACAATTTGAAAAATTGTGGATATCAAGATAGGAGATTACAACATCATTCCGCTTCAACGTTGCTCTTTTCGAGAGATGGAAGAGAATAGATGTACAATAAAGTATTTTTTTACTTGCTCAATTCAAGCGGAGAAAAGGTAAAAAAAATAAAGATATTTACCTAATATTTTTCATCAATAAAGTTATACTATTTTTCATGAATAAAACGATATTTAAATTTTTTATATAGTGGGGTTCATGAAATAAGAAAAAACCATTGTGAAAAAGTGTTTTTTCATCTTTGAGAAACGCTCTAAAAAGGACATTCCAAGTGCATATATTTATTGTGGAATAAATAACATTTTTTTACTATAATGAGATGATGTTTGGCTCTAACAGGAGCGTTATAATAAATTTTAAAAAACATATAGCGTAGTCATTTAACATGAAATATTTTGATTGAGATAAGTTTTATTCTTGGAATGAAAAAATACCATAAAATATGTGATTGAATCTTCTTTGTCAAGTCACATAATATTAAAATAATTGTGCGTATACATTTTATTATTATAAAATAAAATATGAAATTATATGTTAGTGAATATAAATTGTTGTAGAAGATGACGATTGGTTATTGTCACTTATATGAACATTAGTTCTTGTAACTCTCATGGTCATTAGTTTCTTGTAACTCATATGACCATTAGTTTCTTGTAACTTATGTAACATCTATCGCATTCATCTACCCGCATTACTACTCCTCATTCTATCTATTGATTATGGAAGACTTCTTCACCTATAAATAGTGGTGTTTTATTCTTTGTGAAGTATTCCAAAAAAAAAAAAAGAATTTTGAAATAATATTTTAGTGTATAGTAGTGAAAGAGAGAGTTAAGACAAAGAAAATATTCTAAGCCTTCAACTATATTCACTATATAAAAGAGAATATTTATATGTTGAAGGAAGGTGTTCTTTTTATGGAGCTTTGGACTCTTCAACTACTCCAGAGTTTCTTAAGTTGCGACGTTGTTGGGCTGTTGTATCATTTAGGGACACGTCAAGAGTGATACTCTCGATTGGTGTGGATTATGTCACAGTGGACTTGAATCTCTTTAAAGAGAGTGAGATATCACGCCTCGGCCTAAAGATTTGTTTATTCTTTTGGGAGAGAAGAACTGGATTTTCACATGTGTATACGATAGAGATATTATCCAAGTATATTGTGGGAGGTGGAACTAAATAAATAAATTCCTTAAGAAGGGATTTGACCGATTGAACTTCGGCAGTTGTCGCAGCAACGATCGTATATTCAGCTTCAGTGGATGATCTAGCAACTATCATCTTCTTTTTAGAACTCCACCTAATTGGAATATGACCAAAATATAAAAAGAGCCCAGAAGTTGATGTTCTATCGGATGGATCAACAGCCCAACCGGCATCAGAGAAATCATGAAACTTTAAAGGAGATTTTGGAGTAATATGGAAACCAAAGGCAATAGTAGATTTCAGATATCGTAGCAAATGCTTATGAGCCAACCAATGATGATGATAAGGAAAATGCATGAACTGGGAGAGTTTGTTGACAGTAAAGACATTATCGGGCCTCGTAAGATTTCGATATTGCAACTAAAGAATGTGCAGTAGAAATTGAGTAAATAATGTGTAGTGGAAATTGGAGTAACACTTCTTTAGGCTCCAAGAAAGGAAAATTCCTTTTGATGTTTTATGAAAATCAACACCAAGAAAGAGACAACTCATGGGGATCCTTCAATGAGAACCGGACTCCAAGGGCTTCAATAAACTGTTTGATGAAGGATGAGTTGTTACCTGAGAGATCATCTACATGTGGCACCTTTACGATATATGAAAAGAGGGTGATCACTTTGTGATTGCCAAAAACCATACTTCAAGGCAAATGATCGTAGTGCTTGGTACTAGGCCCTTAGTTCTTGGTTGAGTTTGTAGAGAGAGTTGAGTAATTTATAGAGATGGTGTTGTTTGTCTAGATCATGAATCGTGGTGACTGTTTCATGAACACATGTTTTTCTAATGGACCATGCAAGAAGGCGTTATTCACATCCAATTGAAATAGAGGCCATGGATGTCTAATAGCTAAAGTAAGAACCATACGAATTGTTACCGACTTAAATATTGGGCTAAATTTCTCACAAATATTTCGTTGGTTGTATCCCTTTGCAAGCAACCGAGCCTTGTATTTTTGACGTGAACCGTCTGCATTCCTTTAGACCCTAAATATCCACTTACAACCAACTAAATTTTGTTGAGAATCTATAGGGACAAGAACCCAAATACCACTTTTAGTTAATGCATTGAATTCATCTGACATAGCAAAGAGCCACTCAAGATGGGCCAGATCATTTCCATTTGTTGTTGGTTCTAGTACTTCTGGTAAAGGATGTTCGATGACATGGTGAACATTTTTAAGTCTGTAAATGTTATTTTTTGAAAGAGTGCCCATGAGATTAGTGCGTGGCAATGAAGAGGAAGGAATGTTATTTTTTTTGGAGGAGAATGATCAGTGTGACTGTTGAAGGAGAAAGATTAGTGTTCTCCATTGAAGGAGAAGGATCAGAAGGTAATGACAATGATTCAACAAAATGATTGCGAAGCGAGGATGAATTAGGAAAGGAATTCAGTAGAAGGGATACCATACCAATTTGAATTGGACTGAGAATCTGAAGGATGTGTTTGATACGGAAAATATTTTCCAGAAAGACAACATGACGTGAGGTAATGTACCTCTTAAACTTAAGAATATAGAAAACATATGCACTCTGATGCACAGAGTAACCAAGAGAGATGCAAGGGACAAACTCGAGATCAAATTTGGACTTGGTATAAGGACGACGACAAGTATAACATAGGCAATCAAAGAAACGCAAAAGTTGATAATTTGGACAATGGTTAAATTAAAAGCTTTTGATATAGGGAGAATAAAATTGAAGAAGTGGTGTGAGAAGACGCTTAATGAGGTATGTGGTTTTTTTGAATGCAAAAGACTAAATGGAAGAATGGAGGGAAGTTGTTTGGAGTATGTAAAACCAGTTTCAACTGAGTGACAATGGCGACGTTTTGCAGCCCCATTGTGTTGTGGGGTGTGAGGTGGTGTTTGTAGATGATTTATTCCATATGATTGAAAATATTTTTTTTAAGTAAAGCATATTCTCCACCCCATCGATGTAAGTTTATTTTATCTAGACATTAAAGTTATTTTTGAAAATTTTTGAAATGGTGGAAAAATAGTATACACATCTGATTTAGCCATTAAAGGAAAGAACCAAATATATTTTATGTAATGGTCTACAAAGATGATATAGTAACGAAACACAACAACTGATTGCACAGGGGCAAGACCCCATAAATCATACTATAATATCTCAAGACGTCTACTGATTGTTAGAGTAGAAATACCAAAGGATTGACGATGACTTTTATTGCATTGGATGCTTTGTA
The DNA here is from genome assembly GCA_016801875.1 of Solanum sitiens. Classification (NCBI taxonomy): domain Eukaryota; kingdom Viridiplantae; phylum Streptophyta; class Magnoliopsida; order Solanales; family Solanaceae; genus Solanum; species Solanum sitiens. The sequence continues at coordinate 395,536 of JABWTJ010000517.1, forward strand.
ACTAAAGATTTGACAAACTGAAATTATAGATCCTAGCATTAGGATGACCACGAAATTGATGCCAAGACTATGGTGAAACCTAAATGCTGAAGCAGACATATTTATTTGAAACTGTAGAGGACAAAAACTTGTTCAAAATTGATCAAGTGCGCATTGAAACTGAATCTCCATTGTGAATTGATCTTTCACAAGAAAATAATTAGAAAAGAACACAATTAACAATTGATTTGAAGTATAAAATTGTAATACATATATGAGGTTGGTTTTTCAGATAAGGGAACACATAAAACATTATAAAAACGGATTTTTTTTGCAGGGAGAAAAATAGTACCAGAACCAATATGTGAGATAGACAAACCTGGGCCACTTTCGTCACTACCATCATATGGCGAATGAAGAGATAGGTGATAACACACAAATTACCCTAGAAAAGTCCAAGAGTAGAGTTCGTCATCAATTAAACTAACAGTCGTAGTAGAATCATAGAGGCAACAATTTATCGGTAATCGAAACGACAGAATCAAGAGTTATAAGTTTGAACCTATACAATGAATTTTTACAATACTGTCAAATTAAGAGCGACTTTTCTAACTAAGCAAAGGATTTGGGCAGAGACAATAAGAAGCAAGGGATAATTGGGACTTAGGAAATTCGGAATTTAACACTCATTCAACGATCCACAACACATGGAAATTAATCAAAGGTAGACTAGATAATCATCAAATAACACTTAACTCCTTTTTATCTCAAAGTAATTTCTCATGAAATCTCCTTTCAGATTCAATCGTGTTCCACAACAGTACAATCCAATACCTTAATCTAAATCTCTATTTCTAGAAACTTTAGCTTTCAACAAAGTAAACCTTAATTATCTTCTTTCGTTCTCAAATATAGGAATCAAAGTCAAACATTATTATCAATCTAATTCTCCACTTCACGAATTATTTTTTAAGCAACCCATGAAGATCAGAAGCTAGATTCAAGCGTCCACTCTCAGATCATCAATTAAAGCATGAGAAATAGATCAAAACCTAGTCATGAAAACATGGAATCACATATGAAATCATTAGAATGAACAATCAAGACCGAAATAAATTATCTATTTCTAGCATAATGTTCCAATTCCAATAGCAATTACACCACAAATCTAGCAATTTAGAGCAAGGAAATGAAGAACGGAATAAGAGATTTACTAAATAGAGCACAATCTTCAAATCCGCAACTGAAATGGAAGGCAACTTGCCTTTAGTGTTTCAACCCAAATGGAAATCTACAATTTTTCTCTCTAGATCTAAGATAAAAGATGAATTACTCTACAAATTTGAAATAGGAATTGTCCAATGATAATCCATGCTTCCTCTTTCCATCCCTTTTGTGAGAATTTGGGTTCAATACTTGAGAAATTCCAATTTTGTCCTTGTAAAAATAGGTGGGCCTCACAAATCCGGTTCAGAGTTCCACCATCAGGGAGTTGATAAAAGTGTTTACTCAATCTGCCTGTATATTATTTTATTCACTTTAACCTCATACAAATAGAAGAAATTAAGAAAACATTGTTTACCTTCTCAATTTTGTTGTGCTAGCATTCACATTATTTTTAATTCCTATTGTACTTCTCTTTAACGAAGTTTTTGATAAGTTAAAGTAATGCTTCATTAAATTATGAATCAGAAATCGAAAAGTATTGAACAAAATTATATATATATATATATATATATATCACTATCAGACAACTATGAATTACATGCGAATTTTCCTGGGGATTAATATGAAAATTTGTAGGAAACTCATTTTCCTGGGGATTAATATGCAAATTTCCTTACTAATTCCCAAGAAAAGTCCCATGTAATTCACAATTTTCTTGTAGCGTATATAGATACTATCAAGCGAAACCACAACAAAGGGAATGTGCTTGGCAGAATAAGTAGGGAAAGAAGACCCTATTGAGCTTGACTCCAGTCTGACTTTGTGAAATGACTGGAGAGGTGTAATATAAGTGGGATTCGAAAGGCGAAAGTGCTACATTTAACGTTATTTTACTTGTTCCATTAATCGGATGCGGGGCACTGCCTCACTTTTTGGACCCAAGGCTCGCTTCGCGGGCTGATCTGGGCAGAAGACATTGTCAGGTGGGGAGTTTGGCTGGGGTGGCACATCTGTTAAAAGATAATGCAGGTGTGTGTGTGTGTGTATATATATATATATATATATATATATATATATATATATTCTTAAATTTTCAAGATTACAACAAGCATATAAGGTGGGAACCAAGTTATCAAATTTTAGAATTAAATTCTATGATTTTAACACTTAATTATATTTTAAATTTGTTATTTATTACTCGAAGAATTTTTTTAACAATTCATACAATGATTATATTAGTGAAAGAGATGTTTTCTAACGCTGAATTGATGAAATATCACCTAAATTAATAACTGAAAAATAAATATTTGAAGAAATCATTTATTAAAAATATTAAGTAAATATTTGAAGAAATCATTTATAAAAAAAACATTAAGTAAATAATTTGCATCTAAAAAGTATAAGAAAAGTAAATTTTAAATATATACATATGAATTAAGTTTGTTTAGATTTTAGAGGCACGTTTAGATTTTAGGTCACTAATAATGAAAATTTCGCGTTAGACCTTTACATATGTTGAGCCGCCCCTTGCTATATGTTTCTCCGACAAATTGATTTAAACCACTGTTCAAGCAGTTCTGCCTTTTTTCCCCTTAGCTAATATCCGTTTGTTGTTGCTTCCTGCGCCATTAGAGACTTTTGCGATGGAGCACGATCTCTCTTCCCCTTGGCCAGCGCACGTTAGTAACCTACACTGAAAGAGGACTTATCGATAAAAAATTTCTTAAGAAAAAACACTCATTAAAACCCAAAATCAATACTATTTATTGTTCCACCGTCCTCTAAGTGACGGACCGTCACTTGGGTGATGAGCTGTCACTCAAGACGTCAAAACTGGTAAAAAAATGACCTTACTGCTTAAATACATCGCCCAAGTGTGACGGACTATCGCAGACCTCATCACCCAGTGTCAACTTGCAGTGTCTTTTATAAATCGATCGTAATTTTTTTACTCCGAACATGGATTGACAAACGCTCGGTGAAGTTTGAAAGAAGACTCATACACCTTTAATGTGATAGGTCATGGGTTACCTAGACCTTCATATTCTAACAAATATGGTTTTGTGAAGTTGATTCTTATATGAACTTATGAGAAAACATAGCCAGTAGGTAAGCTTTGAACTCGACTTAGTCCTAGAGGTTCCTTATGACTCTAATTCAATTCGAATACACTTAAAACAATTAGAAATTGATCTTAACACACACACACACCTTAATAACGCGCCTTGCACGTTTATCCCATATTATTGAATTATTATATAGAAAATATTGAAATTAACAATATTAACTTTATCTTTACATCATATTCATTAAATAAAATTCAGTGGAATGCTTTTTTAAAAATCATAATAGTGGAATGTTGCATTTGCCATCAAGTAAGGAATATGTGTAGAGAATTAAGATAATATAACATGTAATGGTATGAATATATCAATATAACTTATCCTCAATAATCTCTCATTATGCACACTACATGTAGATCCCATATCCAATTTGAAAACATAAAAAAGAAAATTTTATGAATAAATATAGAAAATCACTTACAAAGGAACCAATATACATGAAATAATACCAAAATTTGAATTCTTGGAACATTTCCAAACATCTTCGGGAGATATTTATCCTTCATCTACATCAATTACAATAAAAACTAAAATATAAAAAATATTAATGTATACAAGAGTATATATCTTTATCTCTAATTCATATATAGTGATAAAAATCTATTGCCTTCCATACATTCATTCTCTATCTACCAATATTATCACAGATGATGACGTCTTTGATCCAAATGCAACACTAATGCTACTATTCCTAACAGTTCTAAAAGACAATGGTGTTCTTATTCTTCTGTACCTAGAAGATCTACTATAAAGAAGCCAAAAAAGTAAATAAAAATAAAGAAAGAGAAATGATAAAAGAAAAATGAGAATAATTCTTAATCAGAGAGAATTTGGCATATTGGAGCAAAATGAGGTAAACAACATAATAGTTTGGTATGATCATCATTATTATCTAGAACAATTTTCTTCCAAAGATGGAAGCCAGGTAAGATCTGAAACATGAAAAATTAGGCCCTAACAAAATAAGGTGAAAAATTAAATTGAAGAATATATATATATACACACACTCTGCGAAATGACAAATAAAGGAAGAGGAGAGTTTAATTCACTTATTCAAAATATGTAAATCAGTGAAAGCACCGATTTCAATTCCTCCGATAATTACCTAAAAACTGAATATTAAAAGAAATCTTCTCCAAATATGAAAATATATTAGTTAATGTTAAAAATCAAGTTTGTGAATAGATGGATTTCAACCTCCGTGAAAATTTCAAATATCCATTTCCAACATTACATGCTCCGTATGAAGTTTTAGAATTTACACACATTTTCTTTTGTAAGAAAACCAAAAAGTACAAAGAAAGTAGTAAGTGATCATCTAATGACTTTTAATAATCATGCATTTTGCAAAACATAATGACCATCGGCTGGCCACCTCTTTGCCACACAAATATTATATATAGCTCTCAAAATTAATTACCCTAGCAACTCTTCATTCTATTTATTTTATATTATACTAGTAAATTGGTCTGCACTTCGCGCGGTTACAATATTTTTCTTTAAAATTTATTAGAATAAAACTTTTCTTGTATTTTGGTGTTTTTGTATTTTATATAAATCTGTTTTTAAGAGTATAGAGGCTATTCACTTCTAGTTTACCATTTGTTATATTAAAAGAAAAGACAAAATTATAAATCATAACACTATTTTCTCCTAGTTTACGTAATATTATTTTACCATGGTTACATAGTGTCTTTAATTAGAGTGTCAAATAAATATTTTCTCAATTTTCTTCATTGCAAATTTCATTAGTATAACACTGTAAATTACTTTAAAAATGTTTAACATTTTTTTAAAAATTATATATAAAACTAATGTGGTTATCGAGAGCAAATGTTCCATAATCATATGATATACCAAAGGTAATATGTAGTCATGATGTGTTTGAAAATTAAATGCAATCTTCCAAAATCAAAATTTGATATGTAATATAGTTATGATGGTGTTTTGGAATTGAAGTTGTGCACAAATAAAACATTAAGGATCCTTGAAAAGTATGAAAGAGAAGTAAGGGATAGTGGAAAAAAAGTTAAAAAAAGAGTACTTTGTTGTGAGAGGATAGTCATCGTTATGTATCATATAATTATAATTAATTGCTTCTTTTAGTTTTATTATTTTACTCCTATTAATATTAACATTATTATGGCAACAAAAAAAATCATATAAATCTTAGGCTTGACCTCTTGGAGAAGAAAAGATTTCTTTGGCGAACATTTTAAATAAATGTATTTTGTATAAAGTCATTTGTGAAGCTGCATAGTTGGATTTACATATACTTTGTACTAATATATACTTATGAAAATAACTTTACAAAAACATAAACAACGAAATTTAAAACATGTAGTAAAAAACAACAAGTAATATTATAACCATAAATTATTGACTGTATAAAACATATACCAGGATCTATAACAATCAAATGAAACAAAGAAACAATCGAACTCAATGAATGCAGAGTGTGTCCTTGTTAGTGAGACACTCAATTGGAGAAAAATATACAAGTACTTAATTGTGTAGAAGAAGAAGTTTTGGATAAAATATTTAACTATGCAGAAGAAGAATTTCAGAAATTTGTTATTTTAAAATGAGAGAAACCCCCTCTATTTATAGCCAACAAAGGGTAGTGTGAACAAATGCTAATTCTGCATGGCTAATCATGCCTTACTGAAAAGGTCACAACTCTTTGAAAAAGTTACAACTTTTTGGAAAGATCACAACCTATTATAAAAGTTACAACCTATCATAAAAGTCGCAACTCTTTTTAAAAGTCACAACTTTTCGTAAAAGTCACAATTTTTCAATAAAATTCAAAACTTTTCATAAACGTGATAACTTTTCATGAAAGGATATTCAATTCTAGTTTGCCATTTGTTATATAAAAATAAAAGGAAAAATTACAAATCATAACACTATTTTGTCCTAATTTACATAATTTCATTTTACCATGGTTACATAGTGTCTTTTATTAGAGAGTCAAGTCAATATTTTCTTAATTTTCTTCTTTGCAAATTTTATTAGTATAACACTATCAAATACTTTCAAAATATTAAATATTTTTTAAAAATATATGGATAACTAATGTTATTATCAAGAACAAAAAGGTTGCATAATATGCTATATGAATATGTAATATGTAGTCATTATGTGTTTTAAAATAAAAATACAATCTTCCAAAATCCAAATCCGATATGTAATATAGTTATGATAGTGTTTTGGAACTGAAATTGTGCACAAACAAAACATTAAGGGTCGTTGAATAGGATGAAAGAGAAGTAAGGGAAAATGGAAAAAAAGTTTAAAAGAAGTACTTTGGTGTGAGAGAATAGTCATCATTGTATATCATATAATTATAATTAATTTCTAGTTTTAATTCTATCATTTGACTGTCTATTTTTTGCTCCTTTTAATATTGACATAATTATGACAATAACAAAAAATCATATAAACTTTTATTCTTGATCTCTTGGAGAAGAAAAGATTTCATTAAAGAATGTTGTAAATAAAATAATTCTGTAAAAAGTTATTTGTGAATTAGCATAGTTAGATTTACATAAAATTTATACTAACAAATATTTGTAACAATAACTTTACAGAAACATAGACAACAAAGTTTAATATATGTAATAAAATACAACAATTAATATTATAAGCATAAATTAATGATTGTAAAATACCATATCGGGATCTGTGACTGTGGAATGAAACAAAAAGGAAATATTGAGCCCATGAATGTAGAGTGTCTCCTTGTTAGTGACCCACTCAAAAGGAGAAAAGTACACAAATATTTAATTGTGCAGAAGAAGAAGAAGACGTTCTAAATCAAATATTTAACTTAACTGTGCAGAAGAACAACAAGAAGAAGAAGTTTAGAATTTTGGTTATTTTAAAATTAGAGGAAACCCATCTATTTATAGACAAGAAAGGATAGTGTGAAAAAATTCTAATTATGCCTTACTTGAAATGTCATAACTCTTTGGAAAAGTCACAACTTTTCGAAAAGGTCAAAAAATTTCATTAAAGTCACAACTTTTCAATTAAAGGCACAACTTTTCAATAAAAGTCACAACTTCTCAGTAAAAGTCACAACTTTTCATAAAAGACACAACTTTTCATGAAAGGATATATATTTATATGATATGATTATAGCTGTCAAAATTTAGTACCCCTTCAACTCATCATTCTCGTTATTTTTTATAATCATAATTATAATAGCAATAAAGTGAAAATTTATCTCATAATTAATTACCTTGCATCTATTCACCTTATAACAATAGATGAATATTAATAAGTAGAAGGAGAATAATTTAGATTAGGAAGGAAATTAAAAAACCAACATACGGAGAAAACAATCAAGTAGGTACATGATGATTAGCATTAGTATGATAATGTGATATGATTATTATTTAATTAATTAATTTTCTTACTTTTTTAATTTAGTATAGGGGTATTTTCATAATTCAAATTTTGTGTGAGATGCTTCTCACTTTTAGTAATATATGATATGATATGATATGATATGATATGATGATGATTATAAATTATCGGGTTTCGACCTAAACACAGAGAATGATTCGAACCTTCGCTTAGAAGTTGTTGGGTACTAAATCATTAATTATGAAAATTATCTAAGTAAAACAAATAAAACAAAACATGTAACCCAACAAATTATGAGCTTACTTATTTGATAGAGATGAACAAGCCTTTGGGTTTAAACTTTTTTGGCAATGACTCCAAAGGATATTGTTGTAAATTTTCTGCTGAATGATCCTCAAAGTGAGTCTTTCCATTATATAGAGAAAATAAAGATTACACATCCCTAAAGATACACCATTCTGATCCCGAAAGGCAGCTATTCTATCTGTACAAATTTGCTATTTAATTCCTCTAAATATGCCTTGTTATCCCTCCAAATCAGCTATTCTATCAAAATTTTATTCCTTGGATTCTACAATAAATGAATAATCATAGATGAAAATAAATTCAAAACAGAAGATATGGAGTAGAAAGAAAATTAATTAGCAAACAAGCACCTGCCAATTTCACCTGCGATAATGTACTTTTTCATTTCAAGTTGAATTTTCACCAATAGAGGAAAAAATGAAATGAAAACAAGAAGAGCCAACAACTGAATCATTCCCGAAATTAATTCAATTAAATGCAACAATATAATTCTTCTATCCCTTCAATTATTATTTGCATCGCCTTTTCTCCGTTATATAACTTGTTAGTGATATCGTTTGCTTTGGGTCTAGAACCGCAAGGAATTAAAACATGTCACTAGATTAGTCTCATGAGGTCTCCTAACTTTTATACTTAATAACTCTCCTATTTTTTTGTCGATGTGGCCTTCTTATCCTAAGGAGATGTGTCACAAACACCCTATCTTATGTACTCAACCTTCTCGCTGAGTTTTGCCCCACCATTGTGATTTTCCCCACAACTTGAGATTTCTGAAGACCTAGCAAAGATGTTTTCTTGACCTTATCGGAATTTTGCCAAACTCAAGTTAACTTTGCCTTGTATCGTCACAGTTAACACAAAAGTTACTCTAATACCAAATGTAATTGCCTAACCCACTAGTGATATTGTTCTATTTGGACATAGAACTAGACTATTTTTAAAGGCATCATCAAAGTAAAGGTCTACTTACTTATATACACTTAACATATATCATGCGTTTTGCTTACATGTTACTTCTTATCCTAAGTTTGGGTGTAACATATACAACCTCTCTCCTGATTTTCCAAAGAAAAATAAATCATTTTTACTTTAAAAACCAAGTGTCAGATAACTTTTTTAATACTTTGATCTAACAAGTGATGTAGTAAAAAATAATTTGAACGAGCGATTCAAAATAAAAGAAATATATTTCTGATAGTTGTTCATAGAAATCTGGACTTTATGTAAAATCAAACAACTTGTCTGCAAAATAGAAGATTTGCGCATTTTGGTCTAGATTTAGATTGAAAAATAGGCCTCCACCGCTAAAGCCCATCAAAATTAGACTCAATAACTAATTCAAACATAAAGACCCTGCACATTGGTTTTGGACCAACTTAAAAACTAAAATTGAAATCAAGTAAAAATCCCTGCATAATGTTTTTTAACCAACAATGGTGTTACGCCTCGAGCCTACACCCTAGACGTGGCCGGCACCCAATGACCATTGTTGGCCTTGGGTTGATCCTTGGCCTTGCTTACTTAACTCAGTGTAAGACTTAACTCAATACAAGAAACATTGTCATTAAAATAACTTGAAATAAATATCTTGGCCAAAATGACACTTATATTTCATAGTAAAACATCTGCAATACAAAGAAGAGACTCTAATTAAACTATCTGAAGCCTCTATAATACTAAGATGAATGTTGGGACAGACCCCACAACATCCTATAAAAAAAATACTGAAAACAGTAAATGTGTATCCTCCAGAATGCAAGGAGGCTCACCACTAACTCCGAGTGCTTAGATGGATCAACGAAGCACTGTGTGATGCTGATCCTGGTTACCGGCGTCTGCATCATGATACGATGCAGGCCAACTGGCATCAGTACATGTACGAGTATGCGAGTTGGAATGCTAACATCAACTTAAGCTTGAAAAGAGTTAGAAGAAACACTTACCTTGGCTCTGCTCAACTCATATATAACCTGACTAAATATAAAGCAATAAGAAACATGCAATATAATAAAGGTTGTAAAATAGTGTAAACACTTTGTTCGTTAAAGAAAATGCAATAACAAACTCAACTTAACTTAAATGTGAAGTAATATAGTTTTTGTGGGAGATTCTCTAACTGACAACCACAACTATGAGCCTAAGTGGTAATACAGTAGTCCAGAATTATCGTATAATTTGCCGTCATAAAGAACTACTTAACTTAGTGGATCCACTAGCTTAACTTACATGATCATCTAAAAGGTATAACCCGTTAATACTCATGATGGCTACATGGTTTTCATGGAGACTTGAGTTAATATGAACTCTCATCCCCACATCAGTGCTCAATACTACTCCCAATATACTTAAGCTCATGCTTTTCAAAAACAACTTCCTTCTTTGGGTTGAGATAATTGCTCAAAACTTAGCTTTAAAAAGTTCTCTTGGAATCAATGTTCCCTTTATCTTGCTAAAAAATCTTTTGGAAATGTTAGTTGTCACGCCCCGAGCCTACACCCTGAATATGGCCGGCACTCGAAGACCATTGCTAGCCCCAAGTGAACCCTTGGTTTGGCTTTCTTAAATCAGCGAAAGACTTAAACATAAGAGAAATAACTCAAAAAAATAACTTTAAATTATTAACTTAGCCAAAACGGCAACTTAAGTCTTAAGCATACACAACTGAAATGGATAAGACAAAATACTAATGCTATCTGCCTATAAAGCATCTAATGTAAAGATGGATGCTGGGGAAGGACCCCCAATCATCCTAAAAACTGAAAAACTAAAAGAAAATAACTGGATGGTAAAGATGTCCTCTGGAATGAAGGGAGGCTCACCAACTGACTCTGAGATGCTCACTGGATCAACTGTGCGTCAAATGCCGATCCTATTTACTCGCGTCTGCATCATAATACGATGCAGACCAACTAACCTCTGTACATTAAATGTATGAGTATACGAGCTGGAATGCTAAACAACATCTTAACCTTGAAAAGGAGTACGAAGGAACATTTACCTTGGCTCTGCTCAACTCATGAATAACTAACTTATTTCAATATAAAGCAATTTAAAAACAAGTGCAATATAAGAAATGTTATTTGAAAACATGCAGTAAATTCTGAATGTATATAAGGATACAATTAACTTTGAGATGTATGTAAAACTACAAATAAAATGATGTATATAAACAAATAAATTTAACTTTTGTGGGAGTTTCTTTAATTGACAAGCATCACTTAAGTGATATAGTAATGATACAACGATCTACCTCATGCTACCATCACATCCTATACCCGGTCAAAGGTATAAGACCTGAATTGCCTAATGATCTACTAGTCTACTGTGAAAAGGGTTCATCTAAAAAGTATGACCCTTTTCCACCCATGGTGGCTATAAGGTTTTATGGAGATGTTAGTTATCTAGACTCATGCTCATCCCCAATTAAGTGCTCAATATTACTCCCAAAATATACATGCTCTTATATGTTTATAACATACTTCTTCTGTGGTTTGAGATTAGTGTCATGTCCCGCCACAATTCTAGTCAGATTTTGCATCTGGAGAGGCGTAGAAGACTCCCGAGTTAAGAGGAGGCTTGTGCAGGATTCTAGATAACCTTAGATATTTCAAGAATGTGTAAAATTCTCTAGAAAAGGGGACCAAAGTGTAAATATCTTAGGGACTTGTAAAATAAATATTAATTGCACTTTAGCCCCTAGGTTGTAGTATAAATAAAGGTACCCCTCATATGCAAAGGCACCAAGCAAGTTGTAAAGAATTCTCCAAGCAATCTACAAAGCCTTCTTCAAAGCTCTCTTTCTTGTTCTTTCTAAGTCTTTCCAATCATTCTCTTAGTGTTCCAAGTCGTAAAGGCTTCCATGAACTTACAAGATCTTGAATTATTAGTGAGTACGTCATCGAGGGCCGCAGGGAATCTTAGCAAATACTCTAAGTTTGTAACAATGTGGTATCAAAGCGAGGTTGATACTAAGGAAATAGCTACCGAGGGAGAAATAAACGGCGCTAGCACCACCAATGTCCGTGTGGATGGTAGAAAGAAGAACCGAAAGGGGAAGAAACATCAAAACGGTAATGAGAAGGTGTTTCCCGATCCCACACCAATTGAGACGCTAACATCTCACCCGCCCTAGACCACCGAAGCAAGTGAATATGAAGTTGGCGAGGATGCCATCGATGTCTCTGCTGGAGAAGAATGGGTTGCAAGGGTGGAATTGGCGAGGCAGGCCGCGGAGATATTGGGCAGGCGCATGAATGTGTCCGACGATAAGTTCAAGACCCTTGAGGACTTCACCCTTGAAGAGATCGAGAACATCCGTAAGGAGTTGGAGGGTCACCAGCGATCCAATTTCGAGATGAAAGAGGCCATCACTTCCTTGGAGTGTCGGCTTATGGACGCGCATAGCACGATCGAAACACTGAAGACCGAAGTGAAAACACTCAAGGAAGGTGCGGAGATTGAAGGGTCTACATCACCCGACCATGATAGGGAGGCCGGGGTCGAGGTTCCCAAGCCACCCATATTCAAAGGTGTCTGTGACGCTCAAGAGGTGGAAAACTTTCTATGGCACTTGGAGATATACTTCAAGTGTAGCCGGGTAAAGAGTGATGAGAATAAGATCAACAATGTGTGTTTTATCTGTCCGAGATATCTATGCTATGGTAGAGTCACAAGGAGTCCGAGATTAGGAAGGGGACGTGCACCATCAACACGTGGGAGCAATTCCACGAGGAATTCAAGAAAGCCTTCTGCCCTAACAATGTCGTGTACTAGGTTAAGCGCAATTTCCGAGAATTGAAGCAAATGGGAAGCATTCGGGCATACGTCAAGGAGGTCACAACTCTAACGCTTCAAGGTGTCAACCTCACACACGAAGACATGTTGTTCCACTTCATGGAGGACTGCAAAATTGAGCCAATACAGAGTTGGAGCGGCGATAGGTCAAAACCATAGATGAAACCATCACATAAGCCGAGTCCTTTACGGACTTTAAGCATGAATGGCATGACAAGGCAAAGGGCAGAGATGCAATGAGTAGTCATGCCAAAGGTGGGGGAGATCGTGTCCGAGGCAAGGAGCAGCAGGCACAGCACAAGCAGTACGACCCCCACAAGCGAGACAATAAGCGGTTCGTGCGGCAAAACTACATGGAGAAACTTGCGCAAACCAACAAAGGATATGGCTGCTACATATGCGGTGGAACACACGCCTATGCGAGGTTCCCTGAGATGAAGAGCCTTGCTGCCATCCTACGCGAACGGAAAGAGAAGGACAAACAAGAGAAAGGGTATGACGCGGGCATGACACAGTTGGTCATGGTTGGATTGTACGGTGTGATTTCCAAGCAGACCGAGAGGCCAGGAGACTTCACCACACAGTATGTGGATATATCCCTTAATGGACGACCATCTCGTGCCATGGTAGACTCTGGAGCTAAAGTAAACATCATGACAAAAAAGGCGATAGAGAGATTAGGGCTGAACTATGTACCAAGCAACACCCGTCTCAATCCTATTAACGCCCCACTGACTCCCGTGTGCGGGGTCACCCAAGGAGTGAGCATCACATTGGGGAAGTGGCAAGGTAAGAAAACTTTCACTGTCGATCCTTTAGATATCTTTGATATTATTCTTGGACAGGAGTTCTTTCAGCAATGCCATACAATAATCGACCCGTACCTCCAACAAATCATGGTGATGGAGTGGGAATGGTCATGCATGGTACCTCTAGTCAAGGTACCGAAAAAAGAAGGACAAATGCACCTGTTGGCCATGCAGATCGAGAAGGGCCTGAAGAAAGAAGAGCCAACGTTCCTAGCTACCATTGCAAGTTTGGGAGAAGACAATGGTACTATAAAGCCCTTGACACCAATCATAGAGAAAGTCCTAGAAGAGAATAAGGATGTGATGTTGGACGAGCTGCCAAAGACTCTACCTCCGAGGCGTGAGGTAGATAACAAGATAGAGTTGGAGGTTGGAGCTAAGCCACCCGCACATGCACCTTACCACATGGCTCCACCCGAATTAGAGGAGCTAAGGAAGCAATTGAAGGAGCTCCTCGATGCCAGTCACATCCATCCATCCAAGGCACCATATGGTATGCTAGTGCTGTTCCAGAGAAATAAAGACGGGTTGTTGTGCTTACGCATCGATTATCGGGCGCTCAATAAGGTAAAAATTAAGAACAAATATCATATCCCACTAATTACAGATTTGTTTGATAGACTTGGACAGTCTAAGTACTTCACCAAGATGGATCTCCGGAAAGGCTACTACCAAGTGCACATCGCGGAGGGGGATGAGCCAAAGATAGCGTGCGTGACCATATACGGAGCATACAAGTGGTTGGTGATGCCTTTCGGCTTAAGCAACGCAGCCGCCACCTTTTACACACTGATGAACAAAATCTTTCACCCCTACTAGGACCAATTCGTGGTGGTGTACTTGGATGACATAGTCATCCATAGCAACACCTTGGAGGAGCACGGGAGAACCTTAGGAGATTCTTCCAAGTCTTAAGGGAGGACCAACTCTATGTCAAGCGGGAGAAGTGCGAGTTCGCCCAGTATGAGGTACACTTCCTAGGACATATCATCAGTCAAGGTGAACTACAAATGGACGAGGCCAAGATCCGGGCGATTCAGGAGTGGGAGGCGTCCACAAAGGTGACTGAGCTACAATCCTTCCTTGGACTTGCAAAATATTATCGCAGGTTCATCAGTGGCTACTCTGCTAAAGCCGCTCCATTGACAGAGTTTTTAAAAAAGAATATACTGTGGGTTTGGAGCGAGGAGTGCCAAAGATCGTTCAAAGGTCTCAAGGCCGCACTTACAAAAGAGTCGGTCTTGACGCTGCCTGACTTTTCCAAGACCTTCAAAGTACATATGGATGCATCAGACTTTGTCATTGGGGGAGTCTTAATGCAGGACAGACAACCAATAGCATTCGAGAGCCGCAAGATGACGGCCATCGTAAATTACCTATACACGTGGAGAAACTATTTACTAGGCTCCAAGTTTGTGGTCAAGACCAACAACGTGTCCACTAGCTACTTCCAGTCACAAAAGAACACCCCAAAGCAAGCTAGATGACAAGACTTTATGGCAGAGTTTGACTATGTCTTGGAGTATAAGCCGGGAAGAGGCAACGTCATGGCCAACACACTAAGTAGGAAGGAGCTTGCTGATATCACTACAACTCACTATGACATTCAAGATGCAACAAGGATGGCATGGAACACGATCCAGAGGCCAAGAAGCTGATGGAGTTTGCTGCCCAAGGCAAAACCAGGCGCTTTTGGGTAGAAGATGGCCTTTTGCTCACCACCGGTCGGAGGGTATATGTGCCCATGTTCGGGTCAATCAGGCGGAGCATCATTAAGGAAAGCCACGATACACCGTGGGCTGGGCATTGGGGGCAGCGACATACGAGGGCGCTGATCGAGGCTATACACTTTTGGACACGTATGCGGGACGACATCGAGTGTTATGTGCAGAGTATCCTTGTGTGACAACAAGACAAGGTGGACCAAAGGCAACCAGGAGGGTTATTAGAGCCACTACCCGTAGCAGAACGCCCTTAGGAGAGCGTAACTATGGATTTCATCACTTCCTAGCCTAAGTCCGACGAGTTTGGTACGATCATGGCCGTGGTGGACAGGTTTTCAAAGTATGCTACCTTCATGCCCACCACAACTGGTTGCACCACAAAAGAGGCCGCTCGATTGTTCTTCAAGAACGTAGTGAATTATTAGGGGATTCCCAGACATATCATTAGCGATCGAGACCCCCGCTTCACTAGGAACTTTTGGAGAGAGTTATTTGAGATACTTGGCATAAAGCTTCACTTCACTATTAGTTTCCACTGCATACCAAAGGCCAGACCGAATGCGTCAACTTTCCATTAGAGTTCTATCTAAGGCACTATGTTAGTGCGCATCAGAAGGATTGGGCAAAGCTCCTAGACATGGCACAGTTTTCCTACAATTTGTAGAGGAGTGAGTCCATCGGGTGAACTCTATTTGAGTTGGCAACATGCCAACAACCCCAAACTCTGCATTTGTTGTCGGGTGCTTTTGAGGGTAAGAGTTTGGGAGCCTACCATCTTTCCAAGGGATTGGAGGAATAACACAACACTGCCATTGGACAAGGCAGCAAAGAAGATGAAGAAATTCGCCGACCGCAAGCGTCGTTCTATGGATTATAAAGAAGGTGACATGGTCTTGGTAAAATTCAACCCAAGACAGTTCAAGGCACTAAGGGGCGTCCATCAAAACTTAGTGCGTAAATATGAAGGTCCGTTCAAGATCGTTGCAAAGGTGAACAAGATATCATACAAGTTGGAGTTACCTCCACAGTTGAATATGCATCCGGTGTTTCATACGAGCGCCCTCAAGCCGTACCATGAGGACAAGGAAGATCCTGGCCGAAACCGATCACATCAGGCACCCATTACTGTCACTACTTCACACGAACGAGAGATTGAAGCTATCATAGATTATCAATTTAAACGAAAACGAGGTCAACAAGCTAGCGCCATGTTCTCTGTGCATTGGAAGGGACAAACTCCTAAGGAAGCCATATGGGAGAAATATGAAGACTTGTAGCAATTTCAAGACCAAGTCCGAGAGTTTTTGCAGCATCAGTGCGCTGTGGTTGTCGCATCATCAGGTGGGGAAGAGTGTTATGTCCCGCCACAATTCCAGTCAAATTTTGCATTTGGAGAGGCGTAGAAGACTCCAGAGTTAAGAGGAGGCTTGTGCAGGATTCTAGAGAACCTTAGATATTTCAAGAATGTGTAAAATTCTCTAGAAAAGGGGACCAAAGTGTAAATATCTTAGGGACTTGTAAAGTAAATATTAATTGCACTTTAGCCCCTAGGTTGTAGTATAAATGGAGGTGTCCCTCATTTGCAAAGGCACCAATCAAGTTGTAAAGCAATCTACAAAGCCTACTGTCAAAGCTCTCTTTCTTGTTCTTTCTAAGTCTTTCCAAGCATTCTCTTAGTGTTCCAAGTCGTAAAGGCTTCCTTTAACTTGCAAGATCTTGAAAGATTAGTGAGTAAATCATCGAGGGCCGCACAAAATCTTAGAAAATACTCTAAGTCCGTGACATTAGTGCTCAAAACATTGATCAAAGGCTATATTGTAAATCTTAGTTTCCATGTTTGCTTCATTTTATAAAGCTATTACTCCTTTATGAAAACTTGCCTGAAGGGTCTTTGGAAATCAAACTTTCCTTACTTGTTTAAATGTGAAAACATTTTAAATCTCTTTGGGGATACTTAGTCCCCATATACTTTTGAAGAAAAAAACTTCAACTTAACTCTGTTCTCTTTAATCTTTACTTAGCTTGAAAGTTGAGTCTTGAAACAAAGTTAAAACGTTGTTAAATACCCATAGAGAAATCTTAACAACTTTGCTTTGACTTACTTCTTGACTTCTAGACTTGACTCTTAACTTCTTTGACTTTGATCTTAACTTTCCTTGAATTTGATTATGGATTTAAGGTTTATGATCTCATGTTTATGGATTATTTGATGATGTTTAGATGTACCTTAGAGTGTTGGAATCAACTAGGAAACATGGGTACATCACTTAGGAACTAGTACGAAAAGATTTGGGATGAATGGGGTGAACTGCCGTCCTTGGTACTCTGAGAGGCGTGGGGCACCAGGCCCCAAAATTCAGAGGCCAAGTTGGGGCGTTTTGGCTCGCGCGCTGCCCTTAGGCCAACAAAGATTGTCCTGTGGGGCTATGGGAGGTGCGGCGCCCCATGGCCCTACGGATAGGCGTTTCGACTTTTGTTCTCCATTTTTCATCTCTAAACCTACAAAGTTCTTTCCCAAAAAACTTAGGATCAGTAATACCCTCAATACCCAGTAGATTCGACTTGAAAACAACCCAGAAACACGCATCAATTCAACTCTAGGCATGCAACAACTCAACAAACAAGAATTCAACAATATTCTTCAAGAACTTCACTTTTCATTATTTAATCTACTCGAAATAGCTTAATTAAACAAGTTGGTGTGTGGGTAAACTAACCCAACACAAAAAATCTCACATACCTTGATAAGGATCACCCTCGGCGAATTCCACTCGCAAACCTTAGCGTTCTTGGCGAATTCTTGATCTTTCTTCCTTTTCCTTCTTCTCTTCTCTTTTCTCCAAGTCATAAGCGTAAAATAAATTTTCTAATCTGAACTAAAACTTATTTTACCCCAAATAAATCCCTAAAACGAAATAGGAAATAAATGGGTAAAAAGACTATTTTGCCCTTCCTTATACCGGATTGATACTTTCTCTATCCAACAATCCAACTTCTGATAGGCATATCTCCCTCATACGATATCAAAAAGGCGCAAACATGTCGAAGTTGGAAATAATTTTCCAAGGGATTTCCAACCATATAAAGAACAACCTCTAACTCATCCTGAGCTAGGAGTTATGCCGTTTGAAAATGACAAAAACTCACTTTCTTAACTTACGAAAGATTCCAGATTTTTCCTTTTCTTTCCAAAAGTGATTATTTTTAGTTTCTTAGCTCATTCCTAGCTATTTCGAGTTATGAGATGTTACATTAGTTCTTTTCCCAAACCCTTAGGATCATTAATACCTTCAATACCCAATAGATCTAACTCGAAAAACAACTCAGAAATTACGAATCAATATCAATGGGAATTCAAATAACTCAAACAATAGGAATCCGACAAGATATCAAGACTCACTTCTTAACATGTAAACAATTCAAAAACCACTAAATTGAAACAAGTTTGGTATTTGAGAGAATTGACCCAACACGAAAGATCTCACGTACCTTGATAGGGATCACCCACGATGAAGTCCACTCGCAAATCCTTGGCGTTCTTGGCGAATCCTTGACTTTTCTCCCTTTCCTTCTTCTCTTCTCTCTTCTTTCTTCTCCAAGCCCTAAGCGTAAAGTTAAATTTTCTAATCTGACTAAAACTGGTATTTACCCCAAATAAATCCTTAAAAATAAATAGGAAATTAAATGGTGAAAAGACTAGTTTGGCCTTCCTTAAATCCGGATTGGGACCTTCCTCAATCTGACAATCCAACTTTCGATAGGCATATCTCCCTCATACGATATCGAAACTGCACAAACTTTGTTGTGTTAGAAAGATATCTCCAATGAATTTCCAACCATGTCAAGAGCTACCTATAACACATCCAGAGCTAGGAGTTGCCGTTTGAAAATGACCAAAACTCACTTTCTTAACTTAGAAAATTTTCCAGATTTTTCCTTTTTTTCCAGAAGTGATTATTTTTTGTTTCTTAGCTTATTCTTAGCTATTTTGAGTTACGAGATGTTACAATATCTCCCCCTTGGGAACATTCATCGTCGAATTAGATTTCTTTCTCTAAGCTAAGAATAGCAACCTCAATTTCTATACTCAGTAATCAAAAGCAAGTAACAACATGCTTACTCATAGTTAATAAAGTACTAAGAAGAGAATTAGTACCTTGATCTGCATTTTTGACGGATTCAAAGAGATGTGAATATATTTTCTTCATATCATATTCAGCTTCCTAAGTTCCTTCTTCAACAAATTGGTTCCTCCAAAGGACCTTGACTGATGCAATCTCATTTGTTCTCAACTTGCTAACATGACGATCTAAAATCTGAACCGGAATCTCTTCATAGGATAAGCTATCCTTAATCGCAACAATTTCAGTTGGTACAATCAATGAAGGATCACCAATGCACTTCTTCAACATGGAGATATGAAATACCGTATGAACCGCTTCTAACACTTTTGGTAGCTCCAATTCATAAGCTACATTGCCAATTGTCTTGGATATTCTATAAGGACCAATATATCGGGGACTAAATTTCCCCTTCTTACCAAACCTCATAACACCCTTTATGGGTGAAAGTTTCAGATAAACCCAATGTCACTCAGACATGGACGACACCCAATGACCGTTGCTTGGCTTGAGCGAACCCTTGGCCTGACTTACTTAAATTAATGGAAGGCGTAAACACAAGAGATAATTGAAGAAATAACTTTATAATAGCACTTAGCCAAAATGGAAATCCGATATCTTTACAAGTGAAATGAAAGACCAAAGAAAATTAACATTGTCTATCTATGAAGCCTCTAAAATAAAGATGGATTTGGGGACATGACCCCCAATAATCCTAACAATTGAATACTAAAGCAAATAACTAAAAGCTAAAGATGCCCTCTAAAATGAAGGGAGGCTCACCAACTCACTCTGAGATGCTTACTGGATCAACGGTACGCCAAATGCTGACCCTAGTTACCTGCATCTGCATCATAATATGATGCAGTCTAACTGGCATCAGTACATTAAATGTACGAGTATGCAAGTTGGAATACTAAACAACACTTAATTTTGAGAAGGAGTAAGAAGGAACACTTACCTTGGCTCTACTCAACTCATAAATGACTAACTCATTTCAATATAATGCAAATTTAAAAGTAAATGCAATATAAATAAAAACTATCTGAAACATGTTGTAAACTTTGAATGTATACAAGATACATTGAACTCTGGTATGTATGTAGAAATACAAGTAAACTGATGTATATAAGAATACAATAACTTCTTTGGGAGTTTATATAACCAACAACCATCATTTAAGAGCTACAGTGAAGATATGATGATCTACCTCACGCTGCCAGCGCATCCTATACCCGGCCAAAGGTATAAGACCTGAACTACTTTGAAAAAGGGTTCATCTAAAAATTATGAACCTTTTCTATCCAAGGTGGCCACATGGTTTATGGGTGCTGTGAGTTGTCTCAACTCTCCCCTATTGGTGCTCAATACTACTCCCAGTAATATGTTGGCTTTTATGTTTTTTAAAATATACTAATTCTGTGGTTTTGAGATTAGTGCTCAAAATAATTGGCTCAAGGCTATCTTAGAAATCATAGTTTCCCTGTTTGATTCATTTAGAAAGCTATAGTTCTTTTCTGAAAACTCGCCCTAAGGCTCCTTGGAAATCAAAGTTTCCTTAATAGTTTAAATGTGAAAAAAACATTTGAGTCTCTTTGGGTATACTTAGTCCTCATATACCTTTGAAGAAAATAACATCAACTTAACTCTTTACTTAGGTTGAAACTTGAGTCTTGAAACAAAGTTAAAATGTTTAAATAAGACCCTTTAACTTACTTCTTAACTTTAGAATTGACTCTTAGCTTCCTTGACTTTGATCTTAAATTCCTTTGAATTCAATTGTGGATTCAAGGTTATGATTTGAGTTCTTTAATGATTTCTAGATGCTTAGAAATCATTTGAAGTAATTAGAATCACTGCAAGATATTAATTTACATTAAAAGGACTTAAAAGCACTAACTACAAAATCTGGATAAAAAAAGTCGGGTTGGGCGTACTGGTGGCGTGCCGCGTCAGGCCTCAGTAAACTAAAGCCAATTTCTGGTGCATTGCAGGCGTGACGCGCCTGGCTTTCCCAGGAGCATCTGCTAGATTTTTCAACCCGTTTTCAAATCCCAAAATGCCTAACCTCCATAGCTATATCCTTAAACCCTAAGGATCATCAATACTATAAATACCCAACAGATCTAATTCAAAAACAACATCGAAAACTACTAATCAACATCAATGGGTATTCAATCAACTCAACCAAAAGGGATACAACAAGATTTATCAAGAACTCACTTCAAATCATATGAACAACTCCAAACTACAAATCTGAAGCAAGTTTGGTGTGTGGATGAATTAATCCAACACGAAAGATCTCACATACCTTAATAGGGATCACCCCTGAAGAATTCTGCTAGAATCTCTTGGAGTTCTTGGCGATATGTTAATCTTTCTCCCTTCTTCTTCTTCTTCTTCTTCTTCTTCTTCTTCTTCTTCTTCTTCTTCTTCTCTTCTCTCCCAAGCCCTAAGCATGAAAATAACTTTTCCAATCTGACTAAAACTTGTTTTTACCCCAATAAAACCCTTAAAACAAATTAGGAAATAGTTGGGTGAAAAGACTAATTACCCTTACTCAAATCCGGATTGGACTTTCCTTAATTCGACAACCCAACTTCTGAAAGGCGTCTCTCCCTCATACGATAGCAGAATTGTGCAAACTCGAGGCCGCTAGAAAGATATTTGCAAGGGCTTTCAAACCATAACAAGAACTACCTTTAAGTCAGTCTGAGCTAGAAGTTATGGTTGTTTGAAAATGACATAAACTCACTTTTTAAACTTAGGAATTTTTCCAGATTTTCCCCTTTCTTTCCTAAAGTGGTAGATTTTAATTTCTTAGATCATTCCTAGTTATTTCGAATTACGATATGTTATAATATCTTCACCTTGGGAACATTCTTCCTCGAATGAGTTTTCTTTCACTAAGCTAAGGATAGTAACATCAGTACGGTTCTCAACAACAAAAACAAAGAACAACATACTTACTCAAAGTTTATAAAGTAATGAGAAGAGAATTAGTACCTCGATCTATATTCTCTCCAGATTCAAAGAGATGTGGATATCTCTTCTTCATTTCCTCTTCAGCTTCCCAAGTTGCTTCCTCAACAAATTGGTTCTTCCAAAGGACCTTGACTAATGCAACTTCCTTTGTCCTCATAGGATAAGCTATCCTTAATCCCAACATTTTCAGTTGGTACAATCAAAGAAGGATCACCCATGCACTTCTTCAACAAGGAGATATGAAATACCGAATGAACCGCTGCTAACTCTTGTGGTAGATCCAACTCATAAGATACATTGTCAATTCTTTTGGATATTCTATAAGGACCAATATACCGGGGATAAGTTTCCCTTCTTACCAAACCTCATCACACCCTTCATGGATGAAACTTTCATATATACCCAATCATCCATCTCAAACTCCAACAACCTTCTCTTAACATCTGTGTAGGATTTCTGGAGACGCTGTGCCGTTTTTAATCTCTCTTGGATCACCTTCACCTTCTCCATCGCTTGGTGAACTAGATCTGGTTGTATCAACCCTACTTCACCAACTTCAAACCACCCAATAGGAGATCTGCATCTTCTCCCATAAAGATCTTCATATGAAGCCACTTAAATGCTCGAATGGTAACTGTTATTGTAAGCAAAGTCGATGAGAGGTAGGTAATCATCCCAATTCCCCTTGAAATTAATCACACAAGCTCACAACACATCTTCTAAGGTCTGGATAGTATGCTCCGCTTGTCCATCCATCTGAGGATGATCAAAAGCAGTGCTTAAGTTCACCATTGAACCAAAACGTTTATGGAAAGACTTCCTGAACTGTGCAGTGAATTGTGCACCTCTATCTGAGATGATTGAAACTGAGACTCCGTGAAGTCTTTACTACTTCTTGAATGTACAACTTAGCATAATCTTCGGTCGAATAGGTAGTACTTACAGGACAAAAGTGGGTTGACTTTGTCATTCTATCGACAATCACCAAAATTGAATCATGGTGTCTGCAAGACCTTGGCAACCCTTTGATGAAGTTAATGTTATCATCTCCCACTCCATTTCGGAAGTTCTATATTCTGATCCAAACCTCCCGGACTTTGGTGTTCTACTTTCACTTGTTGGCAATTAGGGAATTTGGCAACAAACTCAGCAATGCCCTTCTTTATACCTTTCCACCAATAAACCACTCTAAAATTGCGGTACATCTATATGTCACCCGGATGAAGGGAATATCTGGAGCTATGAGCTTCCTCCATGTGTTGGAGTCCATCCACTCTAGGTACACACAATCTACCTTGATACATCAGCATACCATATCCCCTTTGTTCAAAATCAAAAACTCTTCGCTTATGAAAATTTGCCTTCAAGTCAAGGAAAATGGGGTCTTGGTCTTACTTCTCTGTCACTTCTGACACTAATGATGACTCAGCCCATTGGTCACCACTATTCCTTCTTCTGTGGAATCCATAAGTCTGACTCCCAAGTGTGCAAGTCTGTGCACATCTTTGGCTAACTCCCTCTTTTCTTCTTCAACATGGACGGTACTCCCCTTGGATAACTTGCTTAAGGCATCAGCAGCTACATTAGCCTTACCTGGGTGGTAAAGAATATGCATGTCATAATCCTTGAGTAATTCTAGCTACCTCATTTGTCTGAGATTGAGCTATTTCTGGGTGAACACATATTGTAAGCTCTTATGATCAGTGAATATGTCAACATGAACACCATACAAGTAGTGACACCATAATTTCAAGGCAAAAACTAGAGCAGCCAACTGTAAATCATGGGTTGGATAATTTTTCTCATGAACCTTCAACTATCTGGATGCATAACCTATAACCTTGACATTCTACATGAACACACAGCCTAAACCAACTCTTGATACATCACAGTATACAACAAAACCATGAGTAACCTCTGATAAAGTCAAAACTGGAGCAGTAGTCAACCTTTTTTTCAACTCCTGAAAGCTTTTCTCACAAGCTTCAGACCGTTAAAAATTAACTATTTTCTGAGTCAGCTTGGTCAAAGGAGACGAGATAGATGAAAACCCCTCGATAAATCTTCTATTGTAGTAAGCCAAACCCAAGAAACTCCTAATATCAGTTGGAGGCATGGGTCTAGGCCAACTCTCAACTGATTCTATCTTATGGATATCAACTCTAATCCTATTACCAGAAACGATGTGGTCCAAGAATGCCACATACTTAAGCCAAAACTCACACTTGGAAGACTTGACATATAACTCCTTATCTTTAAGATTCTGAAGAAATGTTCTGAGGTGACTAGCATGATCTTCTTCATTCCTTGAATAAATTAGTATGTCATCAATGAAGATGATAACAAACAAATCTAAATAAGGTTTGAATACTCTATTCATAAGATCCATGAATGATGCAGGCGAATTGGTCAAACAAAAGGACATGACCAAAAACTCATAATGCCCATATCTGGTTCTAAAAGTCGTCTTTGGAATATCACATTCCCTAAATTTCAACTGATGGTAGCCTGATCTGAGATGAATTATTGAGATGCATGAAGCACCCAGAAGCTGGTCAAAAAGGTCATCTATATTTGGAAGAGAATACTTATTCTTGATGGTCACCTTATTCAATTAGCGGTAGTCTATACACATCCTATGGGAACCATCTTTATTTCTCACAAACAAGACTGGAGTGCCCCAAGGTGAGACACTTGATCGAATAAAGCCTTTATCTAACATATATTTCAATTATTCTTTCAGCTCTTAACTCTGCTGGAGCCATTCCATATTGAAGAATAAAGATAGGACGAGTATATGTAATAAGATCTATGTCGAAGTCTATCTCTCTCTCCGGATGGACTCGGGGAAGATCATCTGGAAAGACTTCTAGAAACTCTTTCACTAGTGGAACTGACTGAATACACGATATCTGAACACTAGAGACATTAACTCGGACTAAGTAGTAGGCACACCCCTTTGAAACTGACTTTCTCTCCTTAAGATACAAAATGAATCGACCCTTAGGCACTGCTCAACTGCTTTTCCACTCTTAGACTGGATCATTTGGAAATTGAAACTTGAATACTCGAGTACTATAATCAATTGACGTATAATAGGCATGAAGCCAGTCCATACCTAAAATGACATCAAAATCTACCATGTCTTAACTAAATCTACCATGTCTTAACTAAATCAACCATGATACTCTTGTGGCTGACGGAGACGGGACAATTACGATAGACTTTTTCTGCTAGAATAGATTCACCAACAGGTGTGGAAACAATGAATGGATCACTAAGTTGCTCAGGATTAATATCAAAGTTCATGGCAACAAATGGAGTTACAAAAGATAAACTCGCTCATGGGTCCAGCAATGCATAGATAGTAAAGTCAAAGACTTGAATTATACCAATGACAACGCCTGGCGAATTCTCATGTTCCTGTTCATTGTTGAGAGCACACAAGCGGTTCGTTCCTCCGCCAGCACCAGAGTTATCTCCCCTAGGTGCAGCCTTGTCTGGTGGAGAAACTGATGAAGACTGAGTTATGTTGCCCCCATTACCACCGCCTTGCTTGTTCTTTGTAAACACCCTCATGAAATGCCTGGTCTGCCCACACTTGAATCAACCCGTGGAGCCCTCACGACAAAAACCAGAGTAATTTCTAACACTCTTGGTACAGATAGGAGGCTTACTACCTCCACGCGCCACATTACCCTGTGAATATGCATGCTTAGCTCGAGAGTTCTGACCATGGTGATCAACTCTGTCTCTGGGCGCAGGTGCACTATGATACGCTCAAACTTACTTCTCAAATAAGAAGTAAAGCGGTCGTATCAAGTAAAGAACCCAACTAATGAGGTTGGGATCGATCCCACAAGGAAAATAGTTCAGACTTAACTTTATTTTATTATTACTATTATTTAGCCAACTGTTTTCCAATAAACCAAAAGACAAAAAGGGGGGTTTTATTTCTAAATTAATGAAAATAATTAACTAAATAAGAATGAACAACTAACAATTTTAACTTTCGGAGTTTTAATCAAATTGTAAAATTAACTAGGGCTTTAGTGTTCCCCAAAGGTTCCTAACTTGGTAAATCTAACTATAACATCTCTATCCTGATATCTTGCATGTAAAGTGATAAGTTATGTATCTCTAAATCCTTGGTCCGGCATCTAGAGAATTTCACTCCGCACCTTGGTCCGGCTACGTGTGTTGCTATACTAACCCTTATCTTTACCTCATATTAAACATCGTATTCGGTATTTGACTAAGCTATTAACTCGTACCAACCAATACTAGTCTATTAGATAGTCTACACTAAATCTATGTTGATAATTCTTTTCCTATTATCTACCTCCTTGGTCCGGCAAGTAGCATTAAGGCGAGTTCTAACGTTGGCCACCGTTAAAAAGAATTCTAAACGAAAGAATTATCAATACATGCAAGACACCACTCTAGAAATTGTTATTGAAGTTAGATTTCTACCTTGTTATTCACCCATGGTTCCCACAACCCTAGCTATGAGGTTTAGTTACCCATGTTCGTAATTACACAATTCATATCGTTAATGGAAAAGTTCATGCACTTACTTTTATGAAAACGAATAATTTCCCAGAATTCAACTTGATTAATCACCGAAATCCACAACAATCAATTCCCGGAAAATATCTTAATTTCCAAAATCAAGAGTTTACTAATATAATCGAAGAACTATAAACTAAAAATTATCCAGAAAGTCTCACCTCAAAAACGAGGTTTTTCCAACTATTTATAAGAAAAATAAAAACCTAATCAAATAAGGATTCTATTTACTAAAAATCTGTCCAAACGCGTCTGGGTCGACGGACCACGTGACGGACCGTCATGGACACGACGGACCGTCATAGCCTCCGTCGTCCCATACTTCACATCTTCTCACGTTGCTTTCTTCATTCCCCCCGACGGACAGGTATGACGGACCGTCGCGAGCATGACGGCCCGTCGAGGGTCTTCGTTCCAATACACTTGAACTTTGGAATTTTGGGTACTGGGATTACTCTCTGATAATTACGACGAACATGCAGGACGGACCGTCGTATCTGTGACGGTCCGTCACGAACTTCCGTAATCCCACACTTGGTCAGACTTCCCCAAATTTCCTTCAGCAACTTCTTCCTTCACTACGATGCCACCTACGGACCGTCACAGCCGCGACGGACCGTCATAGGCTCCGTAGGTGGTCTCTTCTGCAATTCTTTCTCAAAAACTCCCGCGTTCTTCCTTAGACAGATTTTCTGCAAACAAAGATAAACTTATATCAAAATCAACACAAAAAGGCTCTCGACACACACTAAACTTAAGGAAAAAGTATTAGAAATACCGTGAAACCACGGTACATCAACACCCTCAACTTAAATTCGTTGTTTGTCCTCAAGCGACGCACTATGACTCACTACAAATTCTTTGTACAAAAGTATCCATATTTTAATTTCCGCAATCATTTGGCTATCAACCTCGATTATTCTCATTATGTTCATGCATGGTCTCACTATTAGGCATTGATTTGTGTAGAATCAAACCATAACCCAGATTTACTACGCAATGATGCCTATCCTCTTCAATTTCTCACCGAGATGCTAATATTTCTGGTATTACAACTCCTGTCCTTACTTCAAATAACATCCTCATTTTTCACACAATGATTTTAGTTTGAGTATAAGGATCACGTTTCGACACTCACTCTCAGAACAAATTCACCACTCATTTATACATATTGCCATAGGCTTGCCCTTATTTTCACTACTTCAAATTCCTCATACGCACTTAGGATCACAATAGGACTTTTTTAGATTGTAACATAGGCTCAGGGTCAGGTAGGGTGTATTTAGATATACTTTAGTGACTTGTTGCCCTCCTTGACATATCATTCTTATTTCGCCCTATTACTCAATTTTCTTTTCACTTTGCTGTTTTCCCTTTCTTATCCTTATGTGTAAGTGACTTTTCTCTTTTCTTGTGTTTATTTTGCTTTTTATTCATATTTTTTTTTTTAGTCACTTCTGTTTTATTCTTTCTTTCTCTTCATTCTTTCAACCCCACTTTCCGTGGTTTTCCTTATAGCAGCCACCCTCAACTCATGATTTTGCCATGAGTCAAGGTTCACAATACCCATGGTTGGGTCAGGGCCAAAACAAGGTTGCTTTCTGCATTAGCCACCCTCAACTTATGCTTTTGGCATAAGCTGAGGTGCACATGTCCTAGGAGGGACCAGGGCCAACACATTGCTCCCAGAGAAGATCATTTGGGGTAAAAAAAAAAATCTAGTTTAGGCTCAATTCATTTGGATCAAAAAGGGATTAACTTCATTTGGTTTTCTGTTATTTTTTTTTTTAGGCTCAAGATTGACTATTTCGAACAAGGGCCTATGATCCTTTCCTAAGTGATTGTTTTGACTCACTTTCAGTAGGACTAACCAGGCAAGTTCTAGCTCAGTATTAATGGTGGTCATTCGACTTTACCTCACACTCACATGACATTCCTTGCATTCCCAGAGTATTAGACACCTAGTTCAAATCTTAGATTCAGGATCATGCAGAAGTGTATCCTTGTTTCATGTTTCAAACCACACAATTATCACTTACTGTGCCTAGTCATGCAAATGATTATCGAGATATCATATTTATATTAGCCATCATGCTTCAGATTTATACTGTGTACATAAGATATGACATGCCGGTTCAACAGTAAAAGTAATCAGTCTTTTTGGGGAAAAAGAACACAGGCAAGAAAACCCCAAAAGAGGATCGTGAACTTGGGCTACTCAGAATTCACCCAAGTGTTCACTTTCCATTTACCCCACCCCCTACAAAAAAAATATGCAATTGTCCCCAATGCATAGAAAAGTTAAACTACGTAAAAGGGTAAGTGAAGCAAACCTGAGGCGCTAAGCGCCGGTGATCAGCAAGCTGGTGGGTCCGGTTCCCCGGAACCTGCTCCCTGCGTAGTCTGGACATCCTCAGTAATGTCCGCAGCATCCACAGCACCATCAGTAGCGCCTCCCACAGAATCTACAATTTTGGAGCTAGACGCCCCGGCAGCTACTTCTACAGCCCTCAATCTACGGGCCTCCTCATCGGCAATCGAGGCTCTCCTCGCAGATTCCATCTCACGGCGCTCCTTCTTCCTTGCCCTAGCCTCATCCTCCTCTCGACCCCTGCGTCTCTTGACATGCTCTTGTGGGGGAGGTGGTGGAACATCATAAGTGGTAAACAGGGCGGCCATCACGGTGTCATCGGCAGGCTCCGCAGAAAGGGCCTCAGACTCAGGCACCCTCGCCTCTAAAATCATATCAAGATCCGCCCGCAGACTCTCAACCGCAGCCTGGAGAGTCGACATGTCCACCGGAGGGGCTGGTCGGGCTAGTACTCGTAATTCAAATGCGTCTAAGCGCTGGTGTACCCCGGCGATCTGCCTCTCTATATGCTGTATCATCTTGCGCTCCATGCGCTCCTCTGCCTCAGCAATAGTCTTCTGCATCCAAGGCTGAATGTGATGCAGAAGAGTAGCCATCTGTGCCTCAAGTTTCTGAACCCAAGCTAGTGGGACCAGAGTGGCAGAAGGAGCCCAGCGAGAGGAGCTCGGGGCAGTGCTACTACCCGGGATAGACTCGACCGGAGTAGTGTCAGTGTGTGCAGAAGCAGCACGGGAAGCATCATGAGCATGCTCTACGGTGTCGGCCAGGTTCTCACCAAATGGGGCCACCTCTGGACGGGGCCCTCTGCGTGGGGCCAACTCATTGGCCTCATCCCTGATGAGGCCGATGTCAACATTTCCTGGCGGGGTCTTGAGCTGGTCAATGTGCCAAATGGGCACACCTGCTGATCTGCACAAAGAGAAAATCATGCAAGGGAAAGGGTAAGTTGTGGTGACCTTGAAGGCCCTCTCGTGCATGACCGCTTGGAGAAGCCAAGCGAAATCGACCTCGAACCCTGCCATCATAGCAGCCATCAGCACTGCACGATCCCAGGTGACTATGTTATCCGCAGCAGTGGGGGAGAGACAATGGCGGACGATCAACCAGAGAAACTTGGCCGTAAAGGTCAAGTTGGCCTTCCTGATGGCCCCCTTCGGCTCCATGACCCAATCCGCAGCCTCTCCATCAATAGATAGGTGCAGTGCCATCCACCTCTTGGTGGTCTCTCTCAGTGAAGGCTCACGTAAGAACCGGCCCTCTTTAACAATTTGCCACCGGTAATCAAACTCGGCGGTGAGAGGTGTGCTGGTGGAGTCAGAATCCGTGCCGTACAGATATCGGCGGATGGCTGGTAGGGAGATGTCAACCTGGATGCCTCGTACTCGGACGTGCTCAAGTGGGGCCTGTTTGGCGGGGGCAGACCGCCTATCGATCTGTGAGCAAAGAGTAGCCACATAAGAGGCATAGAACTCGCGGACTAGCTCCTCACTGTAGCGACCCAAAGAACGAGCCGTCCACTCTAGCCGGTGTCTGGTGAAGAGGGTGTGAATATCTGGCATGGTGGGGAGACTTCCCGTGAGGACCCGCCTCTCCAGTGTAAGAGTCCGTGTCATGACGCCTTTGTCATTGAGAACCTTGGCGTCTAAGTATACCTTGTATTGCCCGTCAACACACCACCGGTTGGGCTGATCGGCAACCGGGGCAGGGACTCCTGTTGGTGAGCCAGGGGTGGAGTCGGTGCTGTCAGCCTCATCATCTGAAGCAGACTGTGTAGCTGTGGCAGGAGCAGAGGCGTCTGCAGACCCAGAGGCTTCCTCTGACCACGAAACTCTTAAGGAGCCAGATGCTCCTTCGTCTTGGGCAGTTGACCCAGAAGGAGTGCCGGTCAGTGTGCGCTCCTCATCAGACTGGGAGGCAGTGACTACGCCGGGCGCCACCTTCTTGGGCGTGACTCGCGGTACACGTGGAGCTCGTGCTGGAGTAGCAGTAGGGGGCACGTATTCTGGATCATGCTCATCATCAGAGCCTATCACCAATCGGGCAGACGGGGCGACAGATTTTGAACGCCCACGTGCGTAAACGCGATCTTGTTTAGGTGCCATGATAGGTAGTACCTGTAACGAATCATCATTAGTACTTGAAGGATGAAGCATGACACAAAAGAAATAAACATTTGAGACAATAATACTCAGACACTCAAACCAGTGATAACAGCTCTGAAGTAGCAGTAGGTCACGACGGACCTGGTGACGGACCGTAGTGCGTATGACGGACCGTAGTGCGTATGACGGACCGTCATGCAGTCCGTCATATAATACTTGGCAACATAAAATATCAGAGGGAAAGTCTCAGACCGATACGACGGTTAAGCAGGACGGACCGTCATGGGTATGACGGTCCGTCGCAAGTGTCCGTCAGAGGACACTTGGAAAAAGTGTTGAGACCCATAGGACAGGGGTCTCTGACCGTCACGACGGTTGTGCAGGACGGACCGTCGTGGGTGTGACGGTCTGTCACATATGTCCGTCAGTGGACACTTGGAAAAAGTATTGAGACCCATAGGACAGGGGTCTCTGACCGTCACAACGGTTATGCAGGACGGACCGTCGTGGGTGTGACGGTCAGTCGCAAGTGTCCGTCAGTGGACACTTGGAAAAAGTGTTGAGACCCATAGGACAGGGGTCTCTGACCGTCACGACGGTTGTGCAGGACGGACCGTCATGGATATGACGGTCCGTCACATGTGTCCGTCAGTGGACACTTAGAAAAAGTGTTGAGACCCCTAGGACAGGGGTCTCTGACCGTCACGACGGTTGTGCAGGACGGACCGTCATGGCTACGACGGTCCGTCACATGTGTCCGTCAGTGGACACTTAGAAAAAGTGTTGAGACCCCTAGGACAGGGGTCTCTGACCGTCACGACGGTTGTGCAGGACGGACCGTCATGGCTACGACGGTCCGTCACATGTGTCCGTCAGTGGACACTTAGAAAAAGTGTTGAGACCCCTAGGACAGGGGTCTCTGACCGTCACGACGGTTGTGCAGGACGGACCGTCATGGGATCGGGTTGTCGTGTTGTGAAACAGAGACAGAACTGAGGGGTGCCAAGTTTTACCCCATGTGAGTCAGAATGACAACCCAAATTGGTAAGTTTTAAAGCCCTAATTTCTCTAGTATTGTCCAGGCAGTTTGTGGAATTACAGACCTAAGTTAGATAATATCTAGGCAAAAGCAGAAACCCATATGCATGCAATCAATAGGAAAAAACAGTAAAACAACCAAAAAAATAGTAAAGGGTAGAGTTTCAGGAATACATACCTTGGAAGAGGAGACAATAATGCACAAATGATGGCACTCAAGTTAGAAGGTTAAGAATCACTGCAGCAAATTCTGACCAAGAGGGAAAATTTTGGGATGAACAATGGGAGAAGATGGGGAATTTGGGAAGAGAGTGAAGTTGGAAGGGGAGAAAATGGAGGGAAGATTAAGTGAAAACTGATAATGAAGGGGTGGGGGGGTTTAAAACGTTTTAAACTTTTAAAATTCTGAAGCCGGGTCGGGTCGGGTAGCCGGGTAATGGCGTGACGAAACCCCGATGACGGTTCGTCGCAGTTGTGACGGTCCGTCACATGGTCCGTCGCCTGTGCCCTAGTTTTTCAAAATTACAAGAGAGCGTACCTGGCACGACGGAGGCATGCGACGGTCCGTCACAGTAGTGACGGTCCGTCGATGTATCCGTCAGTGACTGATGTAGAGTAACTTGTCTGCAGTACTTCCTGTAGATGTGCTACCTGAAAATTTACAACCCATAAATAGAAAATGCTACTGTTACTAGAAAGAGAAAAACACAAAAAACTATAAACGTGATTAGATGATAACTATTGGGTTGCCTCCCAACCAGCGCCTGATTTAACGTCGCGGCACGACTGAGGACACTTGATTACTCAGATTTCATCAAGATAATATGCCTCAACCACCTCATTCGCCGATTCCGCATGACCAATATAGATTTTGAGACGTTGTCCGTTCACCTTAAACCGCACACCTTCCTTGTTTTCCAACTCAACAGCTCCATGAGGGAATAATTTGGTGATCAAGTACGGTCCAGTCCATTTAGACTTTAGCTTGCCCGGAAACAAGCGCAATCTAGAGTTGAATAAAAGCACCGAATCCCCAATCATAAACTCTCGTTTCTCGATTTTTAGGTCATGGTACTTCTTCATCTTCTCTTTGTAGAGGGCTGAGCTTTCATAAGCCTTAAGGCGAAATTCATCGAGTTCATTTAACCCATTTAATCGTTGTTCTGCAGCTTCGTTCCAGTCCATTTTTAGCTTCTTCATAGCCCACATGGCTTTATGCTCTAATTCAACCGGAAGATGACATGCTTTCCCATATACTAGTTGGTATGGAGACATACCTATGGGAGTCTTATATGCTGTCCGGTAAGCCCAAAGAGCATCATCAAGCCTCCTTGACCAATCTGTTCTACTAGCGTTCACTGTTTTCGACAAAATCTGTTTGATTTCCCTATTTGATACTTCAACTTGCCCACTAGTTTGAGGATGGTAAGGAGTGGCCACATTATGGTGAACCCCATATTTCTCCAATAATCCCTTGAACAATTTGTTGCAAAAGTGGGATCCCCCATCACTAATAATTGCCCGTGGGGTACCAAATCGAGAAAATATATTCTTTTTCAAGAATGCAGTGACACTCTTCCCTTCATTGTTTGCGAGGGCGATAGCTTCCACCCACTTGGATACATAATCCACTGCTACTAAAATATACTTCATTCCATGAGAACTCACAAACGGACCCATAAAGTCAATACCCCAAACATCAAATAACTCAATTACAAGAATGGGATTTAGAGGGAGCTCTTGCTTTCTTGAAATGCCGCCATCTCTTTGACATCTATCACATGCTTTGGCGAACTCATGAGCATCTTGATGAATAGTTGGCCAATAGTAACCACTTTGGAAGATCTTGTGAGCAGTCCGTACACCACTATGATGTCCACCAAAGGGTGAGGAATGGCATGCCTCTAAAATACTCAACATCTCGACTTCTGGCACACAACGCCGAATAAGCCCGTCAGCACAACTCCTGTATAAGTATGGTTCATCCCAAAAGAATTTCTTCACATCGTACATGAACTTTTTCCTTCTTCGCCATCAAATATCTCAGGGCTGAATGGTCAGTATGCACTATGACTCTAGTACCTAGCAAATAGGAGCGAAAATTTTCAAACGCAAATACTACAGCAAGGAGCTCTTGTTCAGTGACTGTATAGTTCTTCTGAGCTTCATTGAGGGCTTTACTAGCATAGTAAATGGGATGAAGGATTTTGTCCCTTCTTTGTCCCAATACCACACCAAGGGCAACCCCACTCGCATCACACATTACCTCAAATGGACTGTTCCAATCCGGAGAAATAATGATAGGTGCAGATACCAGTTTTTCTTTGAGATCGCCGAATGCTTTCAGACAGGATTCATCAAAAGAAAACTTACAATCTTTCTCCAACAGTTTGCACAATGGATGTGCAATTTTCGAGAAATCTTTGATGAATCTCCTGTAAAAACCTGCATGCCCAAGAAAGCTTCTCACACCTTTTACGGAGATAGGTGGAGGAAGTTTCTCTATCACCTCGACTTTGGCTCGATCAACTTCTATGCCTTTTTCTGAAATACGATGGCCCAAAACAATACCTTCTTTGACCATGAAGTGGCATTTTTCCCAATTGAGAACTAAATTGCAATCTTCACATCTCTTAAGAACCTCAGACAAATGGCTCAAACATTGCTCGAAAGTTTCACCAACCACTGAAAAATCATCCATAAAGACCTCAATAGTATCTTCCACCATGTCGGAGAATATAGACATCATACATCTCTGAAATGTGGCGGGTGCATTGCACAACCCAAACGGCATTCTCTTGAACGCAAAGGTCCCATATGGACAGGTAAAAGTGGTCTTCTCTTGATCTTCTGGTGCAATAGAGATCTGATTATACCCTGAATAAC
Source organism: Solanum sitiens (assembly GCA_016801875.1). Taxonomy (NCBI): domain Eukaryota; kingdom Viridiplantae; phylum Streptophyta; class Magnoliopsida; order Solanales; family Solanaceae; genus Solanum; species Solanum sitiens. Next base: position 430,884 of record JABWTJ010000517.1, read on the forward strand.
CATCAAGAAAACAGTACCACCCTTTTCCGGCGAGTCTATCCAATATCTGATCCATGAAGGGCATGGGAAAATGGTCCTTTTCGGTCCATGCATTTAATTTCCGATAATCCATACACACCCTCCATCCAGTCACCGGCCTCATTGGAACCAGTTCATTTTTTTCATTGGGGACCACAGTCATTCCCCCTTTCTTAGGTACACACTGAACAGGACATACCCAACTACTATCGCCGATTGGATAAATTACTCCTGCATCTAACCACTTTATGATTTCCTTCTTCACGACCTCTTGCATAGGTGGGTTTAAGCGTCTCTGGTGCTCAATACTTGGCTTATGATCGGGCATGAGTTGGATTTTATGAGAACAAATACCAGGAGGGATCCCAATAATGTCCGCAATGGTCCACCCAATAGCTCTTTTGAACCTTTTTAGCACTTTGACCAGACTCTCAACTTGTTGTTCATTTAGATCTGATGCAATGATTACCGGTAATGTGTCACCGGTTCCTAAGAATTCATACCTTAGATGAGGTGGGAGAGCTTTTAGTTCTAGATTTGGAGCCTCCTCAATGGATGGTTTAGCGGGTGGAGACTCGCGATTCTTCATGTCTAGCTCATATTTCTTCGGTTTAAACCGGACATTACCACGATCAAGGGCAGCAACTAATGACATATATTCTTCAATGCCTTCATTATCAAGATTCATTATCACTGCCGCCAATGCTTCTACACCTAGTCGTTCTTCTATTTGTGTCTTGGATGATTCACCAATTTTGTAGGATATGGCAGATACCGATTGGAGCTCACCACTCTGCCGCATGGACCTACAAATGTTGAAAGTCACTTCTTCATTGTTCAACCGACATTTCATCTGCCCTTTTTCCATATCAACTAAAGCTCTACCCGTAGCAAGGAATGGCCTCCCAAGAATAATAGGCACCTCAAAATCGACTTCACAATCAAGAATGACAAAATCTGCTGGAAATATGAACGACTCCACTTTTACTAGCACATCATGGAGTATCCCTATAGGCCTTTTTACTGTTCGATCGGCCTTCAGTAGCCGCATCGCAGTGGGCTTTGGGTCACCCAAACCCAACTTCTTATAAATCGAGAGGGGCATGAGATTTATGCTTGCCCCCAGATCACATAATGCTTTCGCAAAATGTAATAACCCGATTGTACAAGGAATAGTATATGCACCCGGATCTTCTTTCTTTTGCACTAACGACCTTGTAGCAATAGCACTACAATGCTGCATTCTGTCATCATCCTCAAAAGTGACCGATCTTTTCTTTGTAACCAAATCTTTCATAAACTTGGCATAACCGGGCATTTGTTCAAGAGCTTCTACCAAAGGAACATTGATAGAAAGTTGCTTCAACATTGTTATAAAACGCCGATATTTGCCATCTTCGGTCTTTTTCACTAATCTTTGAGGAAAGGGGGGTGGAGGTCTAGGCATGGGAGTTACCTTTTTAGGTACTTCAGCAACTTTCTCAGTGTTATCTTCTACTTCATCACTAACCTCTACCACTTCATCATTATCTTTCATCACCTTTTCCACAATAGACGGCATAGGTGGGTCAATAGTTTGTTTACCACCACGAGTAGTAATTGCCATACAGTGTCCATCATTTTTCAGATTTTGGACAGTGTTGCTAGGAAGAGTGCCCGGTTGTCGTGTGTTCACACTTGCAGATAATTGAGCCATTTGCAATTCAAGCTGCTTTATTGATATGGCATGTGTATCAACTTTCTGTCCAATACCTGCTACATCACTCCTTAACTCTTTGGTGTGCTCATCACTAGCATCTAACCTCCTCATCATCTTGTGCAACATATCCTCAACTCGCGCCATACTACCTCCACCATCCCTAGGAGCAACTTCACGATTTTGAGGAGGAACATAGGGCCCACTCCTCTCATTTCTGTTACCATAGTTACCCCTGTTAAAGTTGTTGTCGCGGTTGTAATTTCCATCACGAACATAATTACCCTCGCGGTTGTAGTTACCATAGTTCCGACCTTGATTTCCTTGACCTTGGCACCAATTCTCCTGATTGGAGCCTTGGGCATTTGGTCGGAAACCCCCGTCTGATCATTTACTGCATAAGAATCTTCCTCATAATAATATTCATCAGTTGGTGGTGGTGGTTTAGACAAGTAGTTCACTGCGTTTATCTTTTCTGCACCCCCAGTGACATGTTTTAACACCAACCCAAGCTCAGTTCTCATCTGTGCCATCTCTTCACGAATCTCATCTGTGGCTGGGTTGTGTGTGGATTGCACTGCAAAAGTATTTCTCCCAGTATCTGTCTTTCTAGTACTCCATGCTTTATTATTTCGGGAAATTTTCTCTAATTTTTCGGCAATTTCAGCATAAGGACACTCCCCATAAGAACCACCTGCTATAGTATCCAATACCGCCTTATTATTATCATCCTGTCCCCGATAGAAGTATTCTTTGAGTGACTCATCATCTATGCGGTGATTGGGGACACTTCTCAGAAATGAAGTGAACCTATCCCAAGAACTACTAACTGATTCTCCTGGTAGTGCCACAAAGTTGTTAACTCTATCTTTGTGATTTAGTTTCTTGGAGACCGGGTAGTAACGTGCTAAGAAAACGTCCCTTAATTGGTTCCAAGTGAAGATTGAGTTATAAGGAAGCTCAGTGAACCAAATGGCAGCCTCTCCCGTCAGTGAAAGAGGAAATACTCTTAGCCCTATTACATCCAAATTCAAATCAGGCCTCCCTACACAGCTTTTACACACTGCCCTCACCTTAGCTATATGAGCATGTGGATCCTCGGACGGTAGTCCGGAAACAAACCTCTAGCAGTGAGCATTTGCATTAGACTACTAGTGACTACAAAGGTGTGACCTTCAGGTAGAGGGGGCAATACAAGTGGCCCATCAGAATCTGCAATATTGTCATAGCCTCTGTAGTATTCTTGAGGACGTGGTGCGGGATTTTGTCCCCTTTGTGCACCTGGATTAGGATTATCAGGTAATAATCGACCATGAGCATCAACCGGAGCTGGGTTGTTCAGGTTTGGATCATCATCATTTATACCCAAGTTTCGATTCATTCTTCGTAGTGTACGCTCTAACTCGTGATCGTAGGGAAACAAGGGTTCTCTTCCGCTCCGTGTATTTGGCATACAAGGACGTCAAACCTAAAAAAAATCAAAAACAACAGAAAAAGTAAAATCAGGAAAATATTAACTAAATTTTAGTAATAAATTAAAGTTAATCTAAAAGCTACTTTCCCCGGCAGCGGCGCCAAAATTTGATACGCTCAAACTTACTTCTCAAATAAGAAGTAAAGCGGTCGTATCAAGTAAAGAACCCAACTAATGAGGTTGGGATCGATCCCACAAGGAAAATAGTTCAGACTTAACTTTATTTTATTATTACTATTATTTAGCCAACTGTTTTCCAATAAACCAAAAGACAAAAAGGGGGGTTTTATTTCTAAATTAATGAAAATAATTAAACTAATAAGAATGAACAACAAACAATTTTAACTTTCGGAGTTTTAATCAAATTGTAAAATTAACTAGGGCTTTAGTGTTCCCCAAAGGTTCCTAACTTGGTAAATCTAACTATAACATCTCTATCCTGATATCTTGCATGTAAAGTGATAAGTTATGTATCTCTAAATCCTTGGTCCGGCATCTAGAGAATTTCACTCCGCACCTTGGTCCGGCTACGTGTGTTGCTATACTAACCCTTATCTTTACCTCATATTAAACATCGTATTCGGTATTTGACTAAGCTATTAACTCGTACCAACCAATACTAGTCTATTAGATAGTCTACACTAAATCTATGTTGATAATTCTTTTCCTATTATCTACCTCCTTGGTCCGGCAAGTAGCATTAAGGCGAGTTCTAACGTTGGCCACCGTTAAAAAGAATTCTAAACGAAAGAATTATCAATACATGCAAGACACCACTCTAGAAATTGTTATTGAAGTTAGATTTCTACCTTGTTATTCACCCATGGTTCCCACAACCCTAGCTATGAGGTTTAGTTACCCATGTTCGTAATTACACAATTCATATCGTTAATGGAAAAGTTCATGCACTTACTTTTATGAAAACGAATAATTTCCCAGAATTCAACTTGATTAATCACCGAAATCCACAACAATCAATTCCCGGAAAATATCTTAATTTCCAAAATCAAGAGTTTACTAATATAATCGAAGAACTATAAACTAAAAATTATCCAGAAAGTCTAACCTCAAAAACGAGGTTTTTCCAACTATTTATAAGAAAAATAAAAACCTAATCAAATAAGGATTCTATTTACTAAAAATCTGTCCAAACGCGTCTGGGTCGACGGACCACGTGACGGACCGTCATGGACACGACGGACCGTCATAGCCTCCGTCGTCCCATACTTCACATCTTCTCACGTTGCTTTCTTCATTCCCCCCGACGGACAGGTATGACGGACCGTCGCAAGCATGACGGCCCGTCGAGGGTCTTCGTTCCAATACACTTGAACTTTGGAATTTTGGGTACTGGGATTACTCTCTGATAATTACGACGAACATGCAGGACGGACCGTCGTATATGTGACGGTCCGTCACGAACTTCCGTAATCCCACACTTGGTCAGACTTCCCCAAATTTCCTTCAGCAACTTCTTCCTTCACTACGATGCCACCTACGGACCGTCACAGCCGCGACGGACCGTCATAGGCTCCGTAGGTGGTCTCTTCTGCAATTCTTTCTCAAAAACTCCCGCGTTCTTCCTTAGACAGATTTTCTGCAAACAAAGATAAACTTATATCAAAATCAACACAAAAAGGCTCTCGACACACACTAAACTTAAGGAAAAAGTATTAGAAATACCGTGAAACCACGGTACATCACACTAGCAGATGACGGTGCAGGCCCATTTTGTTTATGAAACTGTGGCTGATTTAAACCACCTTTCTGCTGCCAAGACTCATTCCAAGTCTTGGCTTTCTTGTTTATCTACTCTTCTCGGTCCCTCGGCTTATCCTCCTCTACCTGTTGTACATAGATCATCAACCTCAAAATGTTCATATCTCGAATAAGCATCTCAGCCCGGCCCTCTTTTCTTGAAAGGCGACCCAATCCGTAAACGAATAAACTCATCCTACTTCTCATGTCCTTCACCTTCTCCGGAACAAGATAGTTGAGTGAATTTATACCCATACTCGTGCACACTTAGCAAATTCTGCTAAAAGGTGAGCAACTCGCGTACCTTGGCCTCCCTCAGTTCTCAGGGAAACAAACGCCCCAAGAAGGCCTCCTCAAAACAACCCAACTCGCATGTGGTGCATCTTCATATCTACCCTCTTTCCACTAATCGAACCAAGTTCTAGCAATGCCCTTTATTTGATAAGCATCTAGCTCAACTCTATCAGTGTCAAAAACATGCATCACTTCGAACACCTTTATTAGTTCATCAATAAAGTTATCTAGGTCTTTAGTAGTGCCCGAACCAGTGAATCTTGGGGGATTCATCTTTAAGAACTCCGGAATCCTCGAAGTGTCAGCCCCTTTTTGTTGAGCTCCTCTTTGTTGACCAACCTGGTTAGTCACAACTTGACTCAGCATCCTAATTGCCTCTCTGAACTCATCATTCGTCACTTCTCCTTGTGTTTTCTCTTCAGGTGCATTGGGTAATTCCGGTTCTTGAGGTTCAACCTTCCTCCTAGCTGGATGACCTCTTGTTGCTCTTCGTGGAGGCATGGTTAACTGAAACATGCGCAAGCACGAATTAGAGAGAGACTTGTAGAGATAAACTCTAACGCACAAAAAAATATATGAAAGTAGTGAGGAATTCCTAAATGTTGTAGCCTCATAATCAGAGATATGGTGCGCTTCACAGACTCCCTGAACTCTTGAACTCTATGCTCTAATACCATGTTTTTCACGTCTCGAGACTATACCCTGGACGTGGCCGGCACCCAATGAACATTGCTGTCCTTGAGTGAACCATTGGCTTGGCTTACTTAACTCAACGAAAGACTTAAACACAAGAGATAACTTAAGAAATAACTTTAATATTGTACTTAAGCAAAATGGCAATCCACTGTCTTTACAAGGGAAATAAAAGACCAAAAAAACTAACATTAAAGCCTCTAAAATAAAGATGAATGTTGAGACAGGACCCCAATCATTGTAACAACTGAATACTAAAGCAAATAACTAAAATCTAAATATGACCTCCGGAATGAAGAGAGGCTCACCACCTAACTTTGAGCTGCTCACTAGATCAACGGTATGCCAAATGTTGACCCTAGTTACGTGCGTCTGCATCGTGATACGAAGAAAACCAACTAGGATCAGTACATTGAATGTACGAGTATGTAAGTTGGAATACTAAATAACACTTAAGCTTGAGAAGGAGTAATAAGGAACACTTACCTTGGCTCATCTGAACTCATAAATAATGAACTCCTTTCAATATAATGCAAATTTAAAATTAAATGCAATATAAAGAAAAACTGTCTGAAAATATTGTTAACTCTGAATGTATACAAGATACAATAAACTCTGGTATATATGTAAAAATATAAATAAACTATTTTATATAAGAATACAATAAATTCTGTGGGAGTTTCTCTAACCGACAACCATCACTTAAGAGCTACAGTGATGATACATCGATCTACCTCACGCTACCAGCGCATCTTATACCTGGCCAAAGGTATAAGACCTGAACTGCCTAATGGATCAACTAGTCTACTGTGAAAAGGGGTTCATATAGAAAGTATGATTCTTTTTTAACTCATGGTGGCTACATGGTTTACAGGAGCTGTGAGTTGTCTGAACTCTCCCCCATATTGGTGCACAATACTACTCCCAAAAATATGCTGGCTTTTATGTTTTTAAAAACATACTGATTCTGTTGTTTTGAGATTAGTGCACAAAATACTTAGCTCAAGGCTTTCTTGGAAATTATAGTTTCCCTACTTGCTTCTTTTAGAAAGCTATAGTTCTTTTAAAGTTTTGGAAGTTAAAGTTTCCTTAATAGTTTAAATGTGGGATTTTTTTTTTAAGTCTCTTTGGGAATACTTAGTCCCCATATAGCTTTGAAAAAAAAAACTTCAAATTAACTATTTACTTAGCTTTAAACGTGTCTTAAAAGAAAGTTAAAATGTTTAAATGAGACTCTTGAAAACCTTTAAGGACTTTACTATAACTTACGTCATAACTTTAAACTTGGCTCTTAGCTTCCTTGACATTGATCTTAACTTCCCTTGAATTGAATTATGGATTCAAGGTTATGATTTGAGTTCTTTAGTGATTTTTAGATATTTAGAAATCATTTGAAGTAGTTAGAATCACTAGAAGATGTTAATGTACCTTGGAAGGACTTAAAAGAAATAAACTACGAAATCTGGATGAAAAACACAGGGTTTGGCGTACAAGTGGCGCGTTGCGCCAGCCTCAGTTGAACGAAGCTTGGTTCTAGCGCACTGGTGGCGCACCGTGTCAAGCCTATTTTGAATGAAGCCAATTTATGGAGCACTACAGGCGCGACGCGTCTGGTTTTCCCAAGTGCGTCTGACGGATTTTCCAACTCATTTTCAAATCCAAAAACACCTAAACCTCCATAGCTCTATCCCTAAACACTCAGGATGATCAATACTATAAATACCCAACAAATCTAACTCAGAAACAACATCGAAAACTACTAATCAACATCAATGGGTATTCAATCAACCCAACCAAAAGGGATTCGACAAGATTTATCAAGAACTCACTTAAAATTATATGAACAACTCCAAAACTACAAAACTGAAGCAAGATTGGTGTGTGGATTAATTAATACAACATGAAATATCTTATATACCTTAATAGGGATCTCCCCTAACGAATTCCACTAGAATCTATTGGAGTTCTTGGTGAAATCTTAATCTTTCTACCTTCTTCTTTTTATCTTTTCTCCCAAGCCCTAAGCGTGAAAATAACTTTTCCAATCTGACTAAAACATTTCTATCCCTAATTAAACCCTTAAAACGAAATAGGAAATAGTTGGGTGAAAATACTAATTTAGCCTTACTCAAATCAAGATTGGACTTTCCTTAATTCAACAGCCCAACTTTCGAAAGGAATATCTCCCTTATACGATATTGGAATTGTGAAAACTCGGCACCGTTAAAAAAATCTTCCAAGGGCTTTCCAACTATAACAAGAACTACCTCTAACGCATACGAAGCTAGAAGTTATGGTCATTTGAAAATGACCAAAACTAACTTTTTGAACTTAGGAAATTTTCCAGATTTTCCCCTTTCTTTCCTAAAGTGGTTGATTTTAGTTTCTTAGCTCATTCCTATCTATTTCGAATTATGAGATGTTACACCCAATCATATATTTCAAACTCCAACGGCCTTCTCCTAACATCTGTGTAGGACTTTTGACGACTCTATGTCATTTTCGATCACTCTTGAATCACCTTCACCTTCTCCATGGCTTAGTGAACTAGATCTGGTCCTATCAAACCTGCTTCACCAACTTCTAACCATCCAATAGTAGATCTGCATCTTCTTCCATAAAGAGCTTTATATAGAGTAATTTGGATGATCGAAATAGTAACTGTTGTTGTAAGCGAACTCAATGAGAGGTAGGTAACATCCCAATTCCCCTTGAAATCAATCACACAAGCCCTCAATATATCTTCTAAGGTCTTTAACCCATATATTTCCGGAAAGACTTCCAGAATTAAGCAGTAAATTGTGCAACTCTATCTGAAATGATCGTAACTGAGACTCCATGAAGTCTCAGCACCTCCTTCATGTATAACTTTGCATATCCTCTGTCGAATGAGTGGTCTTTAGCGGTAAGAAGTGTGCTGATTTTGTCATTCTGTCCACAATCACCCAAATTGAATCATGTTATGTGCGAGACCTTGTCAAGCCTATGATGAAGTCCATATTAATCATCTCCCACTTGTATTCCGGAAGTTCTATATTCTGAGCCAACCCTCTAGGCTTTCGGTGTTCTACTTTCATATATTGGAAATTGGGGCACTTGGCAACAAACTTAGCAATGCCCTTCTTCATACCTTCCCACCAATATACCTCTCTTAAATTGCGGTACATCTTGTGGAACGCGGATGAATGGAATATCTGGAGCTATGAGATTTCTCCATGATTCTCTCTTATATTTCATCCACCCTAGGTACACACAATCTACCTTGATACTTCAGCACACCATCTCCCCTTTGTTCAAAAGCTAATACTCATTTCTCATGAACATTCTCTTTCAAATCAAGCAAAATGGGGCCTTGGTCTTGTTTCTCTTTCACCTCTTGCACTAGTGATGATTCAGCTCCAGTTGTCACCACTATCCATACTTTTGTGGAATCCATAAGTCTTACTCTTAGGTGTGCAAGTCTGTGCACATCTTTTTTTAACTCTCTCTTTTCTTCCTCAACATGGGCGGTACTCCCCATGGATAACTTGGTTAAAGCATCAGGAACCACATTAGCCTTACCTGAGAGGTAAAGAATACTCATGTCATAATTCTTGAGTATTCTAACCACCTCCTTTGTCTGAGATTGAGCTATTTCTGGGTGAACACATACTGTAGGATATTTTGATAAGTGAATATAACAACATAAACGCCATATAAATAGTGACACCATATTTTCAAGGCAAACACTACCGCCGCCAATTCTAAGTAATGAGTTGGGTATTTCTTCTATTGAACTTTAAACTGTCTGGAGGCATAAGCTATAACCTTTCCATTCTGCATTAACACACCGCCCAACCCAATTCTAGATGCATCACAGTACACCACAAAACCTTGAGTACCTTATGGTAAGGTCAGAACTGGGGCAGTAGTCAACCTCTTCTTCCACTCCTGAAATCTTTTGTCACAAGCTTCAGACCATTAAAATTATTTGTTTTCTAAGTCAACTTGGTCAAATGAGATAAAATAGATGAAAATACCTTAACAAACCTTCTATAGTAGCCTACCAAACAAAAGAAACTCCTTATATCAGGTTGAGACATGGGTCTGGGCCAACTCTGAACTGCTTCTATCGTTTGGATATCCACTGTAATTCCATCACCAGAAACTATGTGGCCCAAAAATGACAAAGACTTAAGACAAAACTCACACTTTGAGAACTTAGCATATAAATCCTTATCTTTAAAGTCTGAAGACTATTATGAGGTAACTAGCATGATCTTCTTCATTTCTTTAATAGATTGGTATGCCATAAATGAAGATAATAAGAAACATATCTATATAAGGCTTGAAGACTCTGTTCATAAGATCCATTAATGCTACTGATGCATTAGTTAAACCAAATGACATGACCCAAAACTCACAATGACCATATCTAGCTCTAAAAGTTGTCTTTGGAATGTCACATTCCCTAACTTTCAACTGATTATAGCCAGATCTGAGGTCTATTTTGAAAAAATAAGTGTCACCCTAAAGTTGTTTGAAAAGATATCTATCCTTGGAAGAGGATACTTATTCTTGATGGTAACCTTATTCAATTGACAATAGTCTAACCATCTTTCTTTCTTACATATAAAACCGGAGCGCTCCAAGGTGAGACACTTGGTCGAATGAAACCTTTGTCTAACATATCTTTCAACTGTTCTTTCAACTCTTTTAATTATACTAGTGTCATTCTATATGGCGGAATACAGATAGGACTAGTATCTAGGATGATGTCTATGCCGAAGTCTATTTATCTCTGAGGAGGGACTCCAAGTAGATCATCAGGGAAGACTTCTGGAAACTTCTTTACTATAGAAACTGACTGAAGGGAAGGTACCTCAGAACTTGAGTCATTAACTCAGAATAATTTACAGATACATCCCTCTGAAACTAAGTTTCTCACCTTAAGGTGGAAAATGAAACGACCCTTAGGCATTGCTGAACTACTACTCCACTATATAACTGGCTCATTAGGAATCTGAAACTTGATAACTCGAGTTCTAAAATCTATTGATGCATAACAAACATAAAGCTAGTTCATACCTAGAATGACATTAAAATCTACCATGTCTACCTCTACTAAGTTAGTCATGGTGTTCTTTTGATTGATGGAAACATGACAATCACGATAGACACTTTCCACTAGAATAGACTCCTCAACAAATGTAGAAACACAGAAAGGTTCATAAAGTTTCTCAGGAAGAATTTCAAACTTATTTGCAACATAAGGAGTTACAAAAGATAAACTTGCTCCTGGGTCTAGCAAAGCATAAACATCAAAAGTAAAGACATTGATCATACCAGTGATAACATCTGGAGAGTTCTGTTGTTCTTGGCGGCTAGTGATTGAATAGAGGTATATTTACCCTCCGAAAATACCAGAAGTGGCTCCTCTAGGTGCAGCCTGTCTGATGGAGAAACAGATGAAGATTGGGCTCTATTTCCCGGATATCCACTACCCTGCTTGTTCTTCGGGCACTCCCTCATGAAGTGACCCTCTTGACCACACTTGAAGAAACCTGTCTGGCCATCACGACATTTACCTGGTTAGTTCTACCACACTTAGCACATACAGGAGCCCAACTACCTCCCTGTGCCACACTTTCTTGTGACTCTGCTAATCTAGCTCTGAAGTTCAATGAATTTCGGCCATGATGCTCACCTTTGTTTCTGGGTTCAGGAACATTAGCAGATGATGGTGCAGACCCCTTTTGTTTATGAAATTGTGGCTGATTCGGACCACCTTTCTACTTTCCAGACTCATTTCCTATCTTAGCTTTGTTGTTTCTAAACTCTTCTCTATCCCTCAGCTTCTCCTCTTGGACCTATTGCACATACACCATCAACCTAGATATGTCCATGTCGCCTATCAACATCGCAACTCTATCCTTTTTTCTTGATGCACGACCCAAGCCAGCGACAAAAAAGCTCATTCTGCTCCACATATCCTTAACCATTTTAGGAGAATAGCTGGATAACTGGGTGAACTTCAACCCGTACTCATGCACAATCAAAGATTCATGTTTTAGTCTCAGAAACTCTCGTACCTTAGACCTCTTTCAATTCTCGAGGAAAGAAGCATCCCAAGAAAGCCTCTTCAAAAAAGGTCATTCTTGGATGTGGTTCATCCTCATCTCTTCCTTCTTTCCACCAATCGAACCAAGTCCTAGCCACATTCTTCAGCTTGATAGGCAGCTAGCTCAACCCTTTCAGCATCAACAACATGCATCACATCAAAATTCTTCTTTAACTCTTCCACAAAAAATTTCGGATCCCCAATAGTGCTTGAACCGATGAAACTGGGAGGATTCATTCTCAGGAATTCACGAATCCTCGAGGTGTCAGCCTCTCCTTGTCAATCTTCTCGTTGTAGCCCGACTTGGTTAGTCATCACTTGGATTAACATACGGATAGCCTCACGGAATTCAATATTTGTGACTTCTCCTTGAAGTTGCACTGTTGGTGCATTAAGTACCGCTGGCTGCTCAACATTCCTCCAAGTTGGACAACCTCTTGCTTCTTTTCATGAAGGCATGATAATCTAAAACATGTGCAAGCACATATTGGAGAGAAACGTTTTAGAGATAAACTCTAATGCACGACAGGATTATGAAAGAAGTGAGAAATTCTTAAATATTGTAGCCTCCTAGTTATAGATGTAGTGCACTTCACATCAATAACTAGGAATCTACAGATACAACTTCATAGACTTCCTAGGAATCTTGAACTATGTGCTCTAATACCAAGTTTATCACGCCCCGAGTCTACACCTTGGACGTGGCTGACACCCAATGATCATTGCTGGACTTGGGCGGACCCTTGGCTTGGCTTACTTAACTCATCGGAATATTTAACTCAATACACGAAACATTCTCATAAAAATATTTTAAAATAAATATCTTGGCCAAAATGGAACTTAAATCTCATAGCAAAACATTTGCAATACAAATGAATAGACTCAAACTAAACTATCTCAAGTTATATGAAGCCTCGATAATACTAAGATGAATGTTGGGACAGACCCCACAACATCCTATAAAAAGAAAAGACTATAAAAAGTAAATATGTGTCTTCCGGAATGCAAGTAAGCTCACCAATAACTCCGAGTGCTTAGCTGGATCAACGAGGCACTGGATGATGCTGATCCTGGTTCCATGCGTATGCATCATGATACGATGCAAGTCAACTGGAATCAGAACATTGAATGTACTAGTATGCTAATAACAACTCAACCTTGAAAAGAGTAAGAAGAAACACTTACCTTGGTTTTACTCAACTCATGAATAACTTGACTAAATATAAAGCAGTAAGACACATGCAATAAAATAAAGCTTGTAAAATAGTGTAAACAATTGGTTTGTTAAAGAAAATACAATAACAAACTCAAATTTACTTAATTGTGAAGTAATATAGTTTATGTGGGAGATTCTCTCACCGACAACCACCACTATGAGCCTAAGTGGTGCTCTAGCATCATTCCCATGCTGCCAGAGCTGTCCTATGCCTTCGCATATAACTACTTCACTTAGTGGATCCACTAGCTTAACTTATGTGATCATCTAAAAAATATTTGTTAATACCCATGATGGCTACATGATTTTCATGGAGACTTGAGTTAATATGAACTCTCTTCCCCACATCGGTGCTCAATACTAATCCCAAAATATACTTTAACTCATGCTTTAAAAAACAAATTCCTTCTTTGGGTTGAGATAATTACTCAACACTTATCTTTAAAAAGCTCTTTTGGAATCGATGTTCCCTTTTTCTTTCTCAAAACTCTTTTGGAAATCTTTGTTTCCTCTTATCTTAAATGTGAAAACATTTATAAACACTTAGGGAATACTTATATCCCTTATAGTTTTTGAGAAATAACTTCAACTCTTTACTCTTTACTTAGCTTGAAACTTGAATCTTATATCAACTCTTAGGGAATACTTAGTTGCCTTATATTTTTTGAAGGAAAGACTTCAACTCTTTACTCTTTACTCACTTGAAACTTGAATCTTAAATAAAGGTTTAAATGTTTATTAAAGACTCTTGAAAACGTTTAAGAACTTTGCTTTGAACTTGCTTCCTAACTTTAAACTTTAATCTTAACTTCTTTGACCTTGATCTTAGCGTTACATGATTGAAATTACTAATTCAAGGTTATGATTCGTGTTTTGGGTGATTCCTAGGTGTTAGGAAATAATTTGAAGTAATTAGAATCACTGGAGAATGTTAGTAGACCTAAGAAAGGACTTAAATAGGCTAAACTAGGAAAACTGGGCAAAAAAGCCAATTCAGGCGTATCTAAGCGTGCCACGACAGCCCCGAACGACTGGGGCTCATTTAGGCGCACTGCAGGCGCGCCGCCCCTGCCTTCCTGGTGCTATAGGGGCGCGACATGCCTGGCCCTGCCCAGGTGCGTCTGACGAGTTTTACATCGTTTCCTTATCTTAAATCCTCAAAACCTCCATAGGTTTTTTTCCAAACCCTTAGGATCATTAATACCTCTAATACCCAATAGATCTTACTCGAAAAACAACTTGGAAATTATGAATCAACATCAATGGACATTCAAACAACTCAACTAATAGGAATTCGGCAAGATTCATCAATAACTCATTTCTTAACATGTAAACAATCTAAAACCACTGAATTAAAACAAGTTTGGTGTGTGAGAAAATTAACCCAACACGAAAGATCTCCCATACCTTGATAGGGATCAACCTTGACGAATTACACTTGCAAATCCTTGGCATTCTTGGCGAATCCTTGACTTTTCTCCCTTTCCTTCGTCTCTTCTCTCTTGTCCAAGCCCTAAGCGTAAAGTTAAATTTTCTAATCTGACTAAAACTAGTTTTTACCCCAAATAAATCCCTCAAACGAAATAGGAAATTAATTGGTGAAAGGACTAGTTTTCCCTTCCATAAATCCGGATTGGGACCTTCCTCAATACGACATCCTAACTTACGATAGGCGATATCGAAAATGCGCAAACTCGACAGCATTGAAAAAATATTTCCAAGGGCTTTCCAACCATATCAAGAACTACCAGATTTTTCCCTTTCTTTCCAAAAGTGATTATTTTTAGTTTCTTAGCTATTTCGAGTTACGAAATAATACAAATAGACCGCATATAAAGTAAATAAGAATTCAATTGCTATTTTGTTTCCAAGAAAACAAAACTTGAATTTTTCACATTCATTGAAGTTTCTAATCATGGAGTTTCCTCCACTTTTCCTCATCTTTCTTCTTCTTCTCCTTCATCATCATCATCATCTTCATCTTCATCTTCATATTCATATTATTCTTCCTCATCTAGTTCATCATGATATCCTCCATAATGATGCTGTTATTAGAGCAAATTTAATTGCCTACTAAATTGATAATTCTCACATGTCATTTCCAAATGCAAGAATGTAGAATTGACACAGAAAAGTCTCCATCACTAAGGACATGCCCTAATATGATATTACGTTAGATCATCAATCAATGTACCCATACAATCCATATAAGGGCAATCAATAACTATTGGTGAAGCCAACACTTTCGTTAGTCGAATGACATCTCTTACTCGCATAAGGAAATCAACCGGCATTATTGAATCGATATCGAAAATTCCATAATAATCAGAAGCAGGGTACTTCATCGAAATCATCTCATGAATATCCATATTAACTTTTTTGCCTATATAATTTTGTATTCACTCTTCACAAAAAACGATTATTGCAATTGGTGCCCCACATCATTGTGTTTCGCAGCAGAAACACATTTTTACAAATTTCACAAAAAAGTACATGAAGGTCCCCCTTTGTAGAAGTACTTTTCTTCAGGTTAAGTGAATTAGGAATTACAAAGTACTTGATTTCTACAAGTTTTTTACCAACACCCTGATTAGAGTTTGATTCAAAGTTCATACCTGAATAAAACTGAGGTGAGTAGATGTAACAACCCTAAAAATGAATAGGATCAAGACTTAAAGTTTCAAGAATGCTTGCGATTAGACCAAGATCCACACGGACTGATACGCGTAGAACCAGACCTCAGAACCCTTACTACGACCAAGCCAACTAACTTGGGGATCTAATTGATCTTGGAAAGGTTGGAACCAACCATGTGAGGCTCACGAAAATGAAGATTTAATCGAAAGAGTCCTTACCGGACTTAAAAGAAGAAATTTCAAGTTTTGAGGGTCCAAGGGTAAAATGGTCTTTTCCAGGTCAAGGGTAATATTGTAATTACCCTGAGTAATTAATTATTTAATTAATTAATTAAATTAATAAAGCAATTCGGGTTGGGGCGACCCGAAGTGACCCATTTTCGCAAATGGGGTGTCACTCGGGTTCGAGCCCCATTAGAAGCAATGATTAAATTTGTTTTTTTATTTCTGTTGATAAATTAATTTAATTAATTAATAAATATTAGCTGATTTAAGAAAAAGAAAAATCAGATTTTTATTTAAAAGTTTGAAAGAGTCCTAGTTGACTAAGTCCTTACCTAAGTCTAAACCACCTTGCACGTTTAACTCTCTCTTTCTCTCACGTCAATATCTCTTTTCTCTTTCACGTTCTCTCTGCCAAAAACACAAGAACTGATCAGCAACTAAAAGTTCTTCACACTTGAAGAACTTTCACGTCAAAAACTTATTCAAAACATAACCAAAAACGTTAGGCAAAGAGAGGAGTTTTCCGTCGAGTTAGTGATTGGAGTTTGTTGAACTTGGACTGATTTTGGAGAGGATTTTGGGCAGAAATTTCGTGGTTGAATAAGAAAAATAAAGGTATGGGTTTTCTTACTCTTGGTCCCTTTCCCAAGAGACCATTAGGACTCAGACGAATCTATTCAGGAATTTAGGGTTATTCCCCATTGCATGTCCCTGTCACTAGCTCCCATCGAATCATAGGTTGGGTATATTTGCTGATAGAAATTAGGGATGTAATGTGTTTTCGTGATGATTATGTTCATGTATGTATGTTCGAAATTTTGTGAATATTGAGCATGTTGCCCGAAATTAAGTGAAGAGAATGGTGTGTGCGCAAAGTGTAGCCGTAAGGTGCACTCTCGGATTCAAGTTGAAAATGACATGTTATGGTTATTATTTTATGTACACAAACTTATGTAAATGATGATGTTCATTTAAGTGTAATGTGGCTGAATTTAATGATAAACTCTTGGCCAGATGTATCCATGAAAATGCACCTAAAGGAGTCACTAAAAACTACTCCAAACGCATGAACATTTAATGTTAAAGAGGTGAGAAAATAAGCTGCAAAAAAAGTGATCAAAATTCCCAGCTCTTTGATGTTGGTTTCGCCCAGCAACTTGTAGTTTTGGGGAGAGTTTAAAAAGGAATTAAAGTAGGTGAGGTCAAGGGGAATCGAACCCAAGACCTCACATGACCAAGAGGCTGAAAACTTTAAAAAAAATGTAAGGGGGCTAAGGGGATTCGAACCCCTTAGCTGCTGTTCACGCAAGAAAATATCAAGGGAAATGGGGCTGGGGGGAATCGAACACGCAATGCTTGGGAAGAAAGGAAGAGGAAAAATAAAGAAAAAGAAAATGTGAGGCGTGGGAATCGAACCCACGACCTCAAGGCTGGAAATAAAGAGGGGCGAAAATGAGTAATAAAGCAAGTGAGGTTGTGGGGGTTCGATCCCACGACCTCATTGCCAAGTACCCTCAACCTAGTGAAAAATTAAAAGAAAATAATATATGGGGCTGTGGGGGTTCGAACCCACCACCTCACAGCCCCTAACGAAAATGAATTAAAGATAAGGAGGCTGTGGGGGTTCGAACCCACAACCACCCTATTTATGCGAATTAAATGACAAAAATAAGAGAGGCTGTGGGGATTTGATCCCACAACCTCTTGGTTGGGCAAAAATGAACAATGAAATATTAATTAAAATAAAAGGAGGTTGTGGGGGTTTGAACCCACAACCCTTCGGCCAACTTAGGAGTATTATTAAGGAGAAAAATTAATCCTTCAATGTTAATATTGTGATATAACTTAGAGTCATAATGTAATGAATATTAGAATAAAATCAATTAAAAATATAAATGATATCCAATTGATTCAAGACTTGGGTTGCCTTGCCCAAGCTTCCGTATTGATACATAAGTCATACGTGAATAAAATATCCGAGAATAATGCCACATACTTAGATCGAAATCAAGATCTTGACATATATACAAGATGCATAAGTCTTGTATCACATAATCTTAGAAAGATATGAATCACTTAGTCGAAATATGAATGAAGCCTCATGGCTTGTATGTATAGACACATAAGTGTAATATACGTTCAAAAGTAAGTGAACCTAGGAGGTATGTAATGAAATGATGAACCCTCGTAGGGTTAAGTATGAGTGTAAGATACACTAAATAGCCAAGTGCATTGGCATATGATGAAATGAACATTCACGTAATAAGAGGTGAGTAACTATGAAAAGCAAAGGTGCTAATGATAATGAATGTGGTGACAACATGATATAAGGCTAATGTAAATGATGAGAGTAATCTCAAATGGGCCTAAAAAAATGTTATCAATACGTACTCACCTATGAGAGTGTAAGATAATGAAGAGACCAGACTCTATGAACACTCTAATGAAGGTATTGAGCTTAACACACTTAATACTAATGATGAGATGAGAAATTATCTAATGAGCTATGATGTCCTCATACTAGTAGTCAGCTTCCATGACGTATGAGTTGAATGAAATGGAACTTTATACTGAGCACCGATAGACTAGCTATGAGCGGTGATGCCTTCTTTTGGGAAGGGCGAAGGTTCACATAACTCTCATGAGATGAGACTGTCCGGCTTGCCGGGTATGGGTCTCCATACATCTCCTAGTCTTCGAACCTATACTGCCAATATAGGGATCTGTCGGGGTTAAATTCCCATGTAAGCTAGCATGTTTTTGGGTCACCTTGGCCGGTGATTCCACCTCTTTTCGGTGTGGGGGAGATACTGGATTTTATGATGCTCACATGATCTATGTCGGTTAAAGTTAAAGTTCCCAATGAATGAATGAGGCCAGCCTCAAATGATGCACATAATGAAATGAATGATACCAAAGGTGTTAGGATAGGATAAGTGAGTTAGATTCAAGTAATGACATTAGGTCATTCTTGGTCATTGCACAACGAACCTAATGAGAGTCTTAAACTACATCCTAGGTATAGCTGGTGGTTACACTGGCCTATGAATGAAATAAAATGAAGTACGTATGAATGAATGAAGCAGACTCTGTGTTTGTTAATGAAGATTCCCTAGTTGAGGTCCCATCTGTTGAGCCCTCATTTCTGGGATGTCTTAATGTCAAGTCCATGATCCCAAGGTATCATGGCATATGAATGAATGATATGAAAGAAGTTATATGCTACATGCAAAATGTACTGTATGCTATATGATATGTGTTATGTGTAAATATTATGTGTAGTGCGCAAATGTGAAAAGTATGATGATGTATGTTATTCTCATGGTATCACTTTCCTAATCCAAATTTGGAAAGCTCATTTACTTTCCTAATCCAAATTTGGAAACTTTCCTAATCTCAATTTGGCAAGTCCACTGACTGGACTTTCCAAAAATCATGTTGTTAGGAAAGAGCTATTCTTTCTCATGCATGTCCTTGGTGTGTGCTTGCATATACCCATACTTAGTACAAGTGAGTACTAACCCTATACAAACTCTACTATTTTAGGTGGAGGAACAAGTGGATGATAGAGCTACATGATTGTCGTTGCAGTTATTCGGACGTCCAGCATTCATCCGGTTTTGGTAGGTCCTCATGCTTTCGAGGATGCTACTGTTTTATATTCTAGCTTAGTTTTAGAGTTGAGCAAGTGGAGCATGTTCCACTAGCGTTTCTTTCCTTTTTTTATTCAGACTATGAATTGGTGCCATTTTGGCAATTATACGCTTTATAAGTATTGCACTATTCCTTTCATTTGATTATCTCTTAATGTTAGATGGTTGATGGTGAACAAATTACGAATGTATTAGAAATGTTTAGTAAGCAATATTAAGAAACAAAAGGTTTCAAATTTTCTGCTAAAGTAGGCTTGTCTGCGACCTCTGAGAGGTCAACGACGCCGGTCTCATCTGGGTCTAGATTCCAGTCGTGACAAAGTTGGTATCAGAGCACTAGGTTAAGTTCCTAGAATAATAAGTTCACATCAACCACATTGAGTAGTTCCTAAGTCATGGTAGTGAAGTGCACCACTATCCTGAATTAGAGACTGCATGATGCGTAGGAAAATTTCCCTTTTTCTGATCTTATCGTGCTTTTCTGAATGTCTGAATTCTTGGTGTTATGAGCGTATCTAACATCAATTTTTGTTGTTTTCAGAGAATGAACCCTAGGAGGGCTATTGGTCAGAGGAGAGGAAGAGTAGCTGCTGGGGGCAACCGAGTTCCACCCCAGGCTCCAGCTGAAGGAGTGGCTGTGCCAGTTAATCCAGTTGGGTTGACTGATGCTGAGGTGAGGGCATCTCTGGCCCAGATGGCACAGGCCAATACTATGCAGGCCCAGGCAATGACTGCCCAGGTCAACCGACAGGATGTTCACAGGGAGAACCCACCGGTTCATAGCATGGCTGACAGGCTGAGGGATTTCACGAGGATGAATCCTCCTATTTTGACAGGGTCTAGGACATCAGAGGATCCCCAGGAGTTTGTGGATGAGATTCATAATATCTTGGTGGCTATGGGGGCCACTGAGTTTGAGAAGGATGAGTTGGCTTCCTATCTGCTCAAGGATGTTGCACAGACTTGGTGCAAGATGTGGCAAGATAGTCGTGTCTTAGGTGGAGTGCAAGTCACATGGGAGCTGTTCAAGACAACATTTTTGGAGAGATTCTTTCCCAGGGAGATGAGGGAGGCCAAGGTTGAGGAATTCATCAACCTTAAACAAGGCTCTATGACAGTCAGGGAGTATTCCCTGAAGTTTGTTAAGCTGTCAAGGTATGTTATTTTCCCTAGTATTTAATAGCAAGAATGAGGTTAATACTGAACTTTGTTGAAATCATCCAGGTACGCTACTTCCCTGGTTTCTAACAGTAGGGATGAGATGAGCAGGTTCCTCACAGGAATCAATGGAGACCTGGAGGAGGAGTGACGATCTGCAATGCTCCATGATAATATGGATCTTTGCAGGTTGATGGTGTATGTCCAGCAGGTAGAGGACAGCCGAAGAAAGAGAGGTGTTCGTGATGCTAGGAGGCCTAGGACTCAAGATCAGGCAGGACCCAGTCATGGAGGCCACAAGAACAACTTTGGAGTCCGTGAGCAGCCACGGTTCAAAAGGGGGCAGCAGAGTTCTGGGAATTTTAATCCTCAGAGAGGTGCTACAACTACAGGAGGTAGACCTGAGCCCAAGAAGGGCAATTGAGGTGAGATGCAGCGTCCTAAGAAGAATTGTGCTAAGTGTGGCCGAGCTCATAGTGGAGAGTGCAGACAGGTCACTAATGCCTGCTTCGGTTGTGGTAAGAGTGGACACATGGTCAGAGACTATCCACAGAACAGAGGTTAGGCTAGAGGTAATACTAAGCCTAGGCCTAATCCACAGGGTGCAGCAGCAGCCGAGCCTCCTAAGAGGAACATGTTCTATGCCCTGAAAGGCAGAGAGGAGCAGGAGAAGTCCGCTAATGTGGTCACATGTATGCTGCAAGTGTTATCAACTTCTTTTTATGCTTTACTTGATCCAGGATCTACACTTTCCTTTGTAACTCCTCTGCTTGCTCTTACTTTTGAGATATTACCTGAAGTTCTGCATAATCCTATAGTAGTTAGTACACCTTTAGGAGAGAATGTAAGAACTGATGGAGTATACAAGGATTGACCAATAGTTGTGAGTGGTAAAACTATGTGTGCAAACTTGGTTGAGTTACCCATGCATAATTTTAATGTTATTCTTGGCATGGATTGGCTTCACAGTTGTTATGCTTGCTTGGACTGTCGTAGTAGAGTGGTGAGATTTTGCTTCCCTAATGAAGAAGAGTTAGTCTGGGAGGGGTACAATTCGAGTCGTCCTAACCCCTTGATTTCTAACCTTAAGGCCAACAAAATGATGTCCAAGGGGTTATTGTGTCATTTTGTGAGTGTTAATGATTTAGATCATGATATTCCTTCCATAGACTCAGTACCTGTAGTGAAGGAGTTCTTAGATGTGTTTCCTGATGATTTGCCTAGAGTCCCTCCCCTTCGAGAGATTGACTTTGGTATCAATTTAGAACCCGATACTAAACCAATCTCAATTCTTCCTTACAAAATGGCTCCAGCCGAACTCAAAGAGTTGAAGCTATAGTTAAAAGATCTCACTAACAAGGGTTTCATTCAGCCGAGCATATCCCCTTGGGGCACTCCAGTATTGTTTGTAAAAAAGAAAGATGTGACCCTTAGAATGTGTATCGATTATCGGCAGCTCAACAAAGTCACTATAAAGAATAATTATCCACTCCCCAGAATAGATGATTTGTTCGACCAGCTCCAAGGGTCTAGTTTCTTCTCTAAGATTGATCTTCGTTCAGGGTATCATCAACTTAGGGTTAGGGAAGGAGATATCCCAAAGACAGTCTTTCATACCCTCTATGGTCACTATGAGTTTCTAGTCATGTCATTTGGTCTCACGAATGCACCTGCTGCATTTATGGATCACATGAACAGGGTCTTCCGTGAATACCTTGACTCTTTCGTCATAGTATTCATTGATGACATTCTCATCTACTCTAAGACCAAGGAAGAGCATGAACAACATTTGAGACTAACCTTGCAGGTACTTAGACAGCATCAGTTGTATGCCAAATCTGTGAATTTTGGCTGAGATCAGTGACCTTCCTGGGTCATGTTGTGTCCGATCAGGGCGTGGAGGTGGATCCCAGGAAGACTGAGGCTGTGAAGAACTGGCCAAAGCCTCTTACTCCTACTGACATCCGTAGCTTTTTGGGATTGGCTGGTTACTACCGCATGTTTGCGGAGGGCTTTTCTTCCATTGCTGCCCCATTGACAGCTTTGACTAAGAAGAAAGCCAAGTTTGAATGGACAAAGACTTGTGAGAAGAGTTTCCAGGAGCTCAAGGACAGACTCACTTCAGCCCCGGTGCTTACTTTGCCTAAGTGTGGTGAGAATTACACTGTTTATTGTGATGCATCTAGGGTTGGTTTGGGTTGTGTTCTTATGCAGGTTGGTAAGGTGATAGACTATGTATCCAGACAGCTCAAGGTTCATGAGAAGAATTATCCCACTAATGACCTGGAGTTGGCAGCTGTGGTGTTTGCACTGAATCTGTGGAGGCATTATCTGTATGGAGTGCATGTAGATGTGTTCACAGACCATAAGAGTCTCCAGTACGTGTTTACACAGAGGGAGTTGAATCTACGTCAGCGGAGATAGTTGGAGCTGTTGAAGGATTATGACATGAATATGCACTATCATCCAAGTAAGGCTAATGTTGTAGCTGATACTTTTAGCAGGATGAGCATGGGAAGTACAACTCATATTGAGGATGAGAAGAAGGAGCTGGTAAAAGATGTACACAGACTGGCTAGATTGGGTGTGCGTTTAGTTGACTCCACTAGTGGGGATGTTTCAGTTCATCCTAGTTCTGAATCATCCTTGGTAGTTGAAGTCAAGCAGGGTCAGCATCTAGATCCCGTGATGATGGAGTTGAAGGACTCAGTGCTGATGAAGATGAATGAGTCTTTCGCTTTGGGAGGTGATGGCATACTTAGGTATCAGGACAGTGTGTGCCAGACGTGGATGATTTGCGGACCAGGATTGTTGCAGAGGCCCATGGTTCCAGATATTCTATACATCCAGGTTCCACCAAGATGTATCATGATCTCAAGCAGATTTATTGGTGGGATGGCATGAAGAAAGACATTGCAGAATATGTGGCCAAGTGTCCTAATTGTCAACAGGTTAAGGCAGACCATCTTAAGCCTGGTGGTCTGACTCAGATTATTGAGGTTCCGACTTGGAAATAGGAGGCCATTAATATGTACTTCGTGGTTGGGCTTCCGAGGAATAGGAGGCAGCATGACTCTATATGGGTTATTGTGGACAGATTGACTAAGTCTGCCCACTTTATCCCTGTGAAGTCTACTTACAGAGCCGAGGATTATGCGAGACTCTACATTGATGAGATTGTGAGATGGCATGGGATTCCCTTGTCTATTATTTCAGACAGAGGAGCTCAGTTTACTTCTCATTTCTGGAGATCTTTCCAGAAGAGCTTGGGCACGCAGGTGAAGCTTAGCACTGCCTTTCACCCTCAGACAGATGGGCAGGCAGAGCGCACCATACAGACATTGGAGGATATGTTGAGAGCGTGTGTGATTGACTTCAAAGGTAACTGGGATGACCATCTGCCTTTGATAGAGTTCTCGTATAATAATAGCTATCACTCCAGCATTGGGATGGCACCATTTGAGGCACTGTATGGTAGGAGGTGTAGATCTCCAGTTGGGTGGTTCGAGGTTGGAGAGTCATCCATTTTGGGGCCGGAGATCATTCATGAGGCCTTAGAGAAGGTCAGAATGATTAGGGACAGGGTGACTACTGCTTACAGTCGGCAGAAGTCATATGCTGATAATAGAAAGCGGCCCTTAGAGTTTGATGTTGGTGACCAGGTTTACTTGAAAATATCGCCTATGAAAGGGGTGATGAGATTTGGTAGAAAAGGGAAGCTGAGTCCGAGGTATGTTGGGCCATATGAGATCCTACAGCGTGTGGGTGAGGTGGCCTAGAAGTTAGCATTGCCTACAGAACTAGCTTCTATTCATCAAAGATTTCATGTCTCTATGTTGAAGAAGTGCCTAGGTGATCCAGCATCAATCTTACCTGTTGAAGGTTTGGGGGTTGGTGAAGACTTGTCTTATGAGGAGGTACCTGTTGAAATCTTAGACAGACAGGTCAAGCGGCTGAGGAACAAGGAGATTGCCACAGTGAAGGTATTGTGCAGAAATCATCTTGTTGAGGGTGCTACGTGGGAGGCTGAGGCCGACATGAGAGCCCGCTACGCTCACCTGTTCAGCTCTTGAGGTTAGACTTTATACTCTTAAACCTATGTTTCCTTATTGCCCCGTATTTTGGTGCTATTGATTGACTGTGTATAGTGATTTTATTATGATCTAACTGGCATTACAACGTGAAGTATTAGTGTCATTCGGGGATGAATGTTCCTAAGGGGGGGGGGGGATAATGTAACAACCCTAAAAATGAATAGGATCAAGACTTAGGTTTTCAAGAATGCTTGCGATTAGACCAAGATCCACACGGACTGATACGCGTAGAACCAGACCTCAGAACCCTTACTACGACCAAGCCAACTAACTTGGGGATCTAATTGATCTTGGAAATGTTGGAACCAACCATGTGAGGCTCACGAAAACGAATATTTAATCGAAAGAGTCCTTACCGGACTTAAAAGAAGAAATTTCAAGTTTTGAGGGTCCAAGGGTAAAATGGTCTTTTCCAGGCCAAGGGTAATATTGTAATTACCCTGAGGAATTAATTATTTAATTAATTAATTTAATTAATAAAGCAATTCGGGTTGGGGCGACCCGAAGTGACCCATTTTCGCAAATGGGGTGTCACTCGGGTTCGAGCCCCACTAGAAGCAATGATTAAATTTGTTTTTTTATTTCTGTTGATAAATTAATTTAATTAATTAATAAATATTAGCTGATTTAAGAAAAAGAAAAATCAGATTTTTATTTAAAAGTTTGAAAGAGTCCTAGTTGACTAAGTCCTTACCTAAGTCTAAACCACCTTGCACGTTTAACTCTCTCTTTCTCTCACGTCAATATCTCTTTTCTCTTTCACGTTCTCTCTGCCAAAAACACAAGAACTGATCAGCAACTAAAAGTTCTTCACACTTGAAGAACTTTCACGTCAAAAACTTATTCAAAACATAACCAAAAACGTTAGGCAAAGAGAGGAGTTTTTCCGTCGAGTTAGTGATTGGAGTTTGTTGAACTTGGACTGATTTTGGAGAGGATTTTGGGCAGCAATTTCGTGGTTGAACAAGAAAAATAAAGGTATGCGTTTTCTTACTCTTGGTCCCTTTCCCAAGAGACCATTAGGACTCTGACGAATCTATTCCGGAAACTAGGGTTATTACCCATTGCATGTCCCTGTCACTAGCTCCCATCGAATCATAGGTTGGGTATATTTGCTGATAGAAATTAGGGATGTAATGTGTTTTCGTGATGATTATGTTCATGTATGTATGTTCGAAATTTTGTGAATATTGAGCATGTTGCCCGAAATTAAGTGAAGAGAATGGTGTGTGTGCAAAGTGTAGCCGTAAGGTGCACTCTCGGATTCAAGTTGAAAATGACATGTTACGGTTATTATTTTATGTACACAAACTTATGTAAATGATGATGTTCATTTAAGTGTAATGTGGCTGAATTTAATGATAAACTCTTGGCCAAATGTATCCATGAAAATGCACCTAAAGGAGTCACTAAAAACTACTCCAAACACATGAACATTTAACGTTAAAGAGGTGAGAAAATAAGCTGCAAAAAGAGTGATCAAAATTCCCAGCTCTTTGATGTTGGTTTCGGCCAGCAACTTGTAGTTTTGGGGAGAGTTTAAAAAGGAATTAAAGTAGGTGAGGTCAAGGGGAATCGAACCCAAAACCTAACATGACCAAGAGGCTGAAAATTTAAAAACAAAATGTAAGGGGGCTAAGGGGATTCGAACCCCTTAGCTGCTGTTCACGCAAGAAAATATCAAGGGAAATGGGGCTGGGGGGAATCGAACACGCAACGCTTGGGAAGAAAGGAAGAGGAAGAATAAAGAAAAAGAAAATGTGAGGCGTGGGAATCGAACCCACGACCTCAAGGCTGGAAATAAAGAGGGGGCGAAAATGAGTAATAAAGCAAGTGAGGTTGTGGGGGTTCGATCCCACGACCTCACTGCCAAGTACCCTCAACCTAGCGAAAAATTTAAAAAAAATATATGGAGCTACGGGGGTTCGAACCCACCACCTCACAGCCCCTAGCGAAAATGAATTAAAGATAAGGAGGCTGTGGGGGTTCGAACCCACAACCTCCCTATTTATGCGAATTAAATGACAAAAATAAGAGAGGCTGTGGGGATTTGATCCCACAACCTCTTGGTTGGGCGAAAATGAACAATGAAATATTAATGAAAATAAAAAGAGGTTGTGGGGGTTTGAACCCACAACCTTTCGGCCAACTTAGGAGTATTATTAAGGAGAAAAATTAATTCTTCAATGTTAATATTGTGATTTAACTTAGAGTCGTAATGTTATGAATATTAGAATAAAATCAATTAAAAATATAAATGATATCCAATTGATTCAAGACTTGGGTTGCCTTGCCCAAGCTTCCGTATTGATACATAAGTCATACGTGAATAAAATATCCGAGAATAATGCCACATACTTAGATCGAAATCAAGATCTTGACATACATACAAGATGCATAAGTCTTGTATCACATAATCTTAGAAATATATCAATCACTTAGACGAAATATGAATGAAGCCTCATGGCTTGTATGTATAGACACGTAAGTCTAACATACGTTCAAAAGTAAGTGAACCTAAGAGGTATGTAATGAAATGATGAACCCTGGAGGGGTTAAGTATGAGTGTAAGATACACTAAATAGCCAAGTGCATTGGCATATGATGAAATGAACATTCACGTAATAAGAGGTGAGTAACTATGAAAAGCAAAGGTACTAATGATAATGAATGTGGTGACAACATGATATAAGGCTAATGTAAATGATGAGAGTAATCTCAAATGGGCCTATATAAATGTTATCAATATGTACTCACCTATGAGAGTGTAAGATAATGAAGAGACCAGACTCTATGAACACTCTAATGAAGGTATTGAGCTTAACACACTTAATACTAATGATGAGATGAGAAATCATCTAATGAGCTATGATGTCCTCATACTAGAAGTCAGCTTCCATGACGTATGAGTTGAGTGAAATGGAACTTTATACTGAGCACCGATAGACTAGCTATGAGCGGTGATGCCTTCTTTCGGGAAGGGCAAAGGTTCACGTAACTCACATGACATGAGACTGTAGGGCTTGCCGGGTATGGGTCTCCATACATCTCCTAGTCTTCGAACCTATACTACCAATATAGGGATCTGGCGGCGTTAAATTCCCATGTACGCTAGCATGTTTTTGGGTCACCTTGGCCGGTGATTCCACCTCTTTTTGGTGTGGGGGAGACACTGGATTTCATGATGCTCACATGATCTATGTCGGTTAAAGTTAAAGTTCCCAATGAATGAATGAGGAGGCCAGCCTCAAATGATGCACATAATGAAATGAATGATACCAAAGGTGTTAGGATAGGATAATCAAAGGTGAGTTAGATTCAAGTAATGACATTAGGTCATTCTTGGTCATTGCACAACGCACCTAATAAAAGTCATAAACTACATCCTAGGTATACCTGGTGGTTACACTGGCCTATGAATGAAATGAAATGAAATACGTATGAATGAATGAAGCAGACTCTGTGTTTGTTAATGAAGATTCCCTAGTTGAGGTCCCATCTGTTGAGCCCTCATTTCTGGGATGTCTTAATGTCAAGTCCATGATTCCAAGGTCTCATGGCATATGAATGAATGATATGAAAGAAGTTATATGCTACATGCAAAATGTACTGTATGCTATATGATATGTGTTATGTGTAAATGTTATGTGCTGTGCGCAAATGTGAAAAGTATGATGATGTATGTTATTCTTATGGTATCACTTTCCTAATCCAAATTTGGAAGGCTCATTTACTTTCCTAATCCAAATATGGAAACTTTCCTAATCTCAATTTGGCAAGTCCACTGACTGGACTTTCCAAAAATCATGTTGTTAGGAAAGAGCTATTCTTTCTCATGCGTGTCCTTGGTGTGTGCTTGCATATACCCATAATTAGTACAAGTGTGTACTAACCCTATACAAAATCTACTATGTTAGGTGCAGGCACAGGTGGACGATAGAGCTACAGGATCGTCGTTGCAGTTATCCGGACGTCAAGCATTTATCCGGTTTGGTAGGTCCTCATGCTTTCGACGATTCTACTATTTTATATTCTAGCTTAGTTTTAGAGTTGCGCTAGTGGAGCATGTTCCACTAGCGTTTCTTTCCTGTTTTTATTCAGACTATGTATTGGTGCCATTTTGGCAATTATATGCTTTATAAGTATTGAACTATTCCTTTCATTTGATTATCTCTTAATGTTAGATGGTTGATGGTGAACAAATTACGAATATATTAGAAATGTTTAGTAAGCAATATTTAGAAATAAAAAGTTTCAAATTTTCCGCTAAAATTAACTTATGTAAAGTAAGAATGACGTAAGTAGGCTTGTCTGCGACCTCTGAGAGGTCAACAACACCGGTCTCGTCTGGGTTCTAGATTCCAGTCGTGACAGTAGAAGAGAATTTATTTCATCTACATATCATTATCTCCGCTCACGTAACCATTTTTATTTTTAGTGATAGCGATTAGCGATTATAGAAGAATGCACCACGATGGGATCAACTTTGATTTCATCGGAGTCCAACATTTGTAAATCTGTTGATTCCATTTCAACTTGATTTTCCCGTCAATGGGACCCTATATTTCTTACCCAATATATGCATATATGTTGTATATATATGTTTTCTTTTACAGGTTCTCGTATTTATTTAACTTCTTAGGGTTTAGAATTAATTTGGATTATACAAAATTTTCTATAAATTAACGCAATATGCACAATTTGGTATGACGTGTCGAAAGATGTGTCGGCCAAGTGAAACAATCGATTAGCCATGCCACGCGTTTAATGTGATACAACATGTCTAATCAAATCAAAGGCGTATGAACACACGCCTCGTGCACAACTGATGTGTTTGAACTATTAAAAAACATAAGCTAAAATTTGATTGGTCAAAACGAATCACCTTAATCACAATACTTCTCACTCGATAGAACATTTTCAAACCAATCAAATATCATCATTCCAACTTCAGCCTGATCAATAAAAAAAATGGTCATCGTCACATTTGTTTATTTCCAGCACAAGTGACGTGCTTCATCCAATAAATAAGGTTAAAAATAGTTGTCCTGATAATATGTATTCAACCCTAGCAGAGGTGGCATATTTAGTTATTCAAATATTGTCATGAGAGTATCAATTTGATTGGTCGAGAAGAGTTTTTCATCTCTTTCATCTTGACACAAGAGACATGCTTGAGTCAATCAATATCATCATGTCGACTTCAATATGGTTAAAAAGAGTTTGTCCTTGTCACAATTGTTCCAACCTACTACTATAATAAGGATTTCCATAATTTAACAAGGAAAATTATTCTCAAATGTTATAAGTTCTCTATAAAGATCAAGAACGAATGCATACTAAATATTTAGACGTTCAAAACATATTTAATGAAGGCATATCAAATACAGGGTGTTCAAAAATTATATTCACATATTTTTGTCCATCAAAGTATTTATGATGAATCAGGTTCAAATCCAACATAAATTCAAAATTAAAAAAACATGTCCGTAAATTTATATTTGAAGGGAAGGATAAGAGGATTAGTAGACACTATAACACCAATTATACTCAAATACAATACCATAAATATTTGTCATTCTTATTATTTACTTGGCATGAACTTTATTGTCTACCACTCATTCCTTTTTCACCAAGTATGAAGACTGTTATGTTCTCATACTTTATGTTAAGTAACTCCGTTGACTTGTGAAAGGAACGTTCCCAATATAAAAAGAAAAGGTAAAACAAAAATACAACTACCATATGCTTTTTTAGAAAATTAGATGAAAAATATATCGAGAAAAAAAGGGAAATAATGAAGTAAACAAAAAGGATTTACGCTACAGCTTTATAAGCAAAGGAAAGTTAATAATGATAACTCGAATAATCATTTAAATTTAAGAGAGAAAAAATACAAACTTCTAAGAAGTAATAAACTTAAAAATTAATAATAATATTCTGAACTAATTGCAATATGTGAAGCCTTGAAATCGTTCATTAAAAGCACAAGTTGCATGCATGGAAAAAAATGTTGACCGTAATGGGGTTTTAGTTAAGTTGAAGGACAAATATGTTGAGAGTTGTGGTCCATTCCACAGCGGTAGCAAAAATCATGTCCACACCTGCCATAGATTCAATTTTCTCAACTGGATATTCAATAAATACTATGTATATTGTTATTTCAATGTGTATATTGTTTCTTGCCTTATTTCCCAAAACCATTAGCACACCTCTATTAGAGTATCAATTATTTGTTAGTATCTTCATTATATTGTAACACAAAAAGAGCAAGTTGACATTCCAACTATAGTTATTACTTTACTTTCAAGTTATCATGTAGAGACATGTGATGAATCAACTACTCCCTACGTTAAGTTTTTAGCTTGTCCTCTATGTAAAATGATAAATATATACACTTTTTAACATACATTAAAACAAAAACCTATACATTTTTCATTGTTTACCGCATCAATTGTCCAGTCAGTTTGGTCTCTATGTAATAAGAAGATGAGAAGATTCAAGCTATTTTCCATGTGTTTCCACTTTTTGTTGTTTTAGTTTATCTCCTTTTTGTTGGTCTAAATTTTGGGTCTATTTGGCCAATGTACTCGATAAGAAATTCATTACATATATTTAAATATAACAGTTATTAAGCACTAAAACATCAAATCTTCGATCCATATTTTATTATTGCAACAACTTGAAACAATTTTTTACTAATAATGATTCAGTGAGAGAAAGATTAACAAATGAGAAAAATATGTAAGGATTTTAATGATTGTGAAAACATAAACCATTTATGCATTCATAAATCCTATCAATTATTCATGATCGTAGAACTACATGATTTCCACATAAACGTATTACTATGATAATTCAGTCAAGAATATATACCTGAATCAACCATAGTGATTTTCAGAATCTTGACTTGAATTGAGCGGGAGTCTTTTTCTTTTCGTTTCTTCAAAAGTTGTTTCTCTCTTGCCTTATACTTTATTAATAGCTTTGATGGATAAGACTATAACTTTATGGCAAATAGAGGACCCTTTAAATAAAAGTGTGTTTAACATTATTCTCACCTTTCCATCTGTAGTGGAGATAATGGGTAGTTTTAAAACGACCATGTAACTCCCCACTTAATGGATAGTTGGAAGAGGTAATGGGTAAAGTGGAAGACTTAATGGATAGTTGGAAGTTACTAAGTAACTTTTCTACTTTCCACTTCTCCACACATGTAAGTAACTTCCCCAGTTCTCTACATATATTTATGATTTAATTGATATTAATTATTAAACCAAAAAAATAGTGAGTGGGCGATAGAAATTTATATTCTGCCATTTGGTGCACGACCTTTAACTTAATGGTTTAATATGTATGTTAATCGTCATGTGCACAATGTTAAATCCAACATCATTTGCCGTTATTAAGTAAATTAATTAATATGAGCCATGACGGTTGTACATCACTTTATTTGGCATAGTCCCTTCCATGCACTACAATATTAGTCTATTGCCTAACACAACCTTTCATATACATAATGAGTTTTCCATAATGCTTAGAATATCTTTATCTAAAACAAAACCTGTGATCGCTATTCTCAACATAACGTATATAAGAGAAAACAGGTTATAACAGAAACATATATATAGTTGAGCTCAAAGTTTCAATTGCATAAATATAATAAAATCTTTACAGAAAGTCATTCATTGCTATCTATAAGACCCATTCTTTCAACATATGCAACAAATGTTTTGACCGATAATCCTTTCGTCAAAGGGTTAACGATCATAAGTTTGGTGTAATATGTTCAATTATCACTTTATGTTTAAAAAAGTATTTCAATTCCATATGTTTGACACCCTTATAATACTTATCATTTTTAGAGAAGAAGGCTCTTGCAGTATTATCACAATAAATTTTCAGCGGCTTGGAAATACTGTCAACTAGTCCAAGTCCTGAAATAAAGTTCTGCAATCAATTAGCATGAATTGTGGCCTCAAGTCATGCCACAAACTCAGCTTCCATAGTGGATGCAGCTATAACAGACTGCTTCACACTCTTCCATGATATTGCTCCTCCAACTAATAGGAACAAATCTCCAAATGTGGATTTTCTTGTATCCACACAACCAGCATAATCTGAATATGAATATCCAATCACATCAAGCTGATCAGATCTTCTATAAGTGAGCATATGATCTTTAGTTCCTTGCAGTTATCACAACACTTTCTTCGCAACTTTTAGTGATCCATTCCTGGATTACTTTGATAATGGCCCAAAATTCTAACAGCGAAACTGATGTATGGTCTCATACATGTTTTGTCATACATTAGACTCCCAACTATTGATACATAAGGAATATCATTCATTTGCTTACATTCCAAATCATTCTTTGGACATTGATTGAGACTAAATTTATCTTCTTTCTGAATTGGAATGGGACTTGATGAATATTTTTCCATTCTAAATCTCTCTAACACTTTATTAATATAGGCTTTCTGAGACAAACCTAATAATCCTTGTGATCAGTTTCAAAATATTTCTATCCCAATCACATATGATGCATCTCCAATATCTTTCATTTCAAAAAATTTAGATAGATATCTCTTGGTATTATGCAATAAACCCAGATCATTAGTATCAAGCAAGATGTCATCAACGTACAGGACTACCATAATAAACTTACTCCTACCAACCTTCAGATATATACACCGATCAACAGTGTTTTCCTTAAATCCAAAAGGTACAATAGTTTCATTATTCTTATACCATTGTCGGGAAGCTTGTTTAAGTCCGTATATTTATTTCTTAAGCTCACACACCTTGTGTTCCTTTCCTATACAAGAAAACCCCTCGGGTTGATTCATATAAGCTTCTTCCTCCAAATTTTCATTTAGAAAGGTTGTTTTCACATCCATTTGTTGTAGCTCTAAGTCTTAGTGAGCTACTAAAGCCATTATAATTCTGAGTGAATCATTTCTAGGGATAGGTGAAAATGCTTCTGTATAGTCGATGAAATCTTTTTGAGTGAAACCTTTTGCAACAAGTCTTGCCTTGTGACGTTCGATGTCGTCAGTTGAGTCACGTTTGGTCTTAAAGATCCATTTACACCCAACTCTTTTGCTATCTTTTGGTAATTCAACAAGGTCCCATACTTCATTTTGTTCCATAGATTTCAACTCATCTTTCATAGCATTTATCCATCTATCAGAATCATTACTTTCAATAGCTTGTGAAAATGAAACTGGATCATTATCAATTCCCAAGTCAATTTCTGACTCGTGTAAATATACCAAATAGTCATAAAAATAGCAGATCTATTTTGTCTTTGAGATTTTCTTAATGTTACTTCTTGTGATACATCTACTGCAGGTTTATCAATTATCGCTTCATTGAGATTAACATGAGCATTAATTTGTTGTTCTTGTTGAGTGTTAAGTGGTATAACAAATTTAGGAACAACATCTTTAAAAGAAATAAAAGGTAGAAAACCCTCATCCTAACTTCTTTAATTTCCACTTTACGTGATTCTTCAATCCCACTAACTTCACCATTCTCAATAGAACCTAGCATTTCTAGTTTTAACTATTCTTGTACTGTCATTAGGACAGTAAAATATATACCCTTTTGATTTTTCTGGATAACCAATGAAGAAACCATTGATTGTTCTTGAATCCAGTTTTTTTTCTTGTGGGTTATAAACTCTAACTTCTGCTGGGCAACCCCAAACATGAATGTGCCTTGAACTAGGTTTTATACCATTCCATAGTTCAGAAGGAGTTTTGGGGACTGCTTCACTAGAAACCCTATTAAGTAAGTAAAGGACAGTCCTTAAAGCATACATTCACAATGAAAGAGGAATAAATGAATTACTTAACATACTCCTAACCATGTTCATCAATGTACGATTAAGACTTTCTACTACACCATTTTGTTGTGGTGTTCTAGGTATTGTGTATTGAGCAATATGTCATGCTTTTCGAGGAATTTAGCAAATGGATCTAGGTGTTGTCCATTTCATCATATCTTCCATAATATTCACCGCCTCTATCTGATCTAATTATTTCACCTTTCTATCTAGTTGACTTTCAACCTCAGTAATAAAGACCTCTAAGACATTTCTTGCTTGAGATTTTTCATGTAACAAATAGACATATTCATAACGTGAAAAATTGTCAATAAAAGTGATAAAATATTTTTCTTTACTGAAAGATGCAATATCAAAATGACCACATATATCAGTATGTATAATTTCAAGAAGTTGTGTGCTTCTTGTGGCTCCTTTCTTTGTGTGTCTTGTTTGTTTTCCTTTAATACAATCCACACGAATGTTAAGGTCTATCAAATCCAAATTTAAAAGAATTTAATTTTAAAATAATCTTTCCAATCTTTCTTTGGATATGTGACCTAAACGTTTGTGCCACAAAAAAAGAGATTTTGCATTCACCAAACTTCGTTTGGTTCCAATATTATGATGCAAAGTTAAGAGTGTTTTGACGAATAGATTATGAAGATTAAGTTTGTATAAGTTATCACAAAGAGTACCAGTACCAAAGAGATAATTATGTTTAAACAAACTAAAACATCCATTATCGAAAATAAAAGTGTATCAAGCCTTATCCAACTTAGACAAAGAAACTAAATTTCTCGAAAGAGAAGGTACATAACAAGTTTCAAGTAAATCTATGTGACGCCCAATATCAAGGATCAAACGGTAAGTTCCTATAGCTTTAATTGGGGCCTTCACTATATTCTCCATATACACATATCTTTCATTCTGGTCTATGGTTTGTGTTGTAAGGAATCCCTGCATCGTATTAGAAACATGAACAATACAACCAGAGTAAATCCACTATGTACCATAAGGAACTTCAGTTAGATTTGATTCGAGACATGTAAAAGAACTAGGCTTACTTTTCTTCTTGAGTCATGCCTTAAATTTCAGGTAATCTTTCTGAAAGTGTCCAGAGTTTCCACAGAAACGACACTTATCATTCTTGTGTTCCTTCTTATGTACTTAAGATGAGGACTCATTAACATTATGGTGCCTCTGATTTCCATTAGCATGTTTCTATCCTTTCTTTCCCATTCCTTAATAACTTACAAAGTTAATGGAGTGGGTTCCTTGATTCTTGAGCCTTACTTCCTCCTGAACCAACATTCCGTGAAATTCATGCACGTTCCATTTGTCTTTCATGGTATTGTAGTTCATTTGGAAAGGGCCGTACTCAGACGGTAATGAGTTGATAATGAATTGTACAAGGAAATTTTGTTCCACTTCCATTCCCAAAGTCTTAAGTCTTGCTGCTACATTTGTCATTTTAATGACATGCTCATGCATGGTACGTGCACCATCAAACTTCATGGTGGTCAAAGTACCAATCAGTGTCCCAGCAAGAAACTTATCAGCAGTTTGAGAGAATTCTTCCACGATTTTCAGAAAATCTTTTGCATTTTCAATTTTGGGAAGAGTAGTTTTAATGTTTCTCGCAATATTCATTCTCATAAACATTATTCATAATCTGTTAGATTGATCCAGTGCTTATAATAAGACTTTTATTCAGTACTGGTAGATTCAGTAATAGCAGTTAGCTTCTCAGTGTAAAGTGCAATATCAAGATCTAAAACTCCGAGATGGAATTTGATTTGTTCGCACCAATGTGAGAAGATAAGACCGTTAATGGTCGTAACAGAGGTAGAGTGCGAATTAAGAGCAAATGCTACAAATATAATATGCTCATTTGTTAATACTTTGAGTTATGAATTTTAAACTTACTATCAAATTCAGAATTGGTTTATAAATTCTTAAATGTATATTGATGTTCTCCTTTAGGTGAAATATGTAAATACAACTTTAGACATAATGATGCTTAGATGCGAATTTAACGTAATTCAATAATTTTTAATGTGTCAATCAATAATATTTATTACCTATAGATAAATAAATAAAACTAACGACACATCTAAATTATATCCTTAATGTTCAATGGTTATAAAATGAAATAATCAACCTTTGGGTGATTCGTAGATATCTTACAACCAAAAACTTCAATATATCCATAAGTGTTATATCAGTTATAAGCATCAAAATAATGGACAACTGAATATACGTTTAGTCATTATTATTTTGAATTAATTCTTCAAAGATTAGACCACTTTAGTGATTAACTAATCTCATATACATAATTTCAAAATAAAATACATCATGATAGTGAATAATTATTTCACTTAATACTACCTATTACCGTTTTCAAATAAGAAAAACATTAATTTTTTGAAAAATCACTAGTTCTTAAACTAGACTTATGATACAACATGTAAGGATTTTAATGATCGTGAAAACATAAACCATCTATGCATTCATAAATTCTATAAAGTATTTATGATCGTAGAACTATATGATTTTCACATAGATGTATTACTATGATAATTCAGTCAAGAATATATACCTGAATCAGCCATAGTGATTTTCAGAATCTTGACTTAAATTGAGCGGAAGTCTTTTTCTTTTCGTTCTTCAAAAGTTATTTCTCTCTCTTGCCATATACTTTATTAATTGTTTTGATGTATAAGACTATAACTTTATGGCAGAGAGAAGACCCTTTAAATAAGGGTGTGTTTAACATTATTCCTACCTTTCCAACATGGTGATTAGTGGAGATAATGAGTAGTTTTAAAACTACCAAGTAACTCCCTACTTAATGGATAGTTGGAAGAGATAATGATTAAAGTGGAAGACTTAATGGGTAGTCGGAATTTACTAAGTAACTTCTCCACTTCCCACTTCTCCACACATGTAAGTAACTTCCCCACTTCTCCATCTATATTTACGATTTAATATATATTAAATATCAAACAAAAAATATAGTCAGTGGGCCATGGAAATTTACAAAATACCGGCAAGTTAGTTGCAAGCATCGATCACTCTTTTCAACATAACACTTTCACTTTGGATATCTCCTTCATTTCTTTTTCTTAGCAATTCCCATCAGCATCAATCTCGCTTCCCTCTATTGTTTGATCTTCCCAAACGCTCAAAATCCTTATACTCCAATCCCTCATGCCACGAGACATTAAACTGAGAAAATTGACGACAATTAGGACACTCATAGTCAATCACATTGTCACTCCCATCATCAACCAACATAGCTGAACATAATAATACAATTTCATCGAACCCGAAAGCAGAGCATTATTTTCCAAAAGTTCTTGATAATATCGTAGAATTCAGAGAAGGTGAAGAAGGAGTTTTAGGTTACAATTTGGGGTGTATAATATGTTATTTGGGTGAGTTTTAAAATTAACTTGGGTGGGTCTTTAAATTATGGGTTGAAATTTAATAAATTTCGGGTATGTGTTTTAGATTGAAACACGTGTCTTGCTGTTAGTAGAAAGGGTATATACGCTCCAAAATTTGGACGGTAGGGGTAAATGTCCCAAAAGTTTGACAAAATATATTTATATATAATTAATGATAGTTTGGGGAACATATTTAATAATAATGATAATTACTGTTATTATGTATAAGTGTGAAGCCATTAAAGTTGAATGACTTTTTAACTCTTGAAGAAATCACCTTTAAATTGAATGACTTTTTAACTCTTCATGAAACCACTATTACCTATAAGTTATTGTACAAAACCTATAACCTACATGCCTTTTCAATTACTATCACCATTATAATCTTTTAAGCAACATAACTTTCACAAAAAAATTACGACTCTAAATATGAAAGCAATCTTTTAAAACGTACTGACATATATTTCCAACAATCCATAATTTTTTTATTACTTAGATGCATATTTTATCTTACACGTTGTCTTGTAATGACCATACGGTACATTTGAATTTGGTTTAGAGAGAATAAAGCGCTTATCATTTGTTTTTTCAAGCATTTCTTTACATTTAGTGTCTTCATTTTTTACTATCATTCAAATTATGTTCTTAAATTGATGTTTGAGTGTTTGATCTCTTACATTTAAATATACTGTTAAAATTTTGTTTTATGAACTAATGATGTAATTTTTTAATCTCAGGTATAAACAAGAGGTGATGCTTTTGCAGACGGTTGAATAGAACTTTTAGTAGAACTTGCGCCAGTACAAATGAGGTATGCGGCATGTCTATCTAATAATTTTTGCAATTTTTTGCATGAGTAATTTTCAATAAATTTGATTAACAGTTGATTATTTTATTTGATTTAGATTTTAATAACTTAATGCACGTGTATTTACAAAGTAGAGCCTCCTTGATAGCTTTAGTTTGACAATGATTTATTAAAATTATATTTTACTTTAGTCTCCTAACTTTAGAGGTAAAAAGGATAAACAATGCTTCTCCCTCAACAATATCGAGCAAAAGAAATCGAGAAAATCTTTGAACAAATGAAGTAATTTAATTTAATATAAAGGAGTACTTAAAATTCAAATATGAATAACCTTAAAGTATATCTTTCTAAATATGAAAAGAGTAATAAATCTTAACGAGAAAAACATATAATAGAAATTGAATTCGAAAATAACTTATAAGCAGTAAAAGAGATTATTAGGTAGTGGCTAAAAAGTCTCACTCCTTACATGTTACCAATTAGATTTTGGCATACAATTGTTTTTGGAGAAACAAAGCTCCTCAACTCTTATCTTTCTGGTAATTTTGATTTCGTCAAGTTTGGAACGCGGATCTACTCATTTAAGATAGTTATCTTCCTAATTTGTTTGACTTTGCTCTTTAAATTCTAGTTTAAATCTTCTATTATTTTGCATGTGGTTTTGAATCTTTGAGAGCAATTTGTAATGAAAAAAAATTTAAAACAGATTATTTTTGGAAATGTTTGAAAAATTTTGGGGAATTTTATGGCCAAAAGTGTTTAGACTGGATTTGAATTCCCGGAGAAAGTGAAATTTTATGGCAAAATTGATTTTATAACTAAAGTGTATGAGAACATAATCTGACTCATTTGATAACTGCCAAATTGACTGTAGTCAAGTAGAAAATTTTGTGTGAAACTGAATGATTAAACAATTATCTCATATGTACAAAAAACAGTTATCTTATATATATATATATATAATGGGAAGCGACAAAGAAATAATAATTATATCATATTATTTTAAATACTAAAAATGAATAGGTGTTTTAAACGCATTTTAAGAATGTCTCTCCATTTTCCAATATAACTTTTGAACTTTCTACAGAATTCTAGGCAGATTTTTGACTTATAAGTATCATGTGCATGTGGTAAAATTATTATTCGAAAATACATAAAATAACTCGCCTTTCATAGCTCATAAGAAAAAAGAAAATGATTTCATCAATCACGAAAACTGCTTAAGCATTGAGATCGCAAATTAAAGTAGAAGATTGTAGTGGAGTGTTCTCTTACTTTCTGAAGAGTTTAGGATTAGTGGTATGATCTGTAGTAGTACTTTTATTCTTGTATTGTCTTTATTTTGCTTTCTACCACCAATTCTTTATGATGTTTCAGTTAGTGCACTTTTTTTTTTTGTTTGCGAATAAGATATATTTTTTCTCTACTTTTGTCATAAATAAGTATTATCTTACCATGGAGAAAAATATGATGATACTTCGTTATACAGAGTTTACAAATTATATGATTTGTCAGTGCAACTACTTCCCTCTCATGGTCTGCGTGCCTTTGTTTTTCCTCTTTAAACTTGTAGCTTCCGAACTTTGAATATAGATAATTTATTGATTCTATATTTATTTTCAATCTATAATTTATATGAATAAAGTCTTGCGAATGATGTTTATGTTTTATTTTCATTCTATTTTTTTTTTGTCTTTTTTCTCTATTAGACTTCACCAATCTAATTTTTATGAATTTGTTTTATCATTATCGTAAGTATATATTGTTATTTGACTCAAATTAGTCATGTGACTTTATTTGAAGTGTGTTAACTACTAAACAAAGTTAAAAATTTACCGATAATAGACTCAACATAATTGATTTACCAATGGTAGCTTCAAAGGAATTGATTACAAACATTACAAAGTGCCCCTCATAAGGTGTTTCTTCGCTCACATAAAAATATACTCACTTCACACGATTAGCATAAGTTTTAATTGTTCCAACGAATCTATAAAAAATCATATGGAACACACATGTCCAAAGACTAGTAGTTTATATAGGTGTATAAAGTCTATACAAAATGACCCAACTTAATACTTACTAAAAAAGGAATTTCCTAATTTGCCCTCACTTAGGCAGCATGGCGCCAGCACCACAACAGGGCTCACGAGCCGTGGTCCACACCACTGGCTGTGGTCCTGGTCGTGGTCCATGGTTCAGTAGCTAGGACACAAGGACTTGGCCCCCACAAGTCTAAGGCATGGCCACGAGCCTTCCTACGGGTCGTGGTCTTCACCACTGACCATAAAGTGGCTCGTGGTGATGTGACAACTTTAGGCAACCTTTAGGGAGCTACTGCACAAGCTCCAGGACCACTCCACGAGTTGTGGTTCTCACCACTGGTTGTGATAGTTGTCGTGAAGATGAGGCAGTGCTTGGGGAAGCCTTGGCCCTTGTCTTTGGCCTTGCCCCTTTGCCTTGGCTCTTGCCCTCTAGTCTAGACTTGTTGCACCCCCACTTAGACCTAGGTGACCTACTAGACTACGGGGTGTTACAGGACGAGGAGGAGGAAGAAGAAGATGATGAAGAAGGAGAAGAAGAAGAAAGATGAGGAGAAGGGGAGGAAACTCCATGATCAGAAATTTCAATGAATGTGAAAAAGTTCAACTTTTGTTTCCTTGGAAACAAAACAACAATTTGAATTCTTATTTACTTTATATGCAGTCTATAGTTGGTTAAAAACAATTTACAGGGTCTTTTATTTGATTTCAATTGTAGTTGTTAAGTTGGTGAAAAAGCAATATGCAGGGTCTTTCTATTTGAATTAGTTATTGAATCCGATTTTGATGGGCTCTAGTGGTGGAGGCCTATTCTCCAATGTAAGTCTAGAACAAAATGTGCAAATCTTCTATTTTGCAGGCAAGTTGTATTTTATTTAGAGTCCAGGTTCATATGACCAACTATCAGGGTCATATTTCTTTTACTTTGAATTGCTTGTTCAAATTAGTTTTACTAAATCACTTATGAGATTGAAGTATTAAGTCCCACACTTGGTTTTTGAAGTAAAGAATGATTTACTTTTCTTTGGAAAATCAGGAGAGAGGTTGTATGTGTTATACCCTAACTTAGGATAAGAGGTAACACATAAGCCAAACACATAAGAGATTTTAAGTATATATAAGTAAGTAGACCTTGTACTTTAATGATGGCTTCAAAAGTTATGTAGGACTATGCCGAGATAGAACAATATTACTAGTGG
This sequence comes from Solanum sitiens, assembly GCA_016801875.1. NCBI lineage: Eukaryota > Viridiplantae > Streptophyta > Magnoliopsida > Solanales > Solanaceae > Solanum > Solanum sitiens. Next base: position 473,229 of record JABWTJ010000517.1, read on the forward strand.
GTTAGACAACTACAAATGGTATTAGAGTAACTTGTGTATTAACTTTGTCGATGCAAGCTAAAGTAAACCTATGTTCCAATAAGGTGATACAAATATCTTTGCTAGGTATTTAGGAATCTCAAGTGGTGGGGAAAATCACAATGGTGGGGAAAACCTCAGCGAGGACGTTGAGTCCATAAGAGAGGGTGTTTGTGACGCATCTTCTTTGTGGATGTAAGTCGATTGACCGAACCACGTTAAATCTTCGTGTATTTTGGTATATTAATCATTAGTATTCTTACTTATTGTATTTAGAGGTTTGCTTTACTAACTTCCGCATGACACCTGCTTATTTCGGTACTAACAACCAGAAGCTTCAAATGGGAATTTACAAGACACTCTACTTACTTGCCAGCAGACACTAAAGATTGTTCAGAAACGAGCTGTCAACAACAATCTATGAATTACAGATATACTACAACTGAATTCTAGGAGATTTGTGTAATGATATAGCACAAACACAAATTGAGATAAAAGTTAGAATAGAACAACTCAAGTGTACAAAAAGAGTTCATAGTCATATATAAGGGTATTTATGGGTTAGTTACCAGTTGGGTTGTTATCAATTAGGTTCGATTGTTTAGTTATTAATCATAGATGATAATAAATTCAAGCACACAAGATATGGAGTAGAAAGCAAATTAATTAGCAAACAAGCACTTGCCAACTTTACATGTTATAATGTACTTTTTCATTTCAAGTTGAATTTTCACCAATAGAGGAGAAAATGAAATGAAAGCCAGAAGAGCCAACAACTGAATCATGCCTGAAATTGATTCAATTAAATAAAACAACAAATTTCTTCTATCCCTTCAATTATTATTTGCACCACCTTTTATCCACCATACAACTTGTTAGTGATATCATTTGCTTTGGGTCTAGAACTGCAAGGCATTGAAACATGTCTCTAGATTAGTATCATGATGTCTCCTAACTTTTATACCTATTAACTCTCCAGTGTTTTTGTCGATGTGGACTTCTTATCCTAAGAAGATGTGTCACAAACACCCTCTCTTATGGAATCAACGTCCTCGCTGAGGTTTTCCCCATGATTGTGATTTTCCCCACAACTTGAGATTGGTGAAGACCTAGCAAAGATGTTTGCCTCACCTTATCGGTATTTAGCTAAACTCAGGTTAACTTTAGCTTGCAACGACATAGTTAACACAAAAGTTACTCTAATTCCATCTGTAATTGCCTAACCAACTATTGATATTGTTTTATCTGGGCATAGACCTGCACAAACTTTGAAGGCGACGTTGAAGTACAATGTCTACTTACTTATATATACTTAACATTTCTCATGTGTTTTGCTTACATGTTACTTCTTATCTTAAGTTAGGTGAAACAAATACATCCTCTCTCCTGATTTTCTAAAGCAAATTAAATCATTTTACTTTAGAAACCAAGTGTGAGATGAATTCTTTAATACTTTGATCTAATAACTAATGTAGTAAGAAATAATTTGAACAAGCAATTCATAATAAAAGAAATATGGGCCTGATTGTTGGTCATACGAACCTGGACTATATATAGAATAGAACAACTTGTATGCAAAATAGAAGATTTACGCATTTTAGTCTAGACTTACATTGGACAATATGCTAGAGCCCATCCAAATCAAACTTAATAATTAATTTAAACATATAGATCCCGCATATTGTTTTTTCACCAACTTAAAAACTACAATTGAAATAAAATAAAAGACCATGCATGCTATTTTTTAACCTACAATAGACTACATATAAAGTAAATAAGAATTCAAATTGCTGTTCTTTTTCCAAGGAAACAAAACTCGAACTTTTTCAAATTCATTCAAGTTTCTGATTACTAAGTTTCCTCCCCTTGTCCTCCTCCTCCTTCTTCTCCTCCTTCTTCATCATCATCATCTTAATATTCTTCTACTTCCTCCTTGTCCTCCTCTAGTTCATCATGATATCCTCCATAAATGATGCTTTCAGTAGAGCAAATTTAATTGCCTACTAAACAGATGATTCTCACATGTCATTCCTAAATGCAAGCATTTACAATAGACACATAAAAGTCTCCAACACTCAGGACATGCCCTAATCGGATATTCCCTTAGATCATCAACCAGTGTACCCATACAATCCATAAAAGTTCAATCAATAACTATTGGCGAAGCCAGAACTTCCATTAGTCGAATGCCATCTCTTACTTGCATGAGGAAATCAAATTTCAGCATTGAATCGATACCTAAAATTCCATTGCAATTAGAAGTAGGTCTATTCATAGAAATCATCTCATGGATATTGAAAGAGGGTCAATTTATTTCTATCAAACACCACTCCTAGGCAATCTGCAAATGTCTGCAACAATCAACCTATCTCACTCATGTTTTTGACGAAGTATAGAAATACTTCAAGGCAGCAAACTTTAACAATGAACAAACGCTTTACAGGAACTCTTCCCAACCTTTATTAATCTTAGAATCAATACAAGGAAAGGCTTCACTAATTTGTCTAAGGCCATAATCAATCTCCTAATCCTTAGACAAAATTTCCACCCCTTTAAAATTCTGTACAAGGCAGTTACATGCGATAGTTACATGCGGCAGTTAAAAGTGACACATGTCCAACACTTGTTATCACAGGATTTAAACTAAGCTTCCAACATCTATATTTCTAACATATAGAATATAATTCGAATTACATCCTTATCCTGATCGAAATAACAATATTCTTGCACTTAGAATATTTCAGCCTACATTCCAAGGACTCCTGCCCACGTAAGCCTTGCTTTGGTAAGCCAACACACTACCTTGCCGACGACTCCTGCCCACGTAAGCCTTGCACATCCAAGCTGCCTTGCCAACACCCAAGCACCTTGAACCTTTGTTGCACTGTTTTGCCCCCATGCATGCCAAGACCAATGCCCGAATCCTTGTCATGCATGTACGTAGTCAGATCAAGTAGTTTACGAGTCTAAATGATATCCTTAATAATTTTTTGCCTATATAATTTTTTATGCATTCTTCACAATAACGATGATTGCAATTAGTGCCCCGCATCATTGTGTTTGGCAGCGGAAACACATTTTTACAAATTTCACAAAAAGTAAATGAATATTCTTCCTTTTTAGAAGTACTTTTCATTAGGTTAAGTGACATTGGAATAACAGATTACTTGATTTCGATAGGTTTTTTACCAACACCATGATTAGAGTTTGATTCCAAGATCTTACCTGAATGAAACTGAGCGAAGTAGAAGAAAATTTGTTACAGCTCGATATCATTATCCCTACTCTCATAAACATTTTTATTTTTGGTGATAGGGATGACAACAAAATTCATCAATGTGGGATCAACTTCTATTTGGCCGGAGTCCAAGATTGGTAAATCTTTTGATTCCATTTCAACTTGATTCTGCCGTCAATGGGACCCTATATTTCTTTCCCAATGTATACATATATGTTGTGTGTGAGTATATATATATATATATTAAATTTTTTACTTGTATTTTATTTTACTTTTTAGGGTTTTGAATTAATTTGGACTATACCAAATTTTAAATTAATTAATGCAATATGCGCAATTTGGGTATGATGTGTCGAAAGACGTGTGGTCCAAGTAAAACAGTCAATAAGACCATGCCACGCGTTGAAAGTGATACAACGTGTCTAATCAAATCAAACACATATTAAAAACATGCCTCGTGTACAACTGATGTGTTTGAACTATTAAAAAACACAAACTAAAATTTTATTGGTCAAAACAAATCACCTTAATCACAATACTTCCCACTCAATAGAACTAACATGTTCAAACCAATCAAATATCATCCCAACTTCAGCCTAATCGATCAAAAAAATGGTCAATGCCGCTAATACTATTAGTGTTTATTGGGGGCCAAGTAAAAGCAAATTTATACACATTAATAGCAAGCCAGGGGATTAGGATCATGTAATCGGTAGATTATTTTCGCCTCATTTCACTAAAAAAAAATAACAACGAAAGAATTTTCTTATATTATGAAGAGTAGAACTAATTTGATTCACTATTTTCTAGGATGTTCTTGAAAAATTATTGAGCTATGTTTGCATGGTTTTAAGAACCTAAGAAGGTTTCCATGGTTTAGCGGAGAATCTCTTGAATCTCTGGAACTATCTTTCTGGTCTAGGTTACAGAAATTTCCAGAAATTCTCGGAACAGTGAAGCCGGAGTTAAAGATTATCATCATCTGTATTAATACCTAGATAGCTCATATTATATAGAGTTTTAGAAGAGAATAATATGAACTTGTTTACTTCTCAAAGATTACAATGATATAAACACATGAAAAGTACTAAATGTTGGTGTATATATACATTTTGTTTTTAAAATAAAATATTAAAGGTATATGTTAGTAGGTATAAATTGTGGTAGCAGATGACTATCGATTTTTGTAACTTATATGATCATTAGTTCTTGTAACTAATCGTCATTAGGTTATTGTAACTTATATGACCATTAGTTTCTTGTAACTTATGTAACATCTATCACATTCATCTACCCACATTACTACCTCTCATTCTACCCATTGATTATATGGAAGACTTCTTCGTCTATAAATAGTGGTGTTTCTTCCTTTGTGAAGTATCCCAGAACAAAAAAAGATATGTGTAAAATAATATTGTAGTGTGTAGTAGTGAAAGAGAGAGAGTTGAGACAAAGAAAATATTCTAAGTCTTCAACTATATCCACTATATAAAAGAGAACACTCATATGTTAAAGGAAGGTATTCTTGTTGTGGAGCTTTGGACAATAAAGAATTTTTTTTGAAAATAATCCTCTAAAAGTCTTTAATGTATGGACCCTTGTCGTTGCTATTCACACAAAGCGATGAAATGACTTTGGTTGACATTGCCTTATGGTTGTGTGTGGCATGTTCGGCGTTGCAAGTGTGATCCAAACATATTTATAGATAAACATCTGTTGAGCATTCATACTTCCTCGATCGCCAAAACCATGCACAACCTGGGGATACACATTTCACCTTGAACCATTTACTACAACTCTTCAACGAAGCATAATTAAAAGAATTCGTCGTCGATGATTTTTACAATAACATTTTAGCTCATTCTTGCTGGTAATATTTGTTATATTTGGAAATTAGTTTCATCACTGAAGGTGTGGTTGGGTGGTGATCCCGATCCACACTCTTGTTTCTCTAGGACCACTTTTTTTATCGATTAGGCTGAAGTTGGGATGATGATATTTGATTGATTTGAACATACAAGTTCTATTGAGGTGGAAGTATTGTGATTAGGGTGATTTGTTTGACCAATCAAATTTTAGTTTATATTTTTTAATGGTTCAAAAACATCAGTGTACACGAGGCGTGTTTTCATACATGTTTGATTTGATTAGTCATGTTGTCTCACTTTCAATGTGTGGCATGGTCTTATTGACTTTTTCACTTGGCCGACACGTCTTTTGACACATCATACCAAATTGTGCATATTGCATTAAATTATTTCAAATTTGGTATAACCTAAATTAATTCTAAACCCTAAAAGTAAAATAAATGCAAGAACCCGAAGGAAAAAAAAACATTGTATATACAAAATATATGCATATATTGGGAAAGAAATATGGGGTCCCATGGACGGCAGAATCAAGTTAAAATGAAATCAACAAATTTGCAAATCTTGCACTCCGGCAAAATCGAAGTTGATACCACCTTGATGAATTTTGTTGTCATCGTTATCACCGAAAATAAAATGGTTAGGAGAGTGGAGATAATGATATGGATCTACAACAATTTCTCTTCTACTCAACTCAGTTTCATTCATGTAAGAACTTGGAATCAAGCTCTAATCACGGTGTTGATAAAAAAAACTGTAGAAATTGAGTATTCTGTTATTCCAAATTCACTTAACCTAAAAAAAAGTACTTTAAAAAGGGGGAATCTTCATGTAATTTTTGTGAAATATGTAAAAATATGTGTCGGCTGCCAAACAAAATGATGCGGGGCACCAATTGCAATAATCGTTACAGTGAAGAAGGAAAAAAGGAAAAAATACTAATAAGGATATCCAAGAGATGATTTCTATGAAGTGCCCTACTTCTGATTGCAATGGATTTTAGATATTGATTCAATAATGTCGGTTGATTTCCTTATGCGTGTAAGAGATGCCTTTCGACTAACGGAATTTTGGCTTCGCCAATAGTTATTGATTGCCCTTTTATGGATTGTATGGGTACGCTGGTTGATAATCTAAGGGAATATCCAATTAGCGTATGAAATTTATATGTTAGTGGGTAAAAATTGTGGTAGAAGATGACTATTGGTTCTTGTAACTTATATGACCATTAGTTCTTGTAATCAATCCTCATGATCATTAGTTTCTTGTAACTCATATGACCATTAGTTTCTTGTGACTTATGTAACATATATCGCATTCATCTACCCACATTGATACTCCTCATTCTGCCCATTGATTATATGAAAGACTTATTCACCTATACATAGTGGTGTTTCTCCTTTGTGAAGTATTTCAAAAAAAGAAGATAAGAAGTTTGAAATAATATTGTAGTGTGTAGTAGTGAAAGAAAGAGTTGAGATAAAGAAAATATTCTATGTTTTCAAATATATTCACTATATAAAAGAGAATATTTATATGTTGAAGGAATGTGTCCTTTTTAGGAGATTTGGACTCTTCAACTACTCCGGAGGGGAAAAGTCAAATGTGATACTGCTTTATTGGTGTAGATTATGTCGCAGTGGGGTTGAATCTCTTTAAAGAGAGCGATATATACGTGTCTCAGCCTTAAGATTATTTTATTCTTTTTTATCATTTTATGTTCACCTATAATTTTTATTATTTGTGGTATATTACACAAACGCTAACTAGTTATGGTGACTAAACAATCAAAACCCTACAAATCAGCTACACTACCATATATACAATATTTCACAATTGTAATGATTTTGTAACAATAATGTTAAGCTATCCTTTTGCTTTGGAATTTGGTTGGCTAGGATTATCCTTAACAATCACCCGCAAGATGGAGGACTCATTCAGAAGACCAATCTTGGACTTGTTGGGATGGAACTGATTCTTGCACAAAGGCTTTGTAAGAAGGTCAGCAAGGTGATCCTTTATAGAGATGTGAGATATTTGAAGAACATCGTTTTGAACCAAATCTCTAACAAAATGGATGTCAATTTCCGGAAGCTTCATTTCGGAGTAAACTTTTGGATTTTCACTTGTGTATATGGTATTGATATTATCATAGTATATTGTGGAAGGTGGAACTGAATAACCAAGTTCCCCAAGAAGGAATTTGACCCATTGAACCTCGGCAGTTGTTGCAACAACGACCCTGTATTCAGATTCAGTGGATGATCTAGCAACTGTCTTCTCCTTCTTGGAACTCTAACTAATTTGAATATGACCAAAATATAAGAATCCAGAACGGATCACCAGCCCAATCGGCACCAGAGAAGTCATGAAACTTTAGAGGAGATTTTGGAGTAACATGGATGCCAAATGCATGAACTGGGAGAGTTTTTTGATAGTAAAGACAATATTAGGCCTCGTAAGATTTAGATATTGCAACTAAAGAATGTGTAGTAGAAATTGAGTAAAGAATGTGTAGTAGATATTGGAGTAGACACTTCTTTAGGCTCCAAGAAAGGAAAATTCCGTTTGATTCTTTATGAACGTCGACACCAAGAAAGAGACACAACTTATTGGGATCCTTTTATGAGAACCGGACTCCAAAGGCATCAATAAACAGTTTGATGAAGGTTGAGTTGTTACCTGAGAGATCATCTACATACACTAAGAAATAGCAACATGTGGTACCTTTACGGTATATGAAAAAAGGGTAATCACTTTGTGATTTCCAAAAACCATACTTCAAGAAAAATGATCGTAGAGCTTGGTACACCTTAGAGCTGCTTGTTTATAGAGAGAGTTGACTTATTTATATAGATGGTGTTGTTTAGATATATCACGAATCCTCGTGGAAGTTTCATGAACACATGTTTTCCTAATGGACCATGCAAGAAGGCGTTATTCACATCCAATTGAAATAGAGGCAATGGATGTCTAACAGCTAAAGTAAGAACCACACGAATTGTTACCGGTTTAACCAATGGGCTGAATTTCTCACAAAAACCGATTCCAGGTCATTGGTTGTATCCCTTTTCAAGCAACTTAGCCTTGTATTTTTGAATGAACCATCTGCATTCCTATAGACCCTAAAAATCCACTTCCAACCGACTAAATTTTGTTGACAATCTATAGGCACAAGAATCCAAGTACCATTATTAATTAATGCATTGAATTCATCTCACATAGCAGAGCGCCACTCAAGCTGGGCTAGAGTTTGTCCATTTGTTGTTAGTTCTAGTACTTTTGGTAAAGCATGTTTGGTGACATGGTGAACAGATTTAGGTCTGTAAATATTATTTTTGGAATGAGTGACCTTGAGATGAGTGATTGGCAATGAAGAGGAAGGAATGTTATTTTTTGTTGGAGGAGAATGATCAGTATTCATAGTTGAAGAAGAAAGATTAGTGTTGTCCATTGATAATTATTCAACAAAATGATTGGCAAGCAAGGATGAAGTATGAAAGAAAATGGATTAGAATGGGATTATAGTGTGAGAAGATTCAGCAGAAGGGATACCATACCAATTTTAATTGGACCAAGAATCTGAAGGATGCGTTTGATATGGAAAACTATTTTCAAGAAAGACAACATGACATGAGGTAATGTACCTCTCAAACTTATGATCATGGAAAACATATGCACTCTGATGCAAAGAGTACCAAAGAGAGATGCAAGGGACATACTTGAGATCAAATTTGGACTTGGTGCAAGGACAAAGGCAAGGATAACATAGGCAATCAAAGACACGCTAAAATTGATAATTTGGAGAACGGTTAAAAAGCTTTTGATAGGGAGAGTAAAAATGAAGCAGTGGTGTGAGAAGACGATTAATGAGGTTTGTGGTTTTTTTGAATGCAAAAGACCAAGAGGAAGAATGGAGGGAAGTTTCAACTAAGTGACAATGGCGATGTTGTGAAACCCCATTGTGTTGTGGGGTGTGAGGTGGTGTTTGTAAATGATATATTCCATAAGATTGAAAATATTCTTTTAAGTGAAACATATTCCCCACCCCATCACTGTAAATTGATTTTATCTTGACATTAAAGTTATTTTCGACAAGTTTTTGAATGGTGAAAAAATAGTATACACACCTGATTTATCCTTTAAAGGAAAGAACTAGATAAATTTTATGTAATGGTACACAAAGATAATATAGTAACGAAACCCATCAACTGATTGCACAGGGGCAGGACCCCATAATCATAGTATAATGTCTCAAGAGGTCTACTTCTTGTTAGAGGATAAACACCAAAGGATTGACGATGACTTTTATTGCATTGGCAAGGATTACAAAAGGATGCTTTAATAGAATATATTGGTAACTAAAACTTGGACAAATGAAATTAAAGATCCTAGAATTATAGGATGACCCAGAAATTGATGCCAAGACTATGATGAAACCTGAATGTTGAAGCAGACATATTTATCCAAAACTGCAGAGGACAGAAACTTGTTCAAAATTAATCAAGTGCGCCTTATAACTGAATCTCCCTCATGAATTGATCATTCCCAAGAAAATAATCAGAAAAGAACTCAATTAACACTTGGTTTGAAGTATAGAATAGTGGTACATATATGAGATGGTTTTAGATAATGGAACACATAAAACATCAGAAAGATGGGTTTTTTTTGCAGGGAGAAAAATAGTACCAGAAACTACCCTAAAAAAAGTCATTACAGTCATATGTGAGATAGACAAACCGGAGCCATCTATTTGGTGCAGTTCGTCACTACCGTCATATGGCGAATGAAGAGATAGGTGATAACGCACAAACTACCCTAAAAAAAGTCCAAGAGTAAGAGTTTCGTCATCAATAAAAAAATCCAACTAAGAGTAAGAGTCGAATCTTAGAGGGAACAATTTTTCAGCAATCGAAAAGACAAAGAATCATGAGTTACAAGTTTGAACCTAAACACTGAATTTATAATACTATCAAATTAAGAGAGATTTTTGTAACCAAGCAAAGGATTTAGGCAAATACAATAAGAAGAAAGGCATAATTGGGATTTAGGAAATTCAGAACTTAAAACTCATTCAACAATCCATTGTCAATTCAACACATGCAAATCAATCAAAGGTAGCCAAGATAATCGTCAAATAACACTTAACTCCTTTTGACCTCAAAGTGCTTTCTCTTGAAATCTCATTTCAGTTTCAATCGTGTTCAATAACAGTACAATCCAATACCTTAATCTTAACCTCTATTTCTAGCAAGTTTAGCTTTCAATAAGGTAAACCTGAATTATCTTCTTTTGTTCTCTAATTTAGGAATCAAAGTCAAACATCATTATCAATCTAATTTTCCACTTCACGAATTATTTTTCAAGCAAACGATGAAGATCAAAAGCTAAATTCAAGCATGCACTATCAAATCATCAATTAAAGCATGAGAAGTAGATCAAAACCTAGTCATCAAAACATGGAATCACATACAAAATCATTAGAATGAACAATCAAGACCCAAATAAATTATTTATTTCTAACATAAAATTCCAATTCTAATTAGCAATTACATCCACAAATCTAGCAATTAAAAGCAAGGAAATGAAGAAGGGAATAAGAGATTTACTAAATAAAGGAAATTCTTCAAATCCACAACTGAAATGTAAGGCAACTTGCCTTTAGTGTTTCAACCCAACTGGAAATGTACAATTTTTCTCTCTAGATCTAAGCTAAGAGATGAATTACTCTACAAATTTGAAATTGGAATTGTTCAATGATAATCCATTCCGCCTCTTTCCAACCATTTTGTGAGAATAGGGTTCAATACTTGAGAAATTCATATTTTGCCCTTGTAAAAATAGGTGGTCCTCACAAATGCAGTACGGAGTTCCAACATTAGGGAGTTGATAAAAGTGTATTAATCATTTTTCCTGAAAATATGTATCATTCCTTAACTTCTTACAATTGTTATATGCAGGGGCGACTCTCTAGTGTAAAAAAATAAGGCATATCGGGGCCTCAAATGTTTATTGAGAATATATTATATGTAATTTTTTTATAATTTTTTATTTATTCTATAATAAAAAAAATTATATATATATATATTATATATATATATATATATATATATATATATATATTATTTTTTATTTTTAAAAAAAAATATATTTATTTTATTCACTTTCACCTCATACAAATAGAAGAAATTAAAAAACATTGTTACCTTCTCACATTTTTTGTGCTAGCATTTACATTATTTTTAATTCCTATTGTACTTCTCTTTAACCAAGTTTTAAATAAGTTCATGTAATGCCTTATCAAATTATGAATAAGTAATTGGTAACTGTTGAACAAAGTGAATTTCATCTATATATACACACACACACTATCAAGCGAAACCACAGCCAAGGGAACGAACTCGGCCGAATCAGCAGGGAAAGAAGACCCTGTTGAGCTTGAACTAGTCCAACTTTGTGAAATGACTTGAGAGGTGTAGTATGAGTGGGAGCCAAAAGACGAAAGTGAAATACCACTACTTTTAACGTTATTTTACTTATTTCGTGAATCGAAAGCGGGGCGTTTCCCCTCTTTTTGGACCCAAGACTTGCTTCGTGGGCCGATCTGGGTGGAAGACATTATCAGGTGGGGAGCTTGGATGGGGTGGAAAATCTGTTAAAAGGTTACGCATCACATGTGTCCTAAGATGAGCTCCACGAGAATAGAAATTTTCTGTGAATCAGAAGGGTAAAAGCCCGTTTCATTCTGATTTCCAGTACGGTTCGATATATATATAAGGTGGGAACCAAGTTATCATCTTTTTGAATTAGATTTTATGATTTTAACACTTAATTTTATTTTAAATTTTTTATTTATTACTCATAGAATTTTGTTAACAATTCATATAATGATTATATTAGTGAAAGAGTGTTTTTCAAAATTAAACTAATGAATCATAACCTAAATTAATAAATAAAAAATAAATATTTGAAGAAATCATTTATAAAACAAAAATAAGTAAATATTTGAAGAAATCATTTATAAAAAAAAATAAGTAAATATTTGAAGAAATCATTTATAAATAAAACATTAAGTAATAAATTTTAAATAAATACATATGAAGTTTGTTTAGATTTTAGAGGCACGTTTAGATTTTAGGTCACTAATAATGTAGAGTTCAGTTTAGACCTTTACATATTTTGAGCCGCCCCTGGCTATATGTTACTCCGGCAATTTGATTTACAACACTCTTCAGGCAGTTGTGCCTTTTCCCTCCTTAGCTAATATCCTTTTGTTGGTACTTCCTGTGCCATTAGAGCCTTCTGCGATGGAGCACGAGCTCTCTTCCCCATGGCCATCACGTTACTAACCTACGCTCAAAGAGAAGGACTCATCGAGAAAACTTTTTTAAGAAAACAATACTCTTCAAAACCCAAAATCGATAATATTTATTTTTCTACCATCCTGTGAGTGACAGACCGTCACTTGGGTGATGACCAGTGTCGTCTTAACCCCTAGGCCACTAAAGCTATCTCTTTGGGACCCATATATTTTGGGGCCCCCATTTAAAAAAAACAATTACTTATATATGTTATTTTAACATAATAATTATATGTACTATGAGCGTTATGATTTCTACTAAGGAAATTGCATATGAGATGAAAATAAATATGAATTTCGTAAGAACAAATTTGATAAAAATCACAAAGTCCCTTGAAGAATCTTTTAGAGTTGATTGCTTTATATATACAGAGTAGATCAAACTATTTTTTCACTTTAAAATAGATTTGAACCAATTGAAGCATATGAAAATATTTTTGATTTCTTAATTAGCGGTAAAATATTGAGATAACTAGATGATGAGAATTTTAAAAATATTGTCTTAACCTTAAACTTTCTTTAACACGTAATAGTTATTATGATATTGATGGTTTAAATTTATTTTTTGAATTAAAAGTGTTAAAGGAAATAATACAAGTAGAAGATAATGATATAATGAAAATACTCAATCAAATAAAAAGACTGTTGTTCATCTTGTATACCTAGGATACTAAGAACAAAAATATTGAAGAACTTCATAAGAAACAACAAAGTTCAAAGAGTATTTTCAAAACTAGAAAATTAAACTAGTAGAGAAAATAGAACAAGAAACAGATTAGAAATAATATATGAAATATTTTTCTTAAAGAAGAAAATCGAGTCCACCAAATGCACAGTGTCCCCTTAAGGAAATTATTCTCCTCAAGTACCCGAGGTTATAGGAATTTATCCTTCCAGAATAGAACGATCGTACTCACCTGTGTATCGGTACCTAAAACCACGGTGTCAGCGAACCACTGAACGGCAGTAAAGTACACTTAGAATACTAAATCTAGTAGTAGTAGAAGAGGTCAAGAAAATTTCTATTTTTAAAATGAGAGGAAAGCCCTCAATTTATAGAAAAAAAGAGTAGTGTGAAAAGGTTCTTATTGTGCCTTACCGGAAAAGTCACAAACCTTTGGAAAAGTCACAATCTTTCGAAAAGGTCACCACCTTTCATAAAAGTCATAAATTTTCAAAAAAGTCATAAATTTTCATAAAAGTCGCAACTTTTCATAAAAGTCACAACTTTTCATAGAAGTCGCAACTTTTCATGAAAGTCACAACTCTTCATAAAAGTCATAACTTTTCATCAAAGTCACAACTCTTCGTAAAAGTCGTAACTCTTCATTTTTCATTCACACCTCTTAAAACCCAACAATCCCCCTCATGAATGGGGAATGAATCAAAGACAAGGAAACATACAAGTATGTGTACTTCACAAGCAAGAATTAATTGCATCTGGATAAGTAGGTTTCTCCTTTGACTTTCCATAGGAACATATGTCGGATATACTCGGTTAATCGGTAGATGCGATGTATTTGAACCGTCGATCTTTGGTGTATACCTACACAATCATATGTCACCAAATTAACCCTTTACCATTTATGGTTCTTACGGTTGTGTTCATTTTAGCCATGAACACATCCTGGTTTCATGAGTGTATAGAGAGACGGGCTTTTTACAATCATCCTCTTTGAAGCGGCTTACACTTCACACTCACATAGGTGATTTCCAAAAAATGTTATCGTGTAGATAAACTATTTGGTTAAACCTACCAAACTTAGCAAATCATAAAAAACTTTAAGCTTCATTAACTCATTAACAAGCCTTAATGTTGTATCCTTGTTCCTGAGCATTGTATTCATTATGGGAATGGTTGAGTTTGTTGACAATACCGAACCGTCAGTCACAACTTTGTTTTTCTCCTTGAATCTAGCTCTTGGGATCTCCAGTTTGCTAGATAGAGTTACCGCCATGATGACTTGTCCTAAGCCGTAAACTCGTTCCCTTAGATGATTTTTAAACATTCTCTCTAGTTAGACATTTTATATAAGTGGATTCAACACAATATCCTTTGACTTTACATAATTAATTGTGATAATTCGACTAGAGAGTAGTTTTCTAACGGTATCATGTCTATTTCTTATATGACATGATTTTTCGTTATATATCATGTTCCATGCCCTACCTATTGCATATTGACTATCAAAGTGTATGCATACTGATACCAATGGTTTGAGCCAAAAAAATAATATGTATTAAGGAATTCCTGAGTCTTTCAAACTTATTCGACGACTTTATCTATAGCACCTAGGTCACAGCATGTAGAGCTAGCGATACATGTCTTTTTTTTTGGAAGATTTTCAAGAGACTGCTCCTCTACCAAGAGAAAAAACATATACACTCGTGGATTTTACTCCATTTGTCCAGTGATACAATTTGTCTCACAATACCCTTTCAATACTACTAGACATCGTTAAAATACAAGATATAGTTTAGCGTATTTTTTAAGTATTGCAAAACTCTTTTCCTTGTAATACAATGAGTTCGATTGGGGTTATTCATGAACCAACTCAATTTATTAATAGCACATGCTATATATGATCGCGTACACTTTCTGATATACATTATACTTCCCAATACTCTGGCATAATCCAATTGTGAGTCACTTTCACCTTCATTCTTTGAAGTTCAAAGCTCACATTATTGGAGTCTTGACAATATTAAAATCCAAATATTTGAACTAGTCAAGTGCCTTTTCAATGTAATGAGACCATGACAATGCTAAACATCTTGGAGTTCTTAGGATTCTTATACCTAAGATCACATCAGCAACTTCACGATTTTTCATATCAAATTTTTTTCTAGTATATGTTTAGTAACATTTATGCCATTAGTGTATATATTGATGACAACATATTTCCAATATACAAAAAAATAATGACCTTGTGATTTTAATGTGAACACATTTATCACTTACATCATTCTTAAATCCATATGACAACATAGTTTCGTCAAATTTCTTATGTCATTGTTTGGGTGCTTGATTTAGTCTATAATGTAACTTAACAAGTTCACACACTTACTTTTCTTTACCAGAAACCACAAAACCCTTGGGCTGTTCCATGTAAATTTCTTTCTCCAATTCTCCGTTTAAGAAAGTTATTTTCACATTCATTTGATGAATTTAGAGGTCATATACCACAACTAACACAATTAACATCCAAATGAATGTAATTCTAGATACTGGTGAGTATGTGTCGAAAAGATCAAGACCTTTTTTTGTCTTGTTCTATATTTGTCAACAGTCCCATCAACATTCATTTTCCTTTTGAGGATTCACTTTGAACCCAAAGGCTTATTTCCTGGAGAAAAATCAACCAACTTCCAATAGGATTGTTCAAGATTGAATCAATCTCACTATTGACACCATCCCTCCAAAAGGATGAGTCTACAAAAGACACAAGAAATGTTACAAAATCATATTCGAAGGAAGTAGATGTCCATTGACATTTACAACACCTCTGAATCTCTTTATTAAGTACATTCTCCTTTTGTTCTTTCCAAGGTCATTTAGACCTTTCACTAGACTACTCAAGTCTTATTTTGCAGTCCACATTCTTAGGTCGTTTTTTAATCCTTTTACGAATAGGAACTTGAACTTTGGCTAGACACCCCCCACACTTTGAAATATTTCAAGTTGCATTTCCTTTCTTTCCATTTCTCATATTGAATAGATTGTGTTCTGAACAAACAAAACTTTTTATTTCTTTTTTTATGAAAAACCAAAACATTTTGTTGTTACCTTTTTCAGTAAGGATAGTTCCTCCATTCAATTTTCGTGGTAAACCTTACCTTATAAGTAATTCAACCATCATTTCCTTCGAAGTTCGGTTTTCCCCATTACGTTGAGGTAAATAGGGAAGCAATTTGATGGTGATAATTTCACTTTTCAAACATATTTCTGCAAAGTGAGATTTATACTATCCATCCTATCACTTCTTATCCTTTTCCCAACTGATTTTCAACTTCAATATTATATTGTCTAGATGTTTCTATTGCTTCATCCTTACCATTCAGAAAATAGACATAGTCGTTTCTAATGCAATTGTCAATAAAAGTAATGAGATACTTTTTTGCACCACGAAATGGTGTTGACTTCATATTACAAATGTCAGTGTAAATCAATTCTAAGGGATTAAAATTCCTTTCAACAGATTTATAAGAATGTTCAACATACTTAAATCCACACAAATTTGACATTTTTATTTATTGCACTCAAAGTTAGACAAAATTTCTAAGTGGATCAGTTTTCTTACAAGGTTTTGTAATTGACATGTCCCAAGTGTTCATGTCACAAATCGTTTGACTCAAGCAAGTGAGATCCAAATAAAAATATTGTGTTTGAAAAGCTCTCCGCGAGGTAGCTTTTTCTCATAAATATTTGTTCCTATTTCTTACAACTATGTGTGATACAAACATTATTTAGAGTCATCACCTTGTCAAGTGTCCTTTTAGAAGGATCTTTCCATAACATTCAATTTGATTGTTATAAAACTACCCATGAACAGAGTTTCATCGCGTCCAATAAAGGCAATATAATCCAAATGCTTCTTTTACAAAACACGACATATGACTTTTCACCAATATTACATATAATTTGGTAGTTTCATACTATTCATATCATATACTAGTAAACCAGAAACTCAACGACCACAATATCAAATATACTTCAACAATTTTGTGGGTCTATCATAATACAAAAGTATCAGCGAATTTCATATTTTTTTATCCAAATTTAAATCAGACACTAAGTCTAATTTTATCTCTGTCGTAAGTAAAGAACCCCACATTTTATATATGATCTCAAAAATAATTTTCAAGTATTTGAAAATAGTTTTTTTCACATATTTTTTCATACTATCAAAATGTCATCGACAATATGAAACTTCATTTGGAAATATTATTCTACGAAAGAATTATAGTGCTTCAATTCTCTTTGACAATGTTTACATAATGTCAAAGTTTATTCCATAGAGTTACAAAATCACAAACTCTAAGTCACTGGAATTTTTCCTCTATCATAAATAGACATACCACTTAGTATTTAGAATACTAACAATAAGGAAAAAAAATTGTACAATTTGTTTTTCTGTAGCAATGAAATTTGTAGAAAACTAAAAGTACAACACTGACTTATTAGTTGAAGTTTTCAAACCAATTGCATAGTCTAATTTATTCAGAGTAGAAAACTATAATAGTGTTTAGTCTACAACAATCAGACACAATCAAATTCACAAGTAGTACAAAACTACAAAAGTTTTTTTTTGTCCAAACAGAATAAACATATTCTTAGATTATCACATTTTTTTCTTTACAAATAGTCTTACAACTATAACAGTTTGACATACTATTTTATTACACAAAAATATGCATATCTCATTCTACAAACTAGTGAATTTAAAGGCAACACTATTTGCCAAGGAAAATTCATTCAAAAAACATAGGATTTGTATAACTTTTTCCAAAGACACTCATGATAAATATCAAAACTGTTGGCCTTTAGAAACTATTTTGCTCCTTTGATAAATTATAAGAAGGTTACCTGGTGTAATCTTTAACCGGATTACCTCCACATTTTCTATTCTCACTTCGACCATGCTAAACAAACCACCGAATTCTGGAGAAGTAGTGCATTAATTTTTACTTCCATAATTTGTTTCCCTGAACTTGTAGAATAAAAGAAATACCAAAAGTATATTAATTTCTTTAAGATTGTTGTTATCTTGTATTCCTAAGATACTTAGAATAAAAACATTGAAGAACTTGATAACAAACAACAAAGTTAAAAGAGTATTTTCAAAATTAAGAAATAAAACTAGTAGAGAAAATAGAACAAGAAATAGATTAGAAACAATATACAAAATATTTTTCTTAAAGAAGAAAATCGAGCCCACTGAATGCACAGTGTCCCCTTAAGGAAAGTATTCCCCTAAAGTACCCGAGGTTATTGGAATATATTCTGCCAGAATAGAACGATCTTAGTCACTTGTGTATCAGTACCTAAAACCACGATGTCAGCAAACCACTTAACGACAGTAAAGTACACTTAGAATACTAGATTTAGTTGTAGTAGAAGAAGTCAAGAAAATTTCTATTTCTATTTTTAAAATAAGAGGAAATCCCTCAATTTATAGAAAACAAAGGGTAGTGTGAAAAGATTCTTATTGTGTCTTACCGAAAAAGTCACAAAACTTTGGAAAAGTCAAAATCGTTTGAAAAGGTCACCATCTTTCATAAAAGTCACAACTTTTAATAAAAGTCGCAACTTTTCATAAAAGTCACAACTCTTCATAAAAGTCGCAACTTTTCATAAAAGTCACAACTCTTCATTTTCCTTTCACACCTTTTAAAACCCAATAAAGACTTGATTCTTTTCCAAATACACATATTGCTTATTGAATAATATTAATAGTTTCTGTAACCGTTGCCTCTGTCGAAAGAAGTTTTTTCTAAATTAAAAATTGATTAAAATCTTCTTTAAGATCATCATCGTCGTAAGAGAGATCGAATGGTTTAGTTATATGATCATTTGGAAAGGAATTATTAAAACAAACAGATTATAAAATAGTACCTAATGACTTCACATCTAAAATAGCTAGAAAAGTTGATTTTGAATAAAAGTATATAAGACGGAAAAAAATTAGGGCCCCTCTCTTAAATGTTGCTTTAGGCCCCCAATGTTATTGAGTCGGCCCTGATGATGAGTTGTCACTCAAGACGTCAATATTGGCAAAAAAAATGACCTTACTGCTTAAATACATCGCCCAAGTGTGACGGACTATCACAGACCTTATCACACAATGACACAATTTGTAGTGTCTTTGATAAATTGATCATAACTTTTTTACTCCGGACATGGATTGACAAAAGGTCGGTGGATTCGGAAAGAAGACTCATACACCTTTAATGTGATAGGTCATGGGTTACATTGCTCTTCATATTCTAACAGATATGGCTTTTTGAAGTTTCCTCTTATATGAACTCATGCGAAAACTTAGCCGGTAGGAAAGCTTTGAACTCTGCTAGAGGTTCCTTATGACTCCAATTCAATTCGAATACACTTAATACACCTAGAAATTGATCTTAACACATATATACAACTAGGTAAATTGCCCGTGCTTCGCGCGTCCGTTAACTACGCCAATAACTATTTTTGAAGATTTTATAATATAAGTGTTTTTGAGAGGGTACAGTCCTACGATAAATTGTCAAAAATATTTTATCCAAAGAAGAAATGAAATATTTTTTAATCTTAAAACGAATATTTTTTAATTCTAAGTCTGTATGAATTTTGTTTTAAATTCTTTATATAAATGTAATTGTTTCATCGTCTATATTAGTATTTTTAAAAAGTGGTACAAATATTTTATTCATCAATTGCAAGATCTTTTCTCCTATTCAAGGCCTCTACATACAACATTTAAATATTATAAATCTTAGCTAGTTGTGTACTTGATAAGTTAATTAAAATATAAAAACACATCACTTGGAGTTCAGTGAAATAATGTATGTCACTCAAATAATTTGGATTAAATGATGTCTTGGCAAGTCCCTTATTCATAATCATACGCAGTCGATGACAATACTTTGATAGCAAAAGATATATTTTGTTGTTTATGTATTTATAAGGAGATAATTATTTCTTTAGTATTTGATTAATATAGATTCATCATACTTTGATGGGTAATTAATTTACCCCAAACCCAAAATTTGAACCCGAAACGTTTGATTAAGGTTGAGTACAATACTTACCATCCCAATACACTCCTTTATTTTTTGGATGTTACTAATCGATTGAATGCTTCGATTAGATAAAAAGTTGAATAAATAATTCTCCAAGGTAGTGTGGAACACCATAACTTTTGAACAATCAAAGTCGCTCCCTGGACATCCCATGGATCTTTTGGCCACTAAAAACTCTATAAAGATCAAAGTCATGTATTTTACAAGGTTAGGAATTCTAATATACATGACACCAATAGTCTAAGGATTACATCAAAACTCTAGATTATCATATTTTTACTTCAACATATGATCAAAAGCATAAACATAAAAAACAAAGTTTAAAACATGTGCTCAAAAACAAAAATTAATAATAAATTAATGACAGTAAAAAACATATGAGGATCTGTAAAAATAAAATGAAACATAAAAGGAAAACATCGAGCCCACTGAATGCACATTGTCCCCTTAAGGAAATTATTTCATTCTAGTGCCCGAGGTTTAAAGGAATAAAGCATCTCACGACCGAATGATTCTATTCACCGGTGTGTTGATATAAAAACAATGGTGTTAGTGAGTGAGGAGCAAAGTACATGAACATTTAATTGTGCAGAAGAAGAAGAAGCTCAGAATTTTCGTTGTTTTTAAATGAGAGGAACTCCCACTGTTTATAGACAACAAAGGGTAGTGTGAATATATGTTTATTGTGCCTTATAGGAAATGTCACAACTCTTTGGACAAGTCACAATCTTTCGTAAAAGTCACATTTTTTTTATAAAAGTCGCAACTCTTCATTAAAGTTGCAACACTTCGTAAAATTCGCAACTATTCATTAAAGTTGCATCTTTTCATAAAATTCACAACTGTTCGTAAAATTCACAACTTTTCCTAAAAAGTCACAACCTTTTGTAAAAGTCGCAACTTTTCATGAAAGGGAACACTAATTTTGGAAATAAATAAAATAAAAGAGAATTCTAGCTTGTGGTTGCGCCACATAGGCGGGCTTAGGGTTCTCTTTTATACAAATATATGATTATAGATTATTGGGTTTCGACATATACACGGAAAATGGTTCGAACCTTCGCTTAGAAGTTGTTGGGTACTGCATCATTAAATATGAAAAGTTTCCAAGTAAAAAAAATAAAACGAAACATGTAACCCAAAAAATTATGAGCTTGCTTCTTTGATTTTAAAATATGTCAATGGAGAATACGCATCTTCAGTGGGTGAGAAACTATTTCAGCTCGAGCAATAGAGCTACATTGGAAATAGTCCCGTCCCTTCCGCTTCTTTCATCCAACCATTTTCGCAAAGTTATAATCTGCAATTTGTTTTTTAGGCCAGTTACTGTCAGCAAATGGATAATTTATACTGCTCTCTATACTTGATAGTTGTTCCTTCTCCTGCACTGAGATTAGAGGTTCAAACAATTGCCTCGCCAGCCTTGCTAGCTAACATTTTCCTGCTGGCTGTTATATTAGTTGTAGTGTCTCTTCTTGTATTCTCTCAATCTGTTGAGGTGATTGAGAAAGACCCAGGCATCTCATATTGACTGACTTGTTGGAGGTTCTGAGTTGGTTGCACAATATGCTAACATTACCTTTTAGTTTAATTAACAGGTGGTTCTTGATGGATAATCCACACAGGCATAGAACAAAACCAGATTGCAGACACATTAACTAAGCATGTCATCACTTCAGCTACCATCCATTTTTGTTCGCGACATGGTGGAGGTTGATCAAACAGACACTTTTTGTTTGTATGGTACTTACTTGGCTAACCATAAATTCGATTGAAACCTCTTCCTGTCATGACTACTCCATCGGTCGGGCTTCCTAGTACTAGTACCCCCCCTCCCTCTTGTAATGATCTTACTCCGGATCCTCCCCTTGTCCGTAACTAGCCAGTCTCTCCCAGAGCTCCTTGCGTGGTTACGCCAATGCTATTTAAGTTGATATGATTAAGTATCTTTGGACTAAGAAAGAAAATGTAGACCAGGAATATATATTCGGTTAGAATGTTAATCTCAAGAAATTAAGAGAGGAAAAAGAAAAGGAAATGTTTCCATGAAATAAGAAAATATTAATACTATAGGGGAACAATGTTAATTTAGCATAATGAAATGATGAGAGTTTATTTATATAGTCTAAATTAATCCATAATTGAACATGTAAATTAAAAAATAAATATGTGTTTTATTAGTTAAAGACAGCCATGATAATTTTTTTAAAAGTCCTTTGTTAGTTTGGTTTAAAAAATATAGAGCGTTTACACTTCCAAATAATCATAACAAAGTGAAACGAGAGCATGAAAAAATATTCAGGTGTAATGAATAAGATAGTTTCATCCTTAATCAAATTTCTGGGTATGAAACAATCAATCTAATTAGGAAACACATTTTCTTTTTATTTACACGACACAAATCTCGATTAATTGAGACTCCAATGCGAGTGTTAACATCGAGGGAAAAGACTGTGACATTATGTTGTATGATTGGTTTAAGACAAACAATTTCATTAAGCTAAAAAGCATTAGATCAAACGTTGAATAGATAAATTGTCAATCAATGAGATATGCATGTACTTTAAACTAAACTTTTCTTTATTTTAATAATATTTCAAAAATACTTGAACTCCTAGTAACAAATTTTGAAAAATGAAAACTCTTAATCTATAGGCCAAGTAGAATCTAAGCATTATTGTAAATAACTTGCAAAATCATTAAGTAATTGAATAAATAGAACTAGAGCATTCTTTTAGAAATCCCTGATTTCTCCAATCTAGCTTCCAGTTGATCTTCTTTTTCCTTCAACTTCTAAAGTTCAGTGGTTGCCTCAAATCTTTCTTTCCTGGTATCAGTGCTACTTTCTTCCTGATTTTTAATATTATTTGTTCGCTGATCTATCTCTTGTCTCGTATCTACCAGCTTCTCCCAGTTCTCAATTGATTTTCCTTTTGAGGTAGACATTCTTGCTTCAATTTGGTGTGTAAGTACTAAACAAAGTATCAAACTAGCTCGAACAACTGTAAATGCAAAACTAACAAGTTAATGAAAACCAAATTCAAAATATCGCATATAATTAAAGTAGCTTCTTTACTAATACTATTAAAAGAAAGAACATTTAGTATAAATTTTGTGACCATGAACTTACATTGAGATGATGAAGTGTAACTGAATTTATTACTATGCATTGATTCGTTTATATAGACATCAATGACTTACTTTTTTCCTTAATTTATGCTCTCTTTTTATTCATGCAAATTAATGTAAAATATTACCAAAAATGAGAATTTCCGTAGTTTGATAGAAAACCGTATACGAAAACATTGGAAAATTGGAAAAGTGATTAAACTCCAAAAACTGAAATAAGGAAATATAACATATTGGAATGGAGTTCTTCTTGTTTATTTATTTATTTTGGGTTTCTTTCGTTCTTTTATATTAAACAACTCAAGTTAGGAAAAAACTAGAAGAAAATAAGTACCGTAAAATATTTATTTTTTAAAATATGCTAAATTAACGTTCTTCCCGTATAGTATTATTATTTTCTTATTTCATGCAAACATTTTATTTTCCTTTTCCTCTATGCTTTGCAATCGAATATATATTCCTAGTCTACAATATGGTAATTTTTGTTTTAGTAGAAGTAATATTTTTAATTTGCATGATTAAAACACAAAATAAGAAGAAGAAGAAGAAGAACAACAACAACAATAACAATAACAATAACAATAACAATAACAATTAGAACAAGAACAAGAACAAGAACAAGAACAAGAACAATAACAATAACAATAACAATAACAATAACAATAACAATAACAATAACAACAATAACAATAACAATAACAACAACAAAATAATTAAGAACAATAACAATAACCAAATAATTAATAATAAGAATAAGAATAATAAGTAATGAATTGCAGGCGTAAGTTCTTTCACTTTTATATTCACTTTTAAAAAAATTTGTAATTAAGAGGTAGAAGAAGCAAAGAATCAGTAGAACATGAAACTTTACACCTTCACTTGTCGTTCACAAGCACAAGTGTATCAAACTGCTCGTGATTGGAGAAGATGTATACCTGGTCATGTGGAGATAATTTGTGCCGTGTTCTTGATATCCATTTCGTGCGTGTTTGGATTTAGAAGTCTCTGATCTAGTTCTTTTGTTGCTATTGTTTGTGCTTCTTATGTTGCTATGTATTAAAATTTTTATGTTCATCGAAAATGTTTAATCCACAAGACAATGTAGAGATTTTTCTTCTACATATATCACATGAGAAATTAATGAATATCACAAATATACAATAATACTATCTAAAGACGAAAGCTTTAGTGTTACAACAATTGGAAAGTCGGGCACGAATTCTAAATACTGAATACAAAGTTGAAGAACTGCTAATCAATTTGTAAGACAATAAATAAATCTCACAACAAGAAGGGGAGATTTACCTTTGAGAAAGTAAGATGAACAAATGAGTATCACTATCTCTTGGTTCATCATCCTGTTAAACCCCTTTGAACACTTGATCCTTCAATCTGTGAGAAAAACATTAGGAATAAATTAGTAAAAATTTCATTCAAAGAACCCTCAATATTTTCACAAGCATGACAACGACATAGTGATCAAACATTTTAGAGAAAGTGTTTTCGCGAGAAGAAAAATAATTTTCTGATCTGTGGGGATTGAATGTATATCACGCTATGAAAACAAAAATAATATCTAAATTCTTTTCAGCATACATTATACCATAAACGGATCTAAATTTTCATAGTCCAAAAGCATATTCTTGAAAGAATTCGTCGTACCACCTTAATACATGAAGAGGAAATACAATGAGGAAGCAAACCAAGAAGAGAAGGTTCTATATGAAAAGCATGCAGGAGAAATTAAAGAGGAGGAATATTCAGTGTTTGAAATATTATTATTACTTTTATTATCTCTATGAAATTTGTAAAGAGTTTTCATTAAATTAAGTTTGTTACTAACAGAACGGGAGATCGTGAAATCAGAGATAATGTCGATTAGAGATAAAACACGAGTACTACGTGAAACCTCTTTGATACACAAATGAAATTCAGCCTCTGCATTTTTCAAAGATTAGTCATTCATGAATGTTGTAAGAGAAATTCAACATATGAGGAGAATGAATGGAAGAAGATTGAGATAAGAAGCGTAACTGGAGGAAGTTTCCTTCGTTTGGAAATCCTTTCGAAAAGAATTTCACGACTTTTAGGTTTTGTTCAAAATGATTTACTAAAACATTGTATTTTTCTGAAGCATTGTGATTTTCTTTCAAAACGTGTTTTTATTTAAACACAGTAAATAGTAACAAACAATGTGACGTTCTGGAGAGGAGGGGAAAGGTACTTGTGTAATGAAGAAATAAAAAAAAAAAATCCTTGATTCTGGTGGTGCCACGTCACTGAGTTGAGCTGGGTTCTCTTTTATATATATATATATATGATTGCTCATGTCCTTTGTGGATGTGATTCGATTGACCGAGCCACATTAAATTTTTGTTTATTTTGGTATATTTATCATTTGTCTTCTTACTCATTGTATGTCTTTCGAGGTTTGCTTTACTAACTTTCACATGACACTTGCTTATTTCGGCACTAACAACCGGAAGCTTCAAATGGGAATTTCACAGACACTCTAATGAATTGCAAGCCGACAATAAAGGTTGATTAGAAAAGATCTGGGAACAACAATCTATGAATCTATGAGATTCATGTACTGATATAGCACAAATACAAACTGAGATAAAAGTTAGAATAGAACAACTTAAGTGTACAAAAAGAGCTCATAGTCATAGATAAGGGTATTTATGGGTTAGTTATCGGTTGGTTGTTATCAGTTAGGTTCAATTGTTTAGTTACTAATCATAGATGAAAATAAATTCAAAACAAAAGATATGGAGTAGAAAAGCAATTAATTAGCAAACAAGCACATGCCAACATCACATGTTAATGTACTTTTTCATTTCAAGTTGAATTTTCACCAACAAAGGATAAAATGAAATGAAAACCAGAAGAGCCAACAACTGTATCATGTCCGAAATTGATTCAATTAAATCCAAAATATAATTCTTCTATCTCTTCAATTATTATTTGCACCCCCTTTTTCCACCATACGACTTTTTAGTCATATTGTTTGCTTTGGGTCTAGAACCGCAAGGCATTAAAACATGTCAATATATTAGTGTCATGAGATATCCTAACTTTTATACCTAATAACTCTCATGTGTTTTTGTTGATATGGACTTCTTATCCTAAGGAGAAGTGTCATAAACACCCTGTCTTATGGACTCAACGTCCTCGCTGAGGTTTGGCCCACCATTGTGATTTTCCCCACCACTTGAGATTTGTTACAACCTAGCAAAGATGTTTGCCTCACCTTATCGGAATTTGGCTAAACTCAGGTTAACTTTAGCTTGCATCAACACAGTTAATACAAAAGTTACTCTAATACCATCTATAATTTCCTAACCTACTACTGATATTGTTCTATTTGGGCATAGACTTGCAAAACTTTTAATGGCACCATTAAAGTACTAAGGTCTACTTACTTATATATGCATAACATCTCTCATGCATTTTGCTTATATGTTATTCCTTATCCTATGCTATGGTGTAACACATACAACCTCTCTCTTGATTTTCCAAAGAAAAATAAATCATTTTTACTTTAAAACCTAAGTGTGAGATGAATTCTTTAATACTTTGATCTAATAAGTAATGTAGTAAAAAATAATTTGAACAAGCGATTCAAAATAAAAGAAATATGGGCCTGATAGTTGGTCATACGAACCTGGACTCTATATGAAATAGAACTTGTCTGCAAAATAGAAGAATTACGCATTTTGGTCTAGACTTATATTGGACATAGCCTCCCCAGCTAGAGCCAATCCAAATTAGACTCAATAACTAATTCAAACATAAAGACCGTGCATATTGTTTTTTCACCAACTTAAAAACTACAATTGAAATCAAATAAAAAAAACCATGCACACTCTTTTTTAACCAACAATAGACTGCATATAAAGTAAATAATAATCCAAATTGCTATTTTGTTACCAAGGAAACAAAACTTGAACTTTTTCACATTCATTGAAGTTTCTGATCAACGAGTTTCCTCCCCTCCTCCTCCTCCTCCTTCTTCTTTTCCTTCTTCATCATCATCATCATCTTCATCTTCTTCTACTTCCTCCTCGTCCTCCTCTAGTTCATCATGATATTCTCCATAATGATGATGCCAGTAGAACACCTTTAATTGCCTACTAAACTGATTATTCTCACATGTCATTCCCAAATGCAAGCATTTACAATTGACACAGAAAAGTCTCCAATACTCAGGACATAACCTAATCGGATAGTCCCTTAGATAATCACCCAGTGTACCCATACAATCCATAAAATGGAAATCATTAACTATTGGCGAAGCCAGATATTCTCTTAGTGGAATTCCATTTCTTTCTCGCATAAGGAAATTAACCGACATTATTTAATCGATATCTAAAATTGCATTGGAATTTATAAGAAGCAGAGCACTTCATATAAATCATCTCATCAATATCCTTATTATTTTTTAGCCTATATAATTTTGTATGCATTCTTCACAATAACGATGATTGCAATTAGTGCCCCGCTTTATTGTTTTTGACAGCGTAAACACATTTTCACAAATTTCACAAAAAGTACATGAGGATTCTCCCTTTTTAGAAGTGGTTTTCTTTAGGTTAAGTGAATTTTGAATAACGGAATACTCAATTTCTATAGGTTTTTTCACCAACACCGTGTTTAGAGCTTGATTCCAAGTTCTTACCTAAATGAAACTGAGTTGAGTAGAAGAGAATATTTTGCAGCTCAATATCATTATCTCCGCTCTCGTAACCATTTTTATTTTTGGTGATAGCGATGATACTAGAATTCAGCAAGGTGGGATCAACTTCGATTTTGCCGTAGTACACGATTTGCAAATCCGCTGATTCCATTTCAACTTGATTCTCCGTCCATGGGACCCCATATTGTTTCCCCAATATATGCATATATGTTGTAAATATACTGTTAGTTCTATTGAGTGAGAAGTATTGTGATTAGAGTATTTTTTTTACCAATCAAATTTTAGTTTATATTTTTTAATGGTTCAAATACATCATGTACACGAAGCATGTTTTCATACGCGTTTGATTTGATTAGACACGTTGTACTACTTTCAATGGGTGACATGGTCTTATTAACTGTTTTACTCTGCCCACACATGTTTCGACACGTCATACCAAATTGCGCATATTGCATTAATTTATTTCAAATTTTGTATAATTCAAATTAATTCTAAACCCTAAAAAGTAAAATAAATACAAGAACCTGAGGAAAAATTAGTAAATTTACAACATATATTCATATATTGGGAAAGAAATATGGGGTCCCATGGACGGAGAATCAAGTTGAAATAGAATCAACAGATGTGCAAATCTTGCACTCTGGCAATATCGAAGTTGATCCCACCTTGTTGAATTCTAATGTCATCAGTATCACCAAAAATAAAATGGTTACGAGAGCGGAGATAATGATATCAAGCTACAAAATATTCTCTTCTACTCAACTGTGTTTCATTTAGGTAAGAACTTGGAATCAAGCTCTAATCACGGTGTTGGTAAAAAAAACTGTAGAAATTGAGTATTCTGTTATTCAAAATTCACTTAACCTAAAGAAAAATACTTCTAAAAAGGGAGAATCTTCATGTACTGTTTTGTGAAATATGTAAAAATGGGTTTCCTCTGACAAACAAAATGATGCGGGACACCATTGCAATCATCGTTATTGTGAAGAATGCATACAAAATTATATAGGCAAAAAAATTAATAAGGATATCCAAGAGATGATATCTATGAAGTGCCCTACTTCTGATTGCAATAGAATTTTAGATATCGATTCAATAAAGCCGGTTGATTTCCTTATGTAAGTAAGAAATCCCTTTAAAAGTTGTGCAGATCAATACTGATATAGAATAATATCACTAGTGGGTTAGACAATTACAGATGGTACTAGAGTAACTTTTGAGTTAACTGTGTCGATGCAAGTTAAAGTAAGTTGATATTAGCAAAATTCCGATTAGGTGAGGCAAACATCTTTCTAGGCCTTGAAAAATCTCAAGTATTGGGGAAAATCACAATGGTGGGGAAAACACAGCGAGGACGTTGAGTCTAATAGAGAGGGTGTTTGTGACACATCTCCTTAGGATAAGAAGTCCACATCGACAAAAACACATGATAAGTAATTAGATCTTACACTTTTGTTGGGTGGGTCTAGGGAGAAATGAAAAATATCACTAGCGAATGAACTATTGTTTGGTTGGAAAGGCAATGTAGAATTACGTACATATATATAATTGGTAGAGTATTTTAGCCTCATTTCACTCAAAAATATTTACAATGGGAGAGTTTTCTTATATTATGAAGGGTAGAACTAATTTTGTTAGGATAGAATCCACACACACACACACTTGATGAATAATGAACACAAGAACTTTCGAGACTGATTCAGTCATCCAAAATAATACATTCTCAAAAAAAACTCTTCATCATCAACATCTTTACCGCACCGCAATATCTGTAGCAACAACTACAGAAGACCAACCGAGGTTTTGCATAACCCCAGTTTCCCAACATCAACACATTTCGTCAACATGTCTGCCGGGGTCTTTGCACCCTCTATCTTCTCCAAACACATATCACCATCCTCTACTGCCCTGTGAGTGAAATGATACCGCCTTCTAATGTGTTTTGTCTTCGAATGATAGACCGGATTTTTCACCAACTGTATGGCACTCTGGCTATCTGAGTAAAGAATCTTCTCGCTCTGCTTCTTGCCCAATTCCTCTAGATAATCTGCCAGCCATATCATCTCTTTCCCAGCTTCAGCTATTGCCACATACTCAGCTTCAGTAGATGAAAGAGAAACACATTTTTGAAGCCTGGACATCCAGCTCACTACTGTTCCACCTATGGTGTAAATGTACCCGGATGTACTCTTGCTCGAGTCAACATCCCCACCAAGATTATCATCCACAAAACCCTGTAGGGTCACCTTGCCTTTGCCAAAACAGAGTGAAGTACTGGATGTACCTCTCATATATCTCAGAAGCCACTTCACAGCTTCCCAATGGTCTTTCCCCAGGTTTGCCATGTACCTGCTAACAACTCCCACTGCATGTGCTATATCAGGTCTAGTGCAGACCATAGCATACATCAAACTCCCAACTGCTGAAGCATATAGAACAAGTACCATATGCTCACGCTCCTCGGCTGTCTTGGGTGACTGCTCCTTTGACAATTTAAAGTGATTTGCTAATGGAGTAGTCCTGGGTTAAGCATCATTAACCCTGAATCTGCTCAACACCTTCTCAATGTACAACTCCTGAGAGAGATTTAAAGTACAAACAGATCTATCCCGAGAAATTCTCATCCCCAAAATCTGCTTCGCTGGACCCAAATATTTCATCTCGAACACTGCAGACAACCTTGTCTTCAGATTGTTAATCTCCCTCATACTAGATCCTGCAATCAACATATCATCCACATACAAGAGTAGAAAGACATATGAATCAGTGTATTTCTTAAAGTAACAACACGGATCCTTTTCAGCTTTGCAGAATCCACTATTGGTCATGAAGGAGTCAAACTTCTTGTACCACTGCCTTGGTGCTTGCTTTAGTCCATACAAGCTCCTGGTGAGCTTGCACACATGTTTTCCTTGCCTGGAACCACAAATCCTTCCGGTTGCTGCATATAGATCTCTTTGTCCAGATCTCCATGTAAAAATGCTGTTTTTAGATCCATTTGCTGTAGATGCAAATTCTCCGATGCAACAATACTCAACAGAATTCAAATAGAGGTTAACTTCACAACAAGAGAGAATATTTCAGCATAATCAATACCTTTCCTTTGTGAATATCCTTTAACCACTAAACGAGCCTTGAACCTTCTTTTGCCATCTGGTTCAGTCTTGATTCTGAATACCCACTTGTTCAGCAAAGCTCTCTTCCCTGCAGGTAACTCAGTCAACACCCATGTGTCGTTCTTCTCAAGTGACCTCATCTCATCATCCATGGCTTGCTCCCACTTGATCGAATCCTCCACCTGTAGGGCCTCATCAAAAGACTTTGGTTCCCCCTCATCAGTCAGCAATAGATAGTGTAATGAAGGTGAATACCTATCTGGTGCCCTGATGGTTCTGGATGATCTCCTTAACACTTGCTCAGGTGTAACATGCTCCACTTCAGATTCTTCAGTAGGAGTTGGTTGAGTATCTGCTTCGACATCTCTGGGGTTACTCATCTCCAACTTAACCTCAACTCCCACTTGCTTTGTAATCTCTAGAACCTTCTGCTCTTTGTCCTTGTACATGACAGACTCATCAAATATCACGTCACAATGTCTCAGGATCTTTCTGTTCTTGTCATCCCAAAACCTGTAACCAAACAAATCAGAACCATAGCCTATGAAGTAACACTTCACAGCCTTGGCATCAAGCTTGTCTCTCTTTTCTGGATCAACATGAACATAAGCAGTGCAACCAAAAGTCCTCAAGTGTGAGCACTTGAGTTTTTTTCCTGTCCACACCTCCTCTGGAATCTTGAAACCTAGAGGAACTGATGGTCCCCTGTTGATCAAGTATGCAACTGTGCTCACAGCATCCGCCCAAAATGTTTTGGGCAGCCCACAGTGTATTCTCATACTCCTCGCATGCTCATTTAATGTTCTGTTCATCCTCTCAGCAATTCCATTCTGTATTGCCTTACCAGAAACTGTTCTCATCAATCTGATTCCCTCAGCTGCACAGAATGCCTTGAACTCTGATTTGTCATACTCTCCTCCATTATCAGACCTTCGGCATTTGACTTTCAAACCGGTCTGATTCTCAACTTCAGCTTTCCACTTCTTGAAAGTTGCAAACACATCTGACTTATGCTTCAATAAGTAAACCCATACCTTCCTGCTATAATCATCAATGAAGGTAACATAGAATCTGGATCCTCCAAGTGATGATACTGGAGATGGTCCCCAAACATCTGTATGGACCATTTCCAACCGCACTTTCTTTTGCTCTCTAGGAGTCTTTGTGAAGCTTACTCTTTTCTATTTGCCCATAACACAGCTCTCGCAAAGACCCATATCAACAGACTTCAGGCCCTCTAATGCTCCTTTTGCAACCAGCATCTTCATTCCTTTAGCACTCATGTGTCCAAGTCTGTTGTGCCACAGACATGAACCGGAAGCACCTTCAGCAACAGCAGCCATGTTCATACACCCTGCAGTGGTGTACAAGGTTCCAGATTTGGTGCCACGAGCTACTACCATAGCAGCTTTCACAATCTTCCATGAACCTTTCCCAAACTCTGCTGCATATCCCGTGCTATCCAACTGAACAACAGAGATCAGATTTTTCTTGATCCCAGGAATATATCTGACATCCTTCAATGTCCACTGGTTTCCCGAGGTGGTCTTTATGCAAACATCCCCCTTTCCTTCAATCTCTAAGGCTTTATTGTCAGCAAGATATACCTTTCCAAAATTTCCAAATTTGAAATTTTAGAACAACTCCTTGCTTGGAGACGAATGGAAGGATGCACCAGAATCCAAAATCCACGATTCAACCGGGCTAGTCACACTAAGGATTAGAGCATCCCCAATGTCCTCTGCTGAATTTACAGAATCATTGTCATCTCTAATTTTCTGATTCTGTTTCTTTTTTGGCTTTGTACAGCTCGTCCGAAAGTGCCCTTTTTCTCCACAGTTCCAACAAGTCACGTTTGATCTGTTTGGGGATTTTCCTCGATTCTTTGATTTTGATCGACCATGTTGATTTTGGCCTTTCGTCTTACTTCTCCCCCTTCGGTCAATGCTGAGAGCACTGCCGGATGAATCTCCCACTTCTCGTTTGTGAATACTTTCACTAAGAACATCACGGATTTCATCAAACTTCAGTTTCTCAGATCCACGAGAACTGCTAATCGCAGCAACAACAGTATCCCAAGACTCGGGCAGAGATGACATGAAAATCAACGCCTTAATTTCATCTTCAAAATTAATATCCACAGAATTGAGTTGACTCACAATCATATTGAACTCATTTATATGATCAGAAACAGATCCATTCTCCGACATCTGTAAATTGAACAATCTACGCATCAGATACACTTTGTTCATCGCCGATGGTTTTTCATACATGTTTGACAGTGCCTTCAACAGCTTTGACGTAGTCTTCTCCTTCACGATGTTGAACGCCACGTTTCTTGACAAGGTCAACCGGATCAACCCTAGAGCCTGGCGATCCTTGAGATTCCACTTCTCCTCCGTCATGGATTCTGGCCTCACCCCGGTTAACGGTTTGTGAAGATTTTTCTGGTATAGATAATCTTCAATCTGCATCTTCCAGAAACTGAAATCGGATCCATCAAACTTCTCGATTACAAGCTTCAAACTATCCATCTTCAGTGATCATGTTAAATCACCCGTGTTCTGATACCAGTTGTTGGGATAGAATCCACACACACACACTTGATGAATAATGAACACAAGAACTTTCGAGAGAAAGAGAGAAAGAGAGAGAAAGAGAGAGAAACAATAATTCCGTGGTAACACCCTGTGAGTAAACTTCCACGGCGGTGGGGCATATATATATTAATAAATCAGAGTATTATAGTTACAGAAAATAAATGGAGAATAAATAGTACAGCCCAAATATTAATCAGGCTCCAGAACCTAACAAATTTAATTCAACATTTTCTAGGATTTTACAGAAAAATCATTGAGCTATGTTTGCATGGTTGTAAAAACCTAAGAAGGTTTCCATGTTTTAGCGGAGAATATCTTGAATCTCTGGAACTATTTTTCTGTTCTAGCTTACAGAAATTTCCAGAAATCCTCGGAACACTGAAGCCGGAGTTAAAGATTATCAGGTATAAGTACTTCGGTATAAGGGAACTACCATCATCTTTATCAATACCTAGATAGCTTATACTAGAGAGAGTTTTAGAAGAGAATACTTCAGAACTTGTGTATTGCTCAAACATTTCAATGATATAAATACATGAAGAGACTAAATGTTGGTGTATATATACATTTTATTATTAAAATAAAATATTAAATGTATATGTTAGTGACTATAAATTGGGGTAGAAGGTGACTATTGGTTCTTGTAACATATATGATCATTTGTTCTTGTTACTCTCATGGTCATTAGTTTCTTGTAACTATATGACCATTAGTTTCTTGTAACTTATGTAACATCTATCACATTCATTTACCTACATTTCTACCCATCATTCTACCCATTGATTATACTAAAGACTTTTTCACCTGTAAATAGTGGTGTTTCTACCAAAAAAAGACAAGTATGAAATAATATTGTAGTGTGTAGTAGTGAAAGAGAGAGTTGAGGAAGAAAGGTGTTCCTTTTGTGGAGCTTTGGACTCTTCAACTAATTCGGAGTTGCTTGAGTTACATGACATATTGTTTGACTATTGTATCCTGGAGGGGATAAGTCAAGAGTGATACTGACGGATCGGCGTAAATTATGCCGCAGTTGCTTGAATATCCTTATAGAAAGCGAGACATCTGCACCTCAACCTAAAGATTTGGTTTTCTTTGTCATTTCATTTTCAACTTCAATTTTATTATTTGTGGTATAGTACACCAACAACTTTAAGGAAAACGATGTTTTGTTACAATTTGAAAAATTGTGGATATCAAGATAGGAGATTACAACATCATTCCGCTTCAACGTTGCTCTTTACGAGAGATGGAAGAGAAGAGATGTACAATAAAGTATTTTTTTACTTGCTCAATTCAAGCGGAGAAAAGGTAAAAAAAAAGATAGATATTTACCTAATATTTTTCATCAATAAAGTTATACTATTTTTCATGAATAAAATGATATTTAGATTTTTTATATAGTGGGGTTCATGAAATAAGAAAAAACCATTGTGAAAAAAGTGGTTTTTCATCTTTGAGAAACGCTCTAAAAAGGACATTACAAGTGCATATATTTATTGTGGAATAAATCACATTTTTTACTATAATGAGATGATGTTTGGCTCTAACAGGAGCGTTATAATAAATTATGAAAAACATATAGCGTAGTCATTTAACATGAAATACTTTGAGTGAGATAAGTTTTATTCTTGAAATGAAAAAATACCATAAAATATGTGATTGAATTTTCTTTGTCAAGTCACATAATATTGAAATAATTGTGTATATACTTTTTATTATTATAAAATAAAATATGAAATGTATATGTTAGTGAATATAAATTGTTGTAGAAGATGACGATTGGTTATTGTAACTTATATGAACATTAGTTCTTGTAACTCTCATGGTCATTAGTTTCTTGTAACTCTCATGGTCATTAGTTTCTTGTAACTCATATGACCATGAGTTTCTTGTAACTTATGTAACATCTATCACATTCATGTACCCGCATTACTACTCCTCATTCTACCCATTTGATTATATGGAAGACTTCTTCACCTATAAATAGTTGTGTGTTTTTTCTTTGTGAAGTATTCCAAAAAAAATAAGAATTTTGAAATAATAGTTTAGTATGTAATAGTGAAAGAGAGAGTTAAGACAAGGAAAATATTCTAAGCCTTCAACTATATTCACTATATAAAAGAGAATACTTATATGTTGAAGGAAGGTGTTCTTTTTATGGAGCTTTGGACTTTTCAACTAATCCAGAGTTTCTTAAGTTGCGACGTTGTTGGGCTGTTGTATCATTATAGGGACACGTCAAGAGTAATACTTCTCGATTAGTGTGGATTATGTCGCAGTGAACTTGAATCTCTTTAAAGAGAGTGAGATATCACGCATCGGCCTAAAGATTTGTTTATTCTTTTGGGAGAGAACAACTGGATTTTCACATGTGTATATGATAGAGATAGTATCCCAGTATATTGTGGGAAGTGGAACTAAATAAATAAATTCCTTAAGAAGGGATTTGACCGATTGAACTTCGGCAGTTGTCACTGCAACGATCGTATATTCAGCTTCAGTGGATGATCTAACAACTGTCATCTTCTTTTTAGAACTCCAGCTAATTTGGAATATGACCAAAATATAAAAAGAACCCAGAAGTTGATGTTCTATCGCATGGATCAATAGCCCAATCAGCATCAGAGAAATCATGAAACTTTAAAGGAGATTTTGGAGTAATATGGAGACCAAAGGCAATGGTAAATTTAAGATATCGTAGCAGATGCTTATAAGCCAACCAATGATGATGATAAGGAAAATACATAAACTGGGAGAGTTTGTTGACAGTAAAGACAATATCAGGCCTCGTAAGATTTCGATATTGTAACTAAAGAATGTGAAGTAGAAATTGAGTAAAGAATGTGCAGTGGAAATTGGAGCAACACTTCTTTAGGCCCCAAGAAAGGAAAATTCCTTTTGATGTTTTATAAAAATCAACACCAAGAAAGAGACAACTCATGGGGATCCTTCAATGAGAACCGGACTCCAAGGGCTTCAATAAACTGTTTGATGAAGGATGAGTTGTTACCTGAGAGATCATCTACATGTGGCACCTTTACGATATATGAAAAGAGGGTGATCACTTTGTGATTGCCAAAAACCATACTTCAAGGCAAATGATCGTAGGGCTTGGTACTAGGCCCTTAGGGCTTGGTTGAGTTTGTAGAGAGAGTTGAGTAATTTATAAAGATGGTGTTGTTTGTCCAGATCACGAATCGTGGTGACTGTTTCATGAACACATGTTTTTCTAATGGACCATGCAAGAAGGCGTTATTCACATCCAATTGAAATAGAGGCCATGGATGTCTAATAGCTAAAGTAAGAACCATACGAATTGTTACCGACTTAAATATTGGTCTAAATTTCTCACAAAAATTTCGTTGGTTGTATCCCTTTGCAAGCAACCGAGCCTTGTATTTTTGATGTGAACCGTCTGCATTCCTTTAGACCCTAAAAATCCACTTACAACCAACTAAATTTTGTTGAGAATCTATAGGGACAAGAACCCAAATACCACTTTTAGTTAATGCATTGAATTCATCTGACATAGCAGAGCGCCACTCAAGATGGGCCAGAGCTTTTCCATCTGTTGTTGGTTCTAGTATTTCTGGTAAAGGATGTTCGGTGACATGGTGAATATTTTTAAGTCTGTAAATGTTACTTTTTGAAAGAGTGACCATGAGATGAGTGAGTGGCAATGAAGAGGAAGGAATGTTATTTTTGTTGGAGGAGAATGATCAGTGTGACAGTTGAAGCAGAAAGATTAGTGTTCTCCATTGGAGGAGAAGGATCAGAAGGTAATGACAATGATTCAACAAAATGATTGGGAAGCGAGGATGAATTAGGAAAGGAATTCAGTAGAAGGGATACCACACCAATTTGAATTGGACTGAGAATCTGAAGGATGTGTTTGATACGGAAAATATTTTCAAGAAAGACAACATGACGTGAGGTAATGTGCCTCTTAAACTTAAGATCATAGAAAACATATGCTCTATGATGCACAGAGTAACCAAGAGAGATGCAAGGGACAAACTCGAGATCAAATTTGGACTTGGTATAAGGACGACGACAACGATAACATAGGCAATCAAAGAAACGCAAAAATTGATAATTTGGACAATGGTTCAATTAAAAGCTTTTGATATAGGGAGAATAAAATTGAAGAAGTGGTGTGAGAAGACGCTTAATGAGGTATGTGGTTTTTTTAAATGCAAAAGACTAAAAGGAAGAATGGAGGGAAGTTGTTTGGAGTATGTAAAACCAGTTTTAACTGAGTGACAATGGCGACGTTCTGCAGCCCCATTGTGTTGTGGGGTGTGAGGTGGTGTTTGTAGATGATTTATTCCATATGATTGAAAATATTTTTTTTAAGTGAAACATATTCTCCACCCCATCGGTGTTAGTTTATTTTATCTAGACATTAAAGTTATTTTCAAAAAATTTTGAAATGGTGGAAAAATAGTATACACATCTGATTTAGCGATTAAAGGAAAAAACCAAATATATTTTATGTAATGGTCTACAAAGATGATATAGTAACGAAACACAACAACTGATTGCACAGGGGAAGGACCCCATAAATCATCGTATAATAATATCTCAAGAGGTTTACTGATTGTTAAAGGAGAAACACCAAAGGATTGACGATGACTTTTATTGCATTGGATGCTTTGAAACGAAAACTTTGACAAACTGAAATTATAGATCCTAGCATTAGGATGACCAAGAAATTGATGCCAAGACTATGGTGTAACCTAAATGCTAAAGCAGACATATTTATTTGAAACTGTAGAGGACAAAAACTTGTTCAAAATTGATCAAGTGCGCATTTAAACTTAATCTCCCTTGTGAATTGATCTTTCACAAGAAAATAATCAGAAAAGAACTCAATTAACAATTGGTTTGAAGTATAAAATTGTAATACATATATGAGGTTGGTTTTTCAGATAAGGGAACACATAAAACATTATAAAAACGGATTTTTTTTGCAGGGAGAAAAATAGTACCAGAACCAACATGTGAGATAGACAAACCTGGGCCACTTTCGTCACTACCATCATATTGCGAATGAAGAGCTAGGTGATAACACACAAATTACACTAGAAAAGTCCAAGAGTAGAGTTCGTCATCAATTAAAATAAGAGTCGGAGTAGAATCATAGAGGGAACAATTTATCGGCAATCGAAACGACAAAATCAAGAGTTATAAGTTTGAACCTAAACAATGAATTTTTACAATACTGTAAAATTAAGAGCGACTTTTCTAACTAAGCAAAGGATTTGGGCAGAGACAATAAGAAGCAAGGGATAATTGGGACTTAGGAAATTCTGAATTTAACACTCATTCAACGATCCACAACACATGCAAATTAATCAAAGGTAGACTAGATAATCGTCAAATAACACTTAACTCCTTTTTATCTCAAAGTACTTTCTCATGAAATCTCCTTTCAGTTTCAATCGTGTTCAACAACAGTACAATCCAATACCTTAATCTAAATCTCTATTTCTAGAAACTTTAGCTTTCAACAAAGTAAACCTTAATTATCTTCTTTCATTCTCAAATATAGGAATCAAAGTCAAATATTATTATCAATCTAATTCTCCACTTCACGAATTATTTTTTAAGCAACCCATGAAGATCAGAAGCTAGATTAAAGCGTCCACCCTCAGATCATCAATTAAAGTATGATAAATAGATCAAAACCTAGTCATGAAAACATGGAATCACATACGAAATCATTAGAATGAACAATCAATACCGAAATAAATTATCTATTTCTAGCATAAAGTTCCAATTCCAGTAGCAATTACACCCACAAATCTAGCAATTTAGAGCAAGGTAAGGAAGAAGGGAATAAGAGATTTACTAAATAGAGCACAATCTTCAAATCCGCAACTGAAATGGTAGGCAATTCACCTTTAGTGTTTCAACCCAAATGGAAATCTACAATTTTTCTCTCTAGATCTAAGATAAAAGATGAATTACTCTACAAATTTAAAATAGGAATTGTCCAATGATAATCCATGCTTCCTCTTTCCATCCCTTTTGTGAGAATTTGGGTTCAATACTTGAGAAATTCCAATTCTGTCCTTGTAAAAATAGGTGGACCTCACAAATCCGGTTCAGAGTTCCACCATCAGGGAGTTGATAAAAGTGTATTACTCAATCTGCTTGTATATTATTTTATTCACTTTAACCTCATACAAATAGAAGAAATTAAGAAAACATTGTTTACCTTCTCAAATTTTTTGTGCTAGCATTCACATTATTTTTAATTCCTATTGTACTTCTCTTTAACCAAGTTTTTGATAAGTTAAAGTAATGCTTCATTAAATTATGAATCAGAAATCGAAAAGTATTGAACAAAATTATATATATATGTATATATATATATATATCACTATAAGAAAACTGTGAATTACATGGAAATTTTTCTGGGGATTAATATAAAAATTTGTAGGAAACTTATTTTCCGGTAAATTTCCTTACTAATTCCCAAGAAAATTCCCATGTAATTCAAAATTTTCTTGTAGTGTATATAGATACTATCAAGCGAAACCACAACCAAGGGAATGGGCTTGGCAGAATAAGCAGGGAAAGAAGACCCTATTGAGCTTGACTCTAGTCCGACTTTGTGAAATGACTGGAGAGGTGTAATATAAGAGAGATTCGAAAGGCGAAAGTGCTACTTTTAACGTTATTTTACTTGTTCTATGAATCGGAAGCGAGAAACTGCCTCACTTTTTTGACCCAAGGCTCGCTTCGCGGGCTGATCCGGGCAGAAGACATTGTCAGGTGGGGATTTTGGGTGGGGTGGCACAACTGTTAAAAGATAATGCAGATGTGTGTGTGTATATATATATATATATATATATATATATATATATATATTATTAAATTTTCAAGATTACAACAAGCCTATAAGGTGGGAACCAAGTAATCAACTTTTAGAATTAGATTTTAT
The DNA here is from genome assembly GCA_016801875.1 of Solanum sitiens. Classification (NCBI taxonomy): domain Eukaryota; kingdom Viridiplantae; phylum Streptophyta; class Magnoliopsida; order Solanales; family Solanaceae; genus Solanum; species Solanum sitiens. Next base: position 513,997 of record JABWTJ010000517.1, read on the forward strand.
GATTTTAAATTTGTTATTTATTACTCGAAGAATTTTTTTAACAATTCATACAACGATTATATTAGTGAAAGAGTGTTTTCTAACGTTGAATTGATAAAATATCACCTAAATTAATAACTGAAAAATAATTATTTGAAGAAATCATTTATAAAAAAAATTAAGTAAATATTTGAAGAAATCATTTATAAAAAAAACATTAAGTAATTAATTTGCATCTAAAAAGTGTAAGAAAAGTAAATTTTAAATATATACATATGAATTAAGTTTGTTTAGATTTTAGAGGCACATTTAGATTTTAGGTCACTAATAATGAAAATTTCGCGTTAGACCTTTACATATGTTGAGCCGCCCCTTGCTATATGTTTCTCCGACAAATTGATTTACACCACTGTTCAAGTAGTTCTGCCTTTTTTCCCCTTAGCTAATATCCGTTTGTTGTTGCTTCCTGCGCCATTAGAGACTTTTGCGATGGAGCACGATCTCTCTTCCCCTTGTCCAGCGCATGTTAGTAACCTACACTGAAAGAGGACTTATCGAGAAAAAAATTCTTAAGAAAAAACACTCAGTAAAACCCAAAATCAATACTATTTATTGTTATACCGTCCTATAAGTGATGGGCCGTCACTTGGGTGATGAGCTGTCACTCAAGACGTCAAAACTGGTAAAAAAATGAACTTACTGATTAAATACATCGCCCAAGTGTGACGGACCATCGCAGACCTCATCACCCAGTGTCACCTCATCACCCAGTGTCAACTTGCAGTGTCTTTTATAAATCGATCGTAACTTTTTTACTCCGAACATGGATTGACAAACGCTCGGTGGAGTTTGAAAGAAGACTCATACACCTTTAATGTGATAGGTCATGGGTTACCTGGACCTTCATATTCTAACAAATATGGTTTTGTGAAGTTGATTCTTATATGAACTTATGTGAAAACATAGCTAGTAGGTAAGCTTTGAACTTGTAACGACCTGCTTAGTCGTTTTGAGCAGCAGATTTTATTTCTGGAAAAACTGTCTGAGACGACGTATCCAACGACGGACCGTCATGGGCACGACGGACCGTCGAGGGTGTCTCGTTCCAAACACTTGAAATTCTTATATTTGAGTGCTGAAATCGACTCTCTGAACTCTGTGACGGACCTGCAGGACGGACCGTCACAGACATGACGGACCGTTGTGAGGGTCCGTTTCAAAACACTTCAACTCTTGAGAATTGGTACTGAGAGGCAATTCTCTGAAGTCTGTGACGGACCTGCAGGACGGACCGTCACAGACATGACGGACCGTTGTGAGTTCCGTTTCAAAACACTTCAACTCTTGGAGGAATTGGGGTACTGAGAGCAATTCTCTGTCCATCTGACGGAAGTGCAAGGACGGACAGTCGTTAGCACGACGGACCGTCCAAGACTCATCAAGGACATTGATTCTCTGAAGGTTGTGGACGAACCTGCATGACGGACCGTTCGCAGTCACGACAGGGGCCGTCACAGGTTGCGTTTAAATCCCAGTCTGGGTCGGACTTTCTGGGTAAGTTTAAAGGGGCGTTTTGGACTTATCCTGCTATTTAATTATAAATTTCGTGGGTCAAGTTAATTAACTCAATTCTTGGGGTTAGGGGTGTAAAGGTGATGATCCTTGAAGTTACTTATTGGGTTTATTTTCCTATCTTTTATACCTAATTATTGCTCATTAGGGAAAAGAGAGAGCGTTTGACGAAGAAACAATAGAGAGAAGAAGGAGGGAAAGAAACGATCGATAGGAGAGAGAACAACCAAAGAGGATGGAAGGAAAACAAAAAGCTTGAGAGATGCTGCTTGATCACGAATCCTTGGTGAAGGTAGGTTATGTTTTTGATTCCTATTCGTAGTTAAACTCTTAATAGTTGAATGAATGTAGTGGTAAGGATGGAAACCTTCTATATGCTTAATTTTATGCTGCATGACTGTGATTATGTGATTGTGATAAAAAAGCATATGAAGCTTTGAATCCAAAATCTTGAAGAACCCTAATTTACCTTGAGATTGATGATGCCTTGGTATAAAAGAAGGCTTGATGAATTGATAGAATGATGTTAGTGGATCGGAGTGTCACGTTCCGACACATAGTATTAGGGAATCGGGTGTCACGAACCGACACGTAGAATTAGGGGATCGGAGTGTCACGTTCCGACACATAGTATTAGGGGATCGGGTGTCACGAACCGACACGTAGAATTAGGGGATCGGAGTGTCACGTTCCGACACATAGTATTAGGGGATCGGGTGTCACGAACCGACACGTAGAATTAGGGGATCGGAGTGTCACGTTCCGACACATAGTATTAGGGGATCGGGTGTCACGAACCGACACGTAGAATTAGGGGATCGGAGTGTCATGTTCCGCACATAGTATTAGGGACGGTGTCGAACCGACACGTAGAATTTAGGGGGATTAGTTCTGACACATGTATTAGGGGATCGGGTGTCACGAACCGACACGTAGAAATTAGGGGATCGGAGTGTCACGTTCCGACACATAGTATTAGGGGATCGGGTACGGACCCGACACGTAGAATTAGGGGATCGGAGTGTCACTGTTCCGACACATAGTAGTAGGGGATCGGAGTGTCACGTACCGACACAAGAGGAAGAAAGATAATGAATCTTAAGCTTAATGTTAATATACTCAATGTAATGAACCTAATTCCCAAAATGAGTGTGGTATTGAGGCTTGAGTCCTCATGGATGAACTTGGTAGTACTTATTGATGATTATAGTACTTGTTGCTACATGTTGAGTATTGTAGTTGATTTATGATATGAACTGATATATACTGTTTTCTATTTTGAGTTGGCCGATGATACCTACTCAGTACTTGTGTTTTGTACTGACCCCCTACTTGTTGTTTCTTTCTTTGTTATTTGGGGAATGCAGCAAACGTACCGTCGTCTTCAACTCAACAGCAATTCTAGCCAGTCTTCACTACACCGGATTTCAGGGTGAGCTAATGCTTCTAGCTTGGACTGGATCTTCTCTTCAATGTCTTGATGCCTTGAACTTCCGGCATGGACTAGCCTTTTATTTATTTTAGCTTCTTAGATACTTTTAGATTAGTAACTTGAGGATAGATGTTCTTGTGATGATGACTTCCAGATTTTGGGGATAATGGGTTATAAATTTTAGAAGTTATTTAATTGATTTCGTTAATGAGTTTTAAGTCTTCCGCTTTGTATTTTGTTCAATATGTTGGTGTTTTAGATTGGTTGGTTCGCTCACATAGTAGGATAAGTGTGGGTGCCACTCGCGGCTCGATTTTGGGTCGTGACAGAACTCGACTTAGTCCTAGAGGTTCCTTATGACGCTAATTCAATTCGAATACACTTAAAACAATTAGAAATTGATCTTAACACACACACACACACACACACATATATATATATATAAAAAAAACTAGTCCTTAAGAACGTGCCTTGCACGTTTATCCCATATTATTCAATTATTATATAGAAAATATTGAAATTAACAATATTAAATTTATCGTTTACATCATATTCATTAAATAAAATTCAGTAGAATGCGTTTTTAAAAATCATAATAGTGGAATGTTGCATTTACCATCAAGTAAGGAATATGTGAAGAGAATTAACATAATATAACATATAATGGTATGAATATATCGATATAACTTATCCTCAATAATCTCTCATTATGCACATTACATGTAGATCCCATATCCAATTTGAAAACATAAAAAAGAAAATTTTAGGAATAAATATAGAAAATCAGTTACAAAGGAACCAATTTACATAAATAATACCAAAATTTGAATTCTTGGAACATTTCCAAACATCTTCGGGAGATATTTATCCTTCATCTACATCAATTACAATAAAAACTAAAATATAAAAACTATTAATGTATACAAGAGTATATATCTTTATTTCATTCTAATTCATATATAGTGATAAAAATTTATTGCCTTCCATACATTCATTCTCTATCTACCAATATTATCACAGATGATGACGTCTTCGATCCAAATGCAACACTAATGCTACTATTCCTAACAGTTCTAAAAGACAATGGTGTTTTTTTTCTTCTGTACCTAGAAGATCTACTATAAAGAAACCAAAAAAGTAAATAAAAATAAAGAAAGAGAAATGATAAAAGAAAAATGAGAATAATTCTTAATTAGAGAGAAATTTGGCATATTGGAGCAAAATGAGGTAAACAACATAATAGTTAGGTATGATCATCATTATTATCTAGAACATTTTCTTCCAAAGATGGAAGCCAGGTAAGATCTGAAACATGAAAAATTAGGCCCTAACAAAATAAGGTGAAAAATTAAATGGAAGAATATATATATATATATATATATATATATATATGTACACACTATGTGAAATGACAAATAAAGGAAGAAAAGAGAGTTTAATTCACTTATTCTATGTAAATAAGTGAAAGCACCGATTTCAATTCCTCCGATAATTACGTAAAAACTAAGTATTAAAAGAAATCTTCTCCAAATATGAAAATATATTAGTTAATGTTAAAAATCAACTTTGTGAATAGATGAATTTCAACCTCTCTGAAAATTTCCAATATCCATTTCCAACATTGCATGCTCCGTATGAAGTTTTAGAATTTATACACATTTTCTTTTGTAAGAAAACAAAAAAATACAATGAAAGTAGTAAGTAATCAACTAATGACTTTTAATAATCATGCATTTTGCAAAAAATAATGACCATCGGCTGGCCACCTCTTTGCCACACAAATATCATATATAGCTCTCAAAATTAATTACCCTAGCAACTCTTCATTCTATTATTTTATATTATACTAGTAAATTGGTCTGCGCTTCGCGCGGTTACAATATTCTTCTTTAAAATTTATTAGGATAAAACTTTTCTTGTATTTTGATGTTTTTGTATTTTATATAAATCTGTTTTTAAGAGTATAGAGACTATTCATTTCTAGTTTATCATTTGTTATATTAAAACAAAAGACAAAATTATAAATCATAACACTATTTTCTTTTAGTTTACGTAATATTATTTTACCATGGTTACATAGTGTCTTTAATTATAGAGTCAAACAAATATTTTCTCAATTTTATTGTTTGCAAATTTCATTAGTATAACACTATAAATTACTTTCAAAATATTTAACGTTTCTTAAAAATTATATATAAAACTAATGTGGTTATCGAGAGCAAATGTACCATAATCATATGATATACCAAAAGGTAATATGTAGTCATGATGTGTTTGAAAATTAAATGCAATCTTCCAAAATCAAAAATTGATATGTAATATAGTTATGATGGTGTTTTGGAATTGAAGTTGTGCACAAATAAAACATTAAGGATTCTTGAAAAGTATGAAAGAGAAGTAAGGGATAATGAGAAAAAAGTTCAAAAAAGAGTACTTTGTTGTGAGAGAATAGTCATCATTAGGTATCATATAATTATAATTAATTGCTTGTTTTAATTCTATTATTTTACTCCTATTAATATTAACATTATTATGGCAACAAAAAAAATCATATAAATCGTAGGCTTGATCACTTGGAGAAGAAAAGATTTCTTGGGGAACATTTTAAATAAATGTATTTTATATAAAGTTATTTGTGAAGCTGCATAGTTGGATTTACATATAGTTTGTACTAATATATACTTATGAAAACAACTTTATAAAAACATAAACAACGAAATTTAAAACATGTAGTAAAAAATAATAATTAATATTATAACCATAAATTATTGACTTTATAAAAAATATATCAGGATCTGTAACAATCAAATGAAATAAAAAAAGAAAAAATCAAGCTCAATGAATGCAGAGTGTGTCCTTGTTAGTGAGCCACTCAATTGGAGAAAAATATACAAATACTTAATTTTGTAGAAGAAGAAGTTCTGGATAAAATATTCAACTATGCAGAAGAAGATTTTCAGAAATTTGTTATTTTAAAATGAGAGGAAACCCCTCTATTTATAGCCAACAAAGGGTAGTGTGAACAAATGTTAATTCTGCATGGCTAATCATGCCTTACTGAAAAGGTCACAACTCCTCAAAAAAGTCACAACTATTCGAAAAGGTCACAACCTTTCATAAAAGTCGCAACTCTTCATAAAAGTCACAACTTTTCGTAAAAGTCGCAACTTTTCAATAAAATTCAAAACTTTTCATAAAAGTGACAACTTTTCATGAAAGGATATTCAATTCTAGTTTATTTGTTATATTAAAAGAAAAGGCAAAATTACAAATCATAACACTATTTTGTCCTAATTTACATAATTTTATTTTACCATGGTTACATAATGTCTTTTATTAGAGTGTCAAATAAATATTTTCTTAATTTTCTTCTTTGCAAATTTTATTAGTATAACACTATCAAATACTTTCAATATATTAAATATTTTTAAAAAATATATGTATAACTAATGTTATTATCAAGAACAACAAGATTGCATAATCATATGATATATGAATATATAATATGTAGTCATTATGTGTTTTAAAATAAAAATACAATCTTCCAAAATCCGATATGTAATATAGTTATGATAGTGTTTTGGAACTGAAATTGTGCACAAACAAAATACTAAAGGGTCGTTAAATAGGATGAAAGAGAAGTAAGGAAAAATAGGAAAAAAGTTTAAAAGAAGTACTTTGGTGTGAGAGAATAGTCATCATTGTATATCATATAATTATAATTAATTTCTAGTTTTAATGACAATAACAAAAAGTCATATAAACTTTTAGTCTTGATCTCTTGGAGAAGAAAAGATTTCATTAAAGAAAGTTGCAAATAAATGTATTTTGTAAAAAGTTATTTGTGAATCAGCATAGTTAGATTTACATAAAATTTATACTAACAAATACTTGTGACAATAACTTTATAGAAACATAGACAATAAAGTTTAAAATATGTAATAAAAAACAACAATTAATATTATAAGCATAAATTAATGATTGTAAAAAAAAATATCGGGATCTGTGAAAGTGGAATGAAACAAAAAGGAAAAATTGAGCTCACTAAATGTAGAGTGTCTCCTTGTCACTGACCCACTCAAAAGGAGAAAAGTACACAAATATTTAATTGTGCAGAAGAAGAAGAAGACGTTCTGAATCAAATATTCAACTTAACAGTGCAGAAGAACAAGAACAAGAAGAAGTTTAGAATTTTGGTTATTTTAAAATTATAGGAAACCATCTATTTAGAAAAGAAAAGATAGTGTGAAAAAATTATAAACTTGAAAGGTCATAACTCTTTGGAAAAGTCACAACTTTTCGAAAAAGTCACAATATTTCATTAAAGTCGCAACTTTTTATAAAAGTCACAACTTTTCAGTAAAAGTCACAACTTTTCATAAAAGACACAACTTTTCATCAAAGGATATATATTTACATGATATGATTATAGCTGTCAAAATTTAGTACTCCTTCAACTCTTCATTCTCGTTATTTCATAGAATCATAATTATAACAGCAATAAAGTGAAAATTTATCTTATAATTAATAGGTGAATATTAATCAGTAGAAGGAGAATAATTTAGATTAGGAAGGAAATGAAAAGCCAACATATGGAGAAAACAATCAAGTAGGTACATGATGATTAGCATTAGTATGATAATGTGATATGATTATTATTTAATTAATTAATTTTCTTACTTTTTTAATTTAGTATAGGGGTATTTTCGTAATTCAACTTTTCACTGAGATGCTTCTCACTTTTAGTAATATATGATATGATATGATATGATGATGATTATAAATTATCGGGTTTCGACCTAAACACGGAGAATGATTCGAACCTTCGCTTAGTAGTTGTTAGGTACTACATCATTAATTATGAAAATTATCTAAGTAAAACAAATAAAACGAAACATGTAACCGAACAAATTATGAGCTTACTTGTTTGATAGAGATGAACAAGCCTTTGGGTTTAAACTTTTTTGGCAATGACTCCCAAGGATATTGTTGTAAATTTTCTGCTGAATGTTCCTCAAAGTGATAGAGTCTTTCCATTATATAGAGAAAATAAAGATTACACATCCCTAAAGATACACCATTCTGATCCCGAAAGGTCAGCTATTCTATCTGTACAAATTTGCTATTTAATTCCTCTAAATATGCCTTGTTATCCCTCCAAATCAGCTATTCTATCAAAATTTTATTCCTTGGATTCTACAACAAATGAATAATCCTAGATGAAAATAAATTCAAAACACAAGATATGGAGTAGAAAGAAAATTAATTAGCAAACAAGCACCTGCCAGTTTCACTTGAAAAGGGCCGTACTCATTTGGAAAGGGCCGTACTCAGACGGTAATGAGTTGATAATGAATTGTATAAGGAAATTTTGTTCCACTTCCATTTCCAAAGTCTTAAGTCTTGCTGCTACGTTTGTCATTTCAATGACATGCTCATGCATGGTACGTGCACCATCAAACTTCATGGTGGTCAAAGTACCAATCAGTGTCCCAGCAAGAAACTTATCAGCAGTTTGAGAGAATTCTTCCACGAATTTCAAAAAATCTTTTGCATTTTCAATTTTGGGAAGAGTAGTCTTAATGTTTCTCGCAATATTCATTCGCATAAACATTATGCATAATCTGTTAGATTGATCCAGCGCTTATAATAAGACCTTTCTTCAGTACTGGTAGATTCAATAATAGCAGTTGACTTTTCAGTGTAAAGTGCAATATCAAGATCTAAAACTCCGAGATGAAATTTGATATGTTCGCACCAATCTGAGAAGATAAGACCGTTAATGATCGTAACAGAGGTAGAGTGCCAATGAAGAGCAAATGCTGCAAATATAATATGCTCATTTGTTAATACTTTGATTTATGAATTTTATACTTACTATTAAATTTAGAAATGGTTTATAAATTCTTAAATGTATATTGATGTCCTCCTTTAGGTGAAATATGTAAATACAACTTTAGACATAATGATGCTTAGATGCCAATTTAACGTAATTCAATAATTTTTAATGTGTCAATCAATAATATTTATTACATGTAGATAAATAAATAAAACTAACGACACATCTAAATTATATCCTTAATGTTCAATGGTTATAAATGAAATAATCAACCTTTGGGTGATTCGTAAATATCTTACAACCAAAAACTTCAATATATCCATAAGTGTTATATCAGTTATAAGCATCAAAATAATGGATAACTGAATATACGTTTAGTCATTATTATTTTGAATTAATTCTTCAAAGATTAGACCAGTTTGGTGATTAACTAATCTCATATACATAATTTCAAAATAAAATACATCATGATAGTGAATAATTATTTCACTTAATACTACCTATTACCGTTTTCAAATAAGAAAAACATTAATTTTTTGAAAAATCAGTTCTTAAACCAGACTTATGATACCACATGTAAGGATTTTAATGATCGTGAAAACATAAACCATCTATGCATTCATAAATCCTATCAATTATTCATGATCGTAGAACTATATGATTTTCACATAGATGTATTACTATGATAATTCAGTCAAGAATATATACCTGAATCAGCCATAGTGATTTTCAGAATCTTGACTTGAATTGAGCGGAAGTCTTCAAATTATGGGTTGAAATTTAATAAATTTTGGGTATGTGTTTTAGATTGAGACACGTGTCTTGCTGTTAGTAGAAATGGTATATACGCTCCAAAATTAGGATGGTAGGGGTAAATGTCCCAAAAGTTTGACAAAATATATTTATATATCATTAATGATAGTTTGGGGAACATATTTAATAATAATAATAATTACTGTTATTATGTATAAGTGTGAAGCCATTAAAGTTGAATGACTTTTTAACTCTTGAAGAAATCACCATTAAATTGAATGACTTTTTAACTTTTCATGAAACCACTATTACCTATAAGTTATTGTACAAAACCTATAACCTACATGCCTTTTCAATTACTATCACCATTATAATCTTTTCAGCAACATAATTTTCACAAAAAATTATGACTCTAAATATGAAAGCAATCTTTTTAAACGTACTGACATATATTTCAAACAATCCATAATTTTTTTATTACTTAGATGCATATTTTCTCTTACACGTTGTCTTGTAATGACAATACGGTACATTTGAATTTGGTTTAGAGAGAATAAAGCGCTTATCATTTGTTTTTTCAAGCATTTCTTTACATTTAGTTTCTTCATTTTTTACTATCATTCAAATTATATTCTTAAATTGATGTTTGAGTGTTTGATCTCTTACATAAAATTACTGTTAAAATATTGTTTTATGAACTAATGATGTAATTTTTTAATCTCAGGTATAAACAAGAGGTGATGCTTTTGTAGACGGTTGAATATAACTTTTAGTAGAACTTGCGCCAGTACAAATGAGGTATGCGGCATGTCTATTCAATAATTTTTGCAATTTTTTTGCATGAGTAATTTTTAATAAATTTGATTAACATTTGATTATTTTATTTGATTTAGATTTTAATAACTTAATGCACGTGTATTTACAAAGTAGAGCCTCCTTGATAGCTTTAGTTTGACAATGATTTATTGAAATTATATTTTACTTTAGTCTCCTAACTTTAGAGGTAAAAAGGATAAATAATGCTTCTCCCTCTACAATATCGAGCAAAAGAAATCGAGAAAATATTTGAACAAATGAGGTAATTTAATTTAATATAAAGGAGTACTTAAAATTCAAATATGAATAACCTTAAAGTATATCTTTCTAAATATTAAAAGAGGAATAAATCTTAAAGAGAAAAACATATAATAGAAATTGAATTCGAAAATAACTTATAAGCAGTAAAAGAGATTATTAGGTAGTGGCTAAAAAGTCTCACTCCTTACATGTTACCAATTAGATTTTGGCATACAATTTTTTTGGGAGAAACAAAGCTCCTCATCTCTTATCTTTCTGGTAATTTTGATTTCGTCAAGTTTGGAACGCGGATCTACTCATTTAAGATAGTTATCTTCCTAATTTGTTTGACTTTGCTCTTTAAATTCTAGTTTAAATCTTCTATTATTTTGCATGTGGTTTTTGAATCTTTGAGAGCAATTTGTAATGAAAAAAATAATTTAAAACAGATTATTTTTGGAAATGCTGGAAACATTTTGGGGAATTTTATGGCCAAAAGTGTTTAGACTGGATTTGAATTCCCGGAGAAAGTGAAATTTTATGGCAAAATTGATTTTATAACTAAAGTGTTTGAGAACATAAACTGACTCATTTGATAACTGCCAAATTGACTGTAGTCAAGTAGAATTTGTTTTGTGAAACTGAATGATTAAGCAATTATCTCATATGTACAAAAAACAGTTATCTTATATATATATATATATATATATATATATATATATATATATATATATATATATATATATATATATAATGGGAAGCGACAAATAAATAATAATTATATCATATTATTTTAAATACTAAAAATGAATAGGTGTTTTAAATGCATTTTAAGAATGTCTCTCCATTTTCCAACATAACTTTTGAACTTTCTACAGAATTCTAGGCAGATTTTTGACTTATAAGTATCATGTGCATGTGGTAAAATTATTATTCGAAAATACGTAAAATAACTCGCCTTTCATAGCTCAGAAGAAAAAAGAAAATGATTTCATCAATCACGAAAAATGCTTAAGCATTGAGATCGCAAATTAAAGTAGAAGATTGTAGTGGAGTGTTCTCTTACTTTCCGAAGAATTTAGCTTAGTGGTATGATCTGTAGTAGTACTTTTATTCTTGTATTGTGTTTATATTACTTTCTACCATCAATTTTTTATGGTGTTTCAGTTAGTGCACTTTTTTTTTTGTTATCTTGCGAATAAGATATATTGTCTCTACTTTTGTCATAAATAAGTATTATCTTACCATGAAAAAAAATATGATGAATACTTCGTTATACAGAATTTGTAAATTATACGATTTGTCAGTGCAACTACTTCCCTCTCATGGTTTGCATGCCTTTGTTTTTCCTCTTTAAACTTGTAGCTTCCGAACTTCGAATATGGATAATTTATTGATTCTATATTTATTTTCTATCTATAATCTATATGAATAAAGTCTTGCGAATGACGTGTATGTTTTATTTTCATTCTTTTTTTTTGTCTTTTTTCTCTATTAGACTTCACCAATCTAATTTTTATGAATTTTTTTATCATTATCGTAAGTATATATTGTTATTTGACTAAAATTAGTCATGTGACTTTATTTGAAGTGTGTTAACTACTAAACAAAGTTAAAAAATTACCGATAATAGATTCAACAGAATTGATTTACCGATGGTAGCTTCAAAGGATTGATTACAAACATTACAAAGTGCCCCTCATAAGGTGTTTCTTGGCGCACATTAAAAAATATACTCACTTCACACGATTAGCATAAATTTTAATTGTTCCAACGAATCTATAAAATTTCACATGGAACACACATGTCCAAAGACTATTAGTTTATATAGGTGTATAAAGTCTATACAAAATGACCCTACTTAATACTAACTAAAAAAGGAATTTCCTAAATTGCCCTCACTTAGGCAGCATGGCGCCAGCACCACAACAGGGCTCACGAACCGTGGTCCACACCACTGGCTGTGAGCCTGGTCATGGTCCATGGTCCAGTAGCTAGGACACAAGGACTTGGCCAACACAAGTCTAAGGCATGTCCACGAGCCTTCCTACGGGTCGTGGTCTTCACCACTGACCATAAAGTGGCCCGTGGTGATGTGACAACTTAAGGCAGACTTTAGGGAGCTACTTCCCAAGCTCCACGGACCACTCCACGAGTTATGGTTCTCGCCACTGGTTGTGATAGTTGTTTTGAAGCTGAGGTAGTGCTTGAGGAAGCCTTGGCCCTTGGCTTTGGCCTTTCCCTTTTGCCTTGGCTCTTGCCCTCTAGACTAGACTTGTTGCACCCCACTTAGACCTAGGTGGCCTACTAGACTACGGGGTGTTACAGGACAAGGAGGAAGAAGAAGAAGATGATGAAGAAGGAGAAGAAGAAGAAAGATGAGGAGAATGGGAGGAAACTTCATGATCAGAAACTTCAATGAATGCGAAAAAGTTCAACTTTAGTTTCCTTGGAAACAAACAACAATTTGACTTCTTATTTACTTTATATGCAGTCTATAGTTGGTTAAAAACAATTTACAGGTTCTTTTATTTGATTTCAATTGTAGTTGTTAAGTTGGTGAAAAAGCAATATGCAGGGTCATTGTATTTGAATTAGTTATTGAATCTGGTTTTGATGGTCTCTAGTGGTGGAGGCCTATTCTCCAATGTAAGTCTAGAACAAAATGCGTAAATCTTCTATTTTGCAGACAAGTTCTTGTATTTTATTTAGAGTCCAGGTTCATATGACCAACTATCAGGGCCATATTTCTTTTACTTTGAATTTCTTGTTCAAATTATTTTTACTAAATCACTTATGAGATCGAAGTATTAAGTCCAACACTTGGTTTTTGAAGTAAAAAATGATTTACTTTTGTTTGGAAAATCAGGAGAGAGGTTGTATGTGTTATACCCTAACTTAGGATAAGAAGTAACACATAATCCAAACGCAGGAGAGATGTTAAGTATATATATATTTAAGTCGACCTTATACTTTAATGATGGCTTCAAAAGTTATGTAGGACTATGCCGAGATAGAACAATATTACTAGTGGGTTAGACAACTACAAATGGTATTAGAGTAACTTTTGTGTTAACTGTGTCGATGCAAGCTAAAGTAAACCTATGTTCCAATAAGGTGATGCAAATATCTTTGCTAGGTCTTTAGGAATCTCAAGTGGTGGGGAAAATCACAATGGTGGGGAAAACCTCAGCGAGGACGTTGAGTCCATAAGAGAGGGTGTTTGTGACGCATCTCCTTTGTGGATGTAAGTCGATTGACTGAACCACATTAAATCTTCGTGTATTTCGGTATATTAATCATTAGTATTCTTACTTATTATATTTCGAGGTTTGCTTTACTAACTTTCGCATGACACCTGCTTATTTCGGTACTAACAACCAGAAGCTTCAAATGGGAATTTACAAGACACTCTACTTACTTGCAAGCAGACAATAAGGATTGTTCAGAAACGAGCTGTCAACAACAATCTATGAATCACAGATATACTACAAATGAATTCTAGGAGATTCGTGTAATGATATAGCACAAATACAAATTGAGATAAAAGTTAGAATAGAACAACTCAAGTGTACAAAAAGAGCTCATAGTCATATATAGGGGTATTTATGGGTTAGTTACCAGTTGGGTTGTTATCAATTAGGTTCGATTGTTTAGTTATTAATCATAGATCATAATAAATTCAAAAACACAAGATATGGAGTAGAAAAGCAAATTAATTAGCAAACAAGCACTTGCCAACTTTACAAGTTATAATGTACTTTTTCATTTCAAGTTGAATTTTCACCAATATAGGAGAAAATGAAATGAAAGCCAGAAGAGCCAACAACTGAATCATGCCTGAAATTGATTCAATTAAATCCAACAATATATTTCTTCTATCCCTTCAATTATTATTTGCACCACCTTTTATCCACCATACAACTTGTTAGTGATATCATCTGCTTTGGGTCTAGAACTGCAAGGCATTAAATCATGTCTCTAGATTAGTATCATGATGTCTCCTAACTTTTATACCTATTAACTCTCCAGTGTTTTTGTCGATGTGGACTTCTTATCCTAAGAAGATGTGTCACAAACACCCTCTCTTATGGACTCAACGTCCTCGTTGAGGTTTTCCCCACCATTGTGATTTTCCCCACGACTTGAGATTGGTGAAGACCTAGCAAAGATGTTTGCCTCACCTTATCGGTATTTAGCTAAACTCAGGTTAACTTTAGCTTGCAACGACATAGTTAACACAAAAGTTACTCTAATGCCATCTGTAATTGCCTAACCCACTATTGATATTGTTTTATCTAGGCATAGACCTGCACAAACTTTAAAGGCGACGTTGAAATACAATGTCTATTTACTTATATATACTTAACATTTCTATTGTGTTTTGCTTACATGTTACTTCTTATCTTAAGTTAGGGTGAAACAAATACATCCTCTCTCCTAATTTTCTAAAGCAAATTAAATCATTTTACTTTAAAAACCAAGTGTGAGATGAATTATTTAATACTTTGATCTAATAACTGATGTAGTAAGAAATAATTTGAACAAGCAATTCAAAATAAAAGAAATATGGGCCTGATTGTTGGTCATACGAACCTGGACTATATATAGAATAGAACAACTTGTATGCAAAATAGAAGATTTACGCATTTTAGTCTAGACTTACATTGGACAATATGCCTCCACCGCTAGAGCCCATCCAAATCAAACTTAATAATTAATTCAAACATATAGATCCTGCAAATTGTTTTTTCACCAACTTAAAAACTACAATTGAAATCAAATAAAAGACCATGCATGCTATTGTTTAACCTACAATAGACTACATATAAAGTAAATAAGAATTCAAATTGCTATTCTTTTTCCAAGGAAACAAAACTCGAACTTTTTCAAATTCATTGAAGTTTCTGATCACTAAGTTTCCTCCCCTTGTCCTCCTCCTTCTTCTTCTCCTCCTTCATCATCGTCATCTTAATATTCTTCTACTTCCTCCTCGTCCTCCTCTAGTTCATCATGATATCCTCCATAAATGATGCTGCGAGTAGAGAAAATTTAATTGCCTACTAAACAGATGATTCTCACATGTTATTCCTAAATGCAAGCATTTACAATAGACACGAAAAAGTCTCCAACACTCAGGACATGCCCTAATCGGATATTCCCTTAGATCATCAACCAGTGTACCCATACAATCCATAAAAGTTCAATCAATAACTATTGGCGAAGCCAGAACTTCCATTAGTCGAATGTCATCTCTTGCTTGCAATTAGAAGTAGGTCTCTTCATAGAAATCATCTCATGGATATTGAAAGTGGGCCGATTTATTTCTATCAAAAACCACTCCTAGGCAATCTGCAAACGTCTGCAACAGTCAACCTATCTAACTCACGTTTTTAACGAAGTATAGAAATACTTCAAGGCAACAAACTTTAACAATGAACAAACGCTTTACAGGAACTCTTCCCAACCTTTATTAATCTTAAAATCAATACAAGGAAAGGCTTCACTAATTTGTATAAGGCCAGAATCAGTCTCCTAAGCCTTAGACGAAATTTCCACCCCTTTAAAATTCTGTACAAGGCAGTTACATGCGATAGTTACATGCGGTAGTTAAAAGTGACACATGTCCAACACTTGTTATCACAGTATTTAAACTAAGCTTCCAACATCTATATTTCTAACAGATAGGATATAATTCGAATTACACCCTTATCCTGATCGAAATAACAATATTCTAGCACTTAGAATATTTTAGCCTACATTCCAACACTTAGAATATTTCAGCCTACTTCCAACACTTAGAATATTTCAGCTGTCTTCCAACACTTAGTTTTATTTCAGCAATCCATGTGAATGCTTTTTCCATTCCATCGTCAAGTCCCACAACCTTGCTTTGTTAAGCCAACACACTACCTTCTCGACGACTCATGACCACGCGTAAGCCTTGCACATACAAGATGCTTTGCCAACACCCAAGCACCTTGAACCTTTGTTGCACTGTTTTGCCCCTATGCATGCCAAGACCAATGCCCGAATCCTTGTCATGCCTGCACGTAGTTAGATAAAATAGTTTATGAGTCTAACAGATATCCTTAATAACTTTTTGCCTATATAATTTTGTATGCGTTCTTCGCAATAATGATGATTGCAATTAGTGCCCCGCATCATTATGTTTGGAAGCGAAAACACATTTTTACAAATTTCACAAAAAGTAAATGAATATTCCTCCTTTTTAGAAGTACTTTTCATTAGGTTAAGTGACGTTGAAATAACAGATTACTTGATTTCGATAGGTTTTTTACCAAAACCATGATTAGAGTTTGATTCCAAGATCTTACCTGAATGAAACTGAGCTAAGTAGAAGAAAATTTGTTGCAGCTCGATATCATTATCCCCACTCTCATAAACGTTTTTATTTTTTGTGATAGGGTGACAACAAAATTCATCAATGTGGGATCAACTTCTATTTCTCCGGAGTCCAAGATTGGTAAATCTTTTGATTCCATTTCAGTTTGATGCTGCCGTCAATGGGACCCTATATTTCTTTCCCAGTGTATACATATATGTTGTATATATATATTACTTTTTTTACTTGTATTTTATTTTACTTTTTAGGGTTTTGAATTAATTTGGACTATACCAAATTTTAAATTAATTAATGCAATATGCGCAATTTGTGTATGATGTATCAAAAGACGTGTGGGCCAGGTGAAAAAGTCCATAAGACCATGCCACGCGTTGAAAGTGATACAACGTGTCTAATCAAATCAAACACATATTAAAACACGCCTCGTGTACAACTGATGTGTTTGAACTATTAAAAAATACAAACTAAAATTTTATTGGTCAAAACAAATCACCTTCCTCACAATACTTCCCACTCAATAGAACTAAAATGTTCAAACCAATCAAATATCATCCCAACTTCATCCTAATCGATCAAAAAAATGGCCAATGCCGCTAATGCTATTAGTGTTTATTGGGGGCCAATTAAAAGGAAATTTATATACATTAATAGCAAGCCAGGGGATTAGGCTCATGTATGGGTAGAGTATTTTCGCCTCATTTCACTCAAAAAAATTTAACAACGGAAGAGTTTTCCTATATTATGAAAAGTAGAACTAATTTGATTCACTATTTTCTAGGATGTTCCAGAAAAACTATTGAGCTATGTTTGCATGGTCGTAAGAACCTAAGAAGGTTTCCATGGTTTAGCAAAGAATCTCTTGAATCTCTTGAACAATTTTCCTGGTCTAGCTTACAGAAATTTCCAGAAATTCTCAGAACAGTGAAGCCGGAGTTAAAGATTACCATCATCTGTATTAAACCTAGATAGCTCATATTATATAGAGTTTTAGAAGAGAATAATATGAACTTGTTTACTTCTCAAAGATTACAATGATATAAACACATGAAAAGTACTAACTGTTGTCGTATATATACATTTTGTTTTTAAAATAAAATATTAAAGTTATATGTTACTAGGTATAAATTGTGGTAGCAGATGACTATCGATTTTTGTAACTTATATGATCATTAGTTCTTGTAACTAATGGTCATTAGGTTCTTGTAACTTATATGACTATTAGTTTCTTGTAACTTATGTAACATCTATCACATTCATCTACCCACATTACTACCCCTCATTCTACCCATTGATTATATGGAAGACTTCTTCATCTATAAATAGTGGTGTTTCTTCCTTTGTGAAGTATCCGAGAAAAAAAAGATAAGTGTGAAATAATATTGTAGTGCGTAGTAGTGAAACAGAGAGAGTTGAGACAAAGTAAATATTCTAAGTCTTCAACTATATCCACTATATAAAAGAGAACACTCATATGTTGAAGGAAGGTGTTTTTTTTGTGGAGCTTTGGACTATAAAGAATTTTTTTTGAAAACAATCCTCTAAAAGTCTTTAATGTCTGGACCCTTGCCATTGCTATTCACACAAAGCGATGAAATGACTTTGGTTGACATTGCCTTATGGTTGTGTGTGGCATGTTCGGCGTTGCAAGTGTGATCCAAACATATTTATAGATATAAATTGTTGAGCATTCGTACTTCCTCGATTGCCAAAACCATACACAACCTGGGGTTACACATTTCACCTTGAACCATTTACTACAACTCTTCAACGTAGCATAATTAAAAGAATTCCTCGTCGATGATTTTTCCAATAAAATTTTAGCTCATTCTTGCTGGTAATGTTTGTTATATTTGGAAATTAGTTTCATCACAGAATGTGTGGTTGGGTTGTGATCCTGATCCATACTCTCGTTTCTCTAGGATCACTTTTTTTATCGATTAGGCTGAAGTTGGGATGATGATATTTGATTGGTTTGAACATACAAGTTCTATTGAGGTGGAAGTATTGTGATTAGGGTGATTTGTTTTGACCAATCAAATTTTAGTTTATATTTTTTAATGGTTCAAAAACATCAGTGTACACGAGGCGTGTTTTCATACGTGTTTGATTTGATTAGACATGTTGTATCACTTTCAATGTGTGGCATGGTCTTATTGACTTTTTCACTTGGCCGACATTTCTTTTGACACATCATACCAAATTGTGCATATTGCATTAATTTATTTCAAATTTGGTATAACCTAAATTAATTCTAAACCCTAAAAGTAAAATAAATGCAAGAACCCGAAGGAAAAAAACAGAGTATATACAAAATATATGCATATATTGGGAAAGAAATATGGGGTCCCATGGACGGCAGAATCAAGTTAAAATGAAATCAACAAATTTGCAAATCTTGCACTCCGGCAAAATCGAAGTTTATCCCACCTTGCGGAATTCTGTTGTCATCATTATCACCAAAAATAAAATGGTTAGGAGAGTGGACATAATGATATAGAGCTACAACAATTTCTCTTCTACTTAGCTCTGTTTAATTCATCTAAGAACTTGGAATCAAGGTCTAATCACGGTGTTGGTAAAAACCCCTGTAGAAATTGAGTATTCTGTTATTGAAAATTCACTTAACCTAAAGAAAAGTACTTTAAAAAGAAAGAATCTTCATGTAATTTTTGTGAAATTTGTAAAAATATGTGTCTGCTGCCAAACAAAATGATGCGGGTGTAACAACCCTAAAAATGAATAGGATCAAGACTTAGGTTCTCAAGAATGCTTGCGATTACACCAAGGTCCACACGGGCTGATACGCGTAGAACCAGACCTTAGAACCCTTACTAAGACCAATCCAACTAACTTGGGGAGTTAATTGAGCTTGGAAAGGTTGGAACCAACCATGTGAGGCTCACGAAAATGAAGATTTAATCGAAAGAGTTTTTACACGACTCAAAAGAAGAAATTTTAAGTTTTGAGGGTCCAAGGGTAAAATGGTCTTTTCCAAGTGAAGGGTAATATTGTAATTACCCTGAGGAATTAATTATTTACTAAATTAATTTAATTAAATAAAAGCAATTCGGGTGGGGCAACCTGAAATGACCCATTTTCGCAAATGGGAGTCACTCGGGTTTGAGCCCCACTAGAAGCAAGGATTTAACTTGCTTTTATTTAATTTGATAAATTAATTTAATTAAATAATAAATATTAGCTGATTTAGGAAAAAGAAAAATCAGATTTTTATTTAAAGTTTGAAAGAGTCCTAGTTGACTAAGTCCTTACCTAAGCCTAAACTACCTTGCACGTTTAACTCTTTCCTTCTCTCACGTCAACATCTCTCTTCTCTTTCACGATTATTCTCTACAAAACTAAGGTGAAGAACTGAAAATATATCAAGAGTTCTTCACACTTGAAGAACTCACACGAAATTTTAAGAAAAACAAAGTAACCAAAACGATAAAGCAAAGAGAAGTTGTTGTCGGGTAGTGTGGAAGATTGAGGAAGCTTGGACTGATTTGTGGAGAGGATTTTGGGCAGCAATTTCGTGGTTGAACAAGGAAATTAAGGTATGGGTCTTCTTACTCTTGGTCCCTTTCCCAAGAGACCCCTAGGATTCAGAATATTCGGCTCAAAAACTAGGATTGTTTTCCCCGTTGCATGTCCCTGTCATTAGCTCCCAACGAATTCGTAGGTTGGTATGAATGCTGGTAGACTTAGGAATGTGTGATGTTTGTGCTGAATGTGAATGTGTTGAATGTACGTTAAATTACGAAAATGACAACCCATGTATGTGTTCGGAATTATGTGTAATTGTGTGCAAGTGTGTGACCATGACAAGGGTCTCGGCCTTGATGCTCTAAATTGTTAATGTTGTGGTTGTTAATTTACGTACACAAACTCATGAAGATCGTGATGTTCATAAAAAGGAAATGTGGCTGATTTGAATAAGAATCCTATAGCCAATTAATTCTATGAATGATGCACTTAAAAATACGTTAAAACGGATCCATGAATGTAACCTTGAACTAAGTAATGCATTGATGTTATGAGTTAGAAAGTGACTAAAATTTCCAGCATTTTACAAGTTAGTTTTAGGCTAAATGTTAATGCATAAGAATCTGGAAATTTAATATAAAATAAAAGAATGAGGCCACTAGGAATTGAACCCGTGACCTCATCCTTGGGCGAAATAATCCACGGAAATGGGTGAGGGTTGGGGGGTTCGATCCTGGGTGCAGGCGGAGGGATGAATGAGTAAAATAAATGAGGGGAGTGGGATTCGAACCCACCACCCCTCGGTCAGAACTCAAGAAGAACAGAAAATAAAATAAAAAGAAAACGATGTGAGGCGTGGGAATCGAACCCACGACCTCAAGGCTGGGAATAGAGATGGCGAAATAAGTATTAAAAACAAGTGAGGCTGTGGGGGTTTGATCCCACGACCTCACTGTCCATGCTCTCAACTAAGCGAAAAAAAAATTAAAAAAATATATATGGGGTTGTGGGGGTTCGAACCCACCACCTCACAGCCCCTAGCGAAAATTAATTAAAAGTAAGGAGGCTGTGGGGGTTCGAACCCACAACCTCCCCGCTTAGGCGAATTAAAGAACAAAATAAAAGAGGCTGTGGGGGTTTGATCCCACAACCTCTTGGTTTAGGCGAAATTGGCCAAGATGAAGTTAATAAAAATTAAAAAGGGGTTGTGGGGGTTCGAACCCACAACCCTTCGGCTAAAATTAGGATTATTACTAAGGAGAACATTAATCCTTCAATGTTAATATTGTGATTTAACTTAGAGTCATAATGTTATGAATATTAGAATAAAATCATTTAAAAATATAAATGATATCCAATTGATTCAAGACTTGGGTTTGCTTGCTCAAACTTCCGTATTGATAGATAAGTCATACGTGAATAAAATATCCGAGAATAATGCCACATACTTAGATCGAAATCAAGATCTTGGCACATATACAAGATGCATAAGTCTTGTATCACATAATCTTAGACGAAATATGAATGAAGTGTCATGACTTGAATGTATAGACGCATAAGTCTAACATACGTTCAAAGTAAGTGAATCTAAGAAGTATGTAATGAAATGATGAACCCTAAAAGGGTTAAGTATGAGTGTAAGATACACTAAATGGCCAAGTGCATTGGCATATGATGAAATGAACGTTCACGTAATAAGAGGTGAGTAACTATGAAAAGAAAGGGTGTTAATGATACTGAATGTGGTGACAACATGATATAAGATTAATGTAAATGATGAGAGCAATCTCGAATGAGCCTAAATAAATGTTACCAATACCTACTCACCTATGTGAGTGTAAGATAATGAAGAGATCAGTCTCTATGAACACTCTAATGAAGGTATTGAGCTTAACACACTTGATACTAATGATGAGATGAGAAATCATCTAATAAGCTATGATGTCCTCATACCAAAAGTCAGCTTCCATGACGTATGAGTTGAATGAAATGGAACTTTAAACTGAGCACCGATAGACTAGCTATGAGCGGTAATGCCTTCTTTCGGGAAGGGCGAAGGTTCACATAACTCTCATGAGATGAGACTGTCCGGCTTGCCGGGTATAGGTCTCCATACATCTCCTAGTCTTCGAACCTATACTGCCAATATAGGGATCTGGCGGGGTTAAATTCCCATGTACGCTAGCATGTTTTTGGGTCACCTTGGCCGGTGATTCCACCTCTTGTCGGTGTGGGGGAGACACTGGATTTCATGATGCTCACATGATCTATGTCGGTTAAAGTTAAAGTTCCCAATGAATGAATGAGGCCAGCCTCAAATGATGCACATAATGAAATAAACGATACCAAAGGTGTTAGGATAGGATAATCAAGAGGTGAGCTAGAATCAGGTAATAACACTAGGTTATTCTTGATCATTGCACAGCAAACCCGATGAAAGTCGTAAACTACACCCTAGGTATAGCTGGTTTTCATACTGGCCTATGAACGAAATGAAATGAAGTATGTATGAATGAATGAAGCAAACTCTGTGTTTGCTAATGAAGACTCCCTAGTTGAGTTCCAATATGTTGAGCCCTCATTTCTGGGATGTCTTAATGTTAAGTCCATGATTCCAAGGTCTCATGGCATATGAATGAATGACATTAAAGAAGTTATGTGCTACATGCAAAAGGTGCTATGTGCTATATGATATGTGCTATGTGTAAATGTTATGTGTTGTGTGCAAATGTGATAAGTATGATGACATATGTTATTCTCATGGCATAACTTTCCTAATCCAAATTTGGAAAGCTCATTTACTTTCCTAATCCAAATTTGGAAACTTTCCTAATCTCAATTTGGCAAGTCCACTGACTTGACTTCCAAAAATCATGTTGTTAGGAAAGAGCTATTCTTTCTCATGCATGTCCTTGGTGTGTGCTTGCATATACCCATACTTAGTACAAGTGTGTACTAACCCTATACAAACTCTACTATTTTAGGTGCAGGCACAGGTGGATGATAGAGCTACAGGATCATCGTTGCAGTTATCCGGACGTCCAGCATTCATCCGGAGTTGGTAGGTCCTCATGCTTTCGAGGATGCTACTATTTTATATTCTAGCTTAGTTTTAGAGTTGAGCTAGTGGAGCATGTTCCACTAGCGTTTCTTTCCTGTTTTTATTCACACTATGTGTTGGTGCCATTTTGGCAATTATACGCTTTATAAGTATTGAACTATTCCTTTCATTTGATTATCTCTTAATGTTAGATGGTTGATGGTGAACAAAGTACGAATGTATTAGAAATGTTTAGTAAGCAATATTTAGAAACAAAAAGTTTCAAATTTTCCGCTAAAATTAACCTATGTGAAGTAAGAATGACGTAAGTAGGCTTGTCTGCGACCTCTGAGAGGTCAACGACGCCGGTCTCATCTGGGGTCTAAATTCCAGTCGTGACAAAGTTGGTATCAGAGCACTAGGTTAAATTACAAAAAAAATAAGTTCACATCAACCACATTGAGTAGTTTCTAAGTCATGGTAGTGAAGTGCACCACTATCCTGAATTAGAGACTGCATGATGCGTAGGAAAATTTCCCTTTTTCTGATCTTATCGTGCTTTTTTGAATGCCTGAATTCGTGGTGTTATGAGCGTGTCTAAAATCAATCCTTTTTGTTTTTCAAGAGAATGAACACTAGGAGAGGAAATGGTCAGAGGAGAGGAGGAGCAGCTGCTAGGGGTAATCAGGATCTACCCCAGGCTCCAGCTGAAGGAGTGGCCATGCCAGTTAACCCAACTGGGCTGACTGATGCTGAAGTGAGGGTATCTCTGGCCCAAATGGCAAAGGCCATTACCATGCAGGCCCAGTCTATGACTGCCCAGGTCAACCGACAGGATGTTCAGAGGGAGAAACCACCGGTTCGTAGCATGGCTGACAGGCTGAGGGATTTCACGAGGATGAATCCTTCTATTTTCACCGGGTCTAGGACATCAGAGGATCCCCAGGAGTTTGTGGATGAGATTCATAAGATCCTGGTGGCTATGGGGGCCACTGAGTTTGAGAAGGCTGAGTTGGCTTCCTACCAGCTCAAGGATATTGCACATACTTGGTGCAATATGTGGCAAGATAGACGTGTCTTAGGTGGAGTGCCAGTCACATGGGAGCTGTTCAAGACAGCATTTCTGGAGAGATTCTTTCCCAGGGAGATGAGGGAGGCCAAGGTTGAGGAATTCATCAACCTCAAACAAGGCTCTATGACAGTCAGGGAGTATTCCCTGAAGTTTGTTAAGCTGTCAAGGTATGTTGTTTTCCCTAGTATTTAATAGCAAGAATGAGGATAATACTGACTTTGTTGAAATCACCCAGGTATGCTACTTCCCTGGTTTCTAACAGCAGGGATGAGATGAGCAGGTTCCTCACAGGAATCAATGGAGACATGGAGGAGGAGTGTCGATCTGCTATGCTCCATGATAATATGGATCTTTCCAGGTTGATGGTGCATGTCCAGCAGGTAGAGGACATCCGCAGAAAGAGAGGTGTTTGTGATGCTAGGAGGCCTAGGCCTCAAGATCAGGCAGGACCCAGTCATGGAGGCCACAGGAACAACTTTGGCGTCCGTGAGCAGCCAAGGTTCAAAAAGGGGCAACAGAGTTCTGGGAATTCTAATCCTCAGAGGAGTGCTACACCTAGAGGAGGCAGACCTGAGCCTAAGAAGGGCAATGGAGGTGAGATGCAGCTTGCTAAGAATAACTGTGCTAAGTGTAGCCGAGCTCACAGTGGAGAGTGCAGACAGGGCACTAATGCCTGCTTCGGTTGTGGTAAGAGTGGACACATGGTCAGAGACTGTCCACAGAACAGAGGTCAGGCCGGAGGTAATACTCAGCCTAGGCCTAATCCACAGGGTGCAGCAGCAGCCGAGCCTCCTAAGAGGAACAGGTTCTATGCCCTGAAAGGCAGAGAGGAGCAGGAGAAGTCCGCTGATGTGGTGACAGGTATGCTGCAAGTGTTCTCAACTTCTGTTTATGCTTTACTTGATTCAGGGTCTACGCTTTTCTTTGTAACTCCTCTGATTGCTCTTACTTTTGAGATATTGCCTGAAGTTCTACATGATCCTATAGTGGTTAGTACACCTTTAGGAGAGAATGTAAGAACTGATAGAGTATACAAGGATTGCCCAATAGTTGTGAGTGGTAAAACTATGTGTGCAAACCTGGTTGAGTTACCCATGCATGATTTTGATGTTATTCTTGGCATGGATTGGCTTCACAGTTGTTATGCTAGCTTGGACTGTCGTAGTAGAGTGGTGAGATTTCGCTTTCCTAATGAAGAAGAGTTAGTCTGGGAGGGGTACAATTCGAGTCGTCCTAACCCCTTGATTTCAAATCTTAAGGCTAATAAAATGATGTCCAAGGGGTTATTGTGTCATCTTGTGAGTGTTAATGATCTAGATCATGACATTCCTTCCATAGACTCAGTACCAGTAGTGAATGAGTTCTTAGATGTGTTTCCTCATGATTTGCCTGGAGTCCCTCCCCTTCGAGAGATTGACTTTGGTATCGACTTAGAACCCGATACTAAACCAATCTCAATTCCTCCTTACCGAATGGCTCCAGCTGAACTCAAAGAGTTGAAGCTGCAGTTAAAAGATCTCACTGACAAGGGTTTCATTCGGCCGAGCATATCCCCTTGGGGCGTTCCAGTATTGTTTGTAAAGAAGAAAGATGGAACCCTTAGAATGTGTATCGATTATCGGCAGCTCAACAAAGTCACTATAAAGAATAAGTATCCACTCCCCAGAATAGATAATTTGTTCGATCAACTCCAAGGGTCTAGTTTCTTCTCTAAGATTGATCTTCGTTCAGGGTATCATCAGCTTAGGGTTAGGGATGGAGATATCCCAAAGACAGACTTTCGTACCCGCTATGGTCACTATGAGTTTTTAGTCATGTCATTTGGTCTCACGAATGCACCTGCTGCATTTATTGATCTCATGAACAGGGTCTTCCGTGAATACCTTGACTCTTTCGTCATAGTATTCATTGATGACATTCTCATCTACTCTAAGACCAAGGAAGAGAATGAACAGCATTTGAGACTAACCTTGCAGGTACTTAGACAGCATCAGTTGTATGCCAAATTCAGCAAATGTGAATTCTGGCTGAGATCAGTGACCTTCCTGGGTCATGTTGTGTCCGATCAGGGCGTGGAGGTGGATCCCAGGAAGACTGAGGCTGTGAAGAACTGGCCAAAGCCTCTTACTCCTACTGACATCCGTAGCTTTTTGGGATTGGCTGGTTACTACCGCAGGTTTGTGGAGGGCTTTTCTTCCATTTCTGCCCCATTGACAGCTTTGACTAAGAAGAAAGCCAAGTTTGAATGGACGGAGACTTGTGAGAAGAGTTTCCTAGAGCTCAAGGACAGACTCACGTCAGCCCCGGTGCTTACTTTGCCTAAGTGTGGTGAGAATTACACTGTTTATTGTGATACATCTAGGGTTGGTTTGGGTTGTGTTCTTATGAAGGTTGGTAAGGTGATAGCCTATGCATCCAGACAGCTCAAGGTTCATGAGAAGAATTATCCCACACATGACCTGGAGTTGGCAGCTATGGTGTTTGCACTGAAGCTGTAGAGGCATTATCTGTATGGAGTGCATGTAGATGTGTTCACAGACCATAAGAGCCTCCAGTACGTGTTCACACAGAGGGAGTTGAATCTACGTCAGCGGAGATGGTTGGAGCTGTTGAAGGATTATGACATGAATGTGCACTACCATCCAGGTAAGGCTAATGTTGTAGCTGATGCTTTGAGCAGGATGAGCATGGGAAGTACAGCTCACGTTGAGGATGAGAAGAAGGAGCTGGTGAAAGATGTACACAGACTGGCCAGACTGGGTGTGCATTTGGTTGACTCCACTAGTGGGGATGTTTCAGTTCATCCTAGTTCTGAATCATCCTTGGTAGTTGAAGTCAAGCAGGGTCAGCATCTAGATCCCATGTTGATGGAGCTGAAGGACTCAGTGCTGATGAAGATGAATGAGTCTTTCGCTTTGGGAGGTGATGGCATACATAGGTATCAGGACAGGTTGTGTGTGCCAGATGTGGATGATTTGCGAACCAGGATTGTTGCAGAGGCCCATGGTTCCAGATATTCTATACATCCAGGTTCCACCAAGATGTATCATGATCTCAAGCAGATTTATTGGTGGGATGGCATGAAGAAGGACATTGCAGAATATGTGGCCAAGTGTCCTAATTGTCTGCAGGTTAAGGCAGAGCATCTCAAGCCTGGTGGTCTGACGCAGATTATTGAGGTTCCGACTTTGAAATGGGAGGCCATTAATATGGACTTCGTGGTTGGGCTTCCGAGGACTAGGAGACAACATGACCCCATATGGGTTATTGTGGACAGGATGACTAAGTCTGCCTACTTTATCCCTGTGAAGTCTACTTACAGAGCCGAGGATTATGCGAGACTCTACATTGATGAGATTGTGAGATGGCATGGGATTCCCTTGTCTATTATTTCAGACAGAGGAGCTCAGTTTACTTCTCATTTCTGGAGATCTTTCCAGAAGAGCTTGGGCACGCAGGTGAAGCTTAGCACTGCCTTTCACCCTCAGACAGATGGGCAGGCAGAGCGCACCATACAGACATTGGAGGATATGTTGAGAGCGTGTGTGATTGACTTCAGAGGTAACTGGGATGACCATCTGCCTTTGATAGAGTTCTCGTATAATAATAGCTAGCACTACAGCATTGGGATGGCACCGTTTGAGGCACTGTATGGTAGCAGGTGTAGATCTTCAGTTGGGTGGTTCGAGGTTGGAGAGTCATCCAGTTTGGGGCCGGAGATCATTCATGAGGCCTTAGAGAAGGTCAGAATGATTAGGGACAGGTTGACTACCGCGTACAGTCGGCAGAAGTCATATGCTGATAACAGAAAGCGGCCTTTAGAGTTTGATGTTGGTGACCAGGTTTATTTGAAAATATCGCCTATGAAAGGGGTGATGAGATTTGGTAGGAAAGGGAAGCTGAGTCCGAGGTATGTTGGGCCATATGAGATCCTACAGCGTGTGGGTGAGGTGGCCTATGAGTTGGCATTGCATATAGAACTAGCTTCTGTTCATCCAGTCTTTCACGTATCTATGTTGAAGAAGTGCCTAGGTGATCCAGCATCAATCTTACCTGTGGAAGGTTTGGGGGTTGGTGAAGACTTGTCTTATGAGGAGGTACCTGTTGAGATCTTAGACAGACAGGTCAAGCGGCTGAGGAACAAGGAGATTGCCACAGTGAAGGTATTTTGGAGAAATCATCTTGTTGAGGGTGCTACGTGGGAAGCTGAGGCCGACATGAGAGCCCGCTACCCTCACCTGTTCAGCTCTTGAGGTTAGATTTTATACTCTTAAACCTATGTTTCCTTACCTCCCCGTATTTTTTTTTACTATTGATTGACTTTGTATAGTGCTTTTATTGTGATCTGACTGGCATTATAACGTGAATTAGTAGTGTCATTCGGGGACGAATGTTCCTAAGGGTGGGATAATGTAACAACCCTAAAAATGCATAGGATCAAGACTTAGGTTTTCAAGAATGCTTGCGATTACACCAATGTCCACACGGGCTGATACGCGTAGAACCAAACCTTAGAACCCTTACTACGACCAAGCCAACTAACTTGGGGAGTTAATTGAGCTTGGAAAGGTTGGAACCAACCATGTGAGGCACACGAAAACGAAGATTTAGTCGAAAGAGTTTTTACCGGACTCAAAAGAAGAAATTTTACGTTTTGAGGGTCCAAGGGTAAAATGGTCTTTTCCAAGCCAAGGGTAATATTGTAATTACCCTGAGGAATTAATTATTTAATAAATTAATTTAATTAAATAAAAGCAATTCGGGTGGGGCAACCCGAAATGACTCATTTTCGCAAATGGGAGTCACTCGGCTTCGAGCCCCACTAGAAGCAAGGATTTAACTTTCTTTTATTTAATTTGATAAATTAATTTAATTAAATAATAAATATTAGCTGATTTAGGAAAAAGAAAAATCAGATTTTTATTTAAAGTTTGAAAGAGTCCTAGTTGACTAAGTCCTTACCTAAGCCTAAACTACCTTGCACGTTTAACTCTTTCCTTCTCTCACGTCAACATCTCTCTTTTCTTTCACGATTATTCTCTACAAAACTAAGGTGAAGAACTGAAAATATATCAAGAGTTCTTCACACTTGAAGAACTCACACGAAATTTTAAGAAAAACAAAGTAACCAAAACGATAAAGCAAAGAGAAGTTGTTGTCGGGTAGTGTGGAAGATTGAGGAAGCTTGGACTGATTTGTGGAGAGGATTTTGGGCAGCAATTTCTTGGTTGAACAAGGAAATTAAGGTATGGGTCTTCTTACTCTTGGTCCCTTTCCCAAGAGACCCCTAGGATTCAGAATATTAGGCTAAAAAACTAGGATTGTTTTCCCCGTTGCATGTCCCTGTCATTAGCTCCCAACAAATTTGTAGGTTGGTATGAATGCTGGTAGACTTAGGAATGTGTGATGTTTGTGCTGAATGTGAATGTGTTGAATGTACGTCAAATTACGAAAATGACAACCCATGTATGTGTTCGGAATTATGTGTAATTGTGTGCAAGTGTGTGACCATGCCAAGAGTCTCGGCCTTGATGCTCTAAATTGTTAATGTTGTGGTTGTTAATTTACGTACACAAACTCATGAAGATCGTGATGTTCATAAAAAGGAAATGTGGCTGATTTGAATAAGAATCCTATAGCAAATTAATTCTATGAATGATGCACTTAAAAATACGTTAAAACGGATCCATGAATGTAACCTTGAACTAAGTAATGCATTGATGTTATGAGTTAGAAAGTGACTAAAATTTCCAGCATTTTACAAGTTAGTTTTAGGCTAAATGTTAATGCATAAGAATCTGGAAATTTAATATAAAATAAAAGAATGAGGCCACTAGGAATTGAACCCGTGACCTCATCCTTGGGCGAAATAATCCACGGAAATGGGTGAGGGTTGGGGGGTTCGATCCTGGGTGCAGGCGGAGGGATGAATGAGTAAAATAAATGAGGGGAGTGGGATTCGAACCCACCACCCCTCGGTCAGAACTCAAGAAGAACAGAAAATAAAATAAAAAGAAAACGATGTGAGGCGTGGGAATCGAACCCACGACCTCAAGGCTGGGAATAGAGGGGGCGAAAATAAGTATAAAAAACAAGTGAGGCTGTGGGGGTTCGATCCCATGACCTCACTGTCCATGCTCTCAACTTAGCGGGAAAAAAAAATTAAAAAAATATATATGGGGCTGTGGGGGTTCGAACCCACCACCTCACAGCCCCTAGTGAAAATTAATTAAAAGTAAGGAGACTGTGGGGGTTCGAACCCACAACCTCCCCGCTTAGGCGAATTAAAGAACAAAATAAAAGAGGCTGTGGGGGTTTGATCCCACAACCTCTTGGTTTAGGCGAAATTGGCCAAGATGAAGTTAATAAAAATTAAAAAGGGGTTGTGGGGGTTCGAACCCACAACCCTTCGGCCAAAATTAGGATTATTACTAAGGAGAAAATTAATCCTTCAATGTTAATATTGTGATTTAACTTAGAGTCATAATATTATGAATATTAGAATAAAACCAATTAAAAATATAAATGATATCCAATTGATTCAAGACTTGGGTTTTCTTGCTCAAGCTTCCGTATTGATACATAAGTCATACGTGAATAAAATATCCGAGAATAATGCCACATACTTAGATCAAAATCAAGATCTTGGCACATATACAAGATGCATAAGTCTTGTATCACATAATCTTAGACGAAATATGAATGAAGTGTCATGACTTGAATGTATAGACGCATAAGTCTAACATACGTTCAAAGTAAGTGAATCTAAGAAGTATGTAATGAAATGATGAACCCTAGAAGGGTTAAGTATGAATGTAAGATACACTAAATGGCCAAGTGCATTGGCATATGATGAAATGAACGTTCACGTAATAAGAGGTGAGTAACTATTAAAAGCAAGGGTGTTAATGATAATGAATGTGGTGACAACATGATATAAGATTAATGTAAATGATGAGAGTAATCTCGAATGAGCCTAAATAAATGTTACCAATACGTACTCACCTATGAGAGTGTAAGATAATGAAGAGATCAGTCTCTATGAACACTCTAATGAAGGTATTGAGCTTAACAACTTGATACTACTGTGAGATGAGCAAATCATTCTAATGAGCTATATGTCCTCATACTAGAAGTCAGATTCCTGACGTATGCGTTGAATGAAATGGAACTTTAACAGATGCACGATAATCGCTTATTGAGCGGTGATGCCTTCTTTCGGGAAGGGCGAAGGTTCACGTAACTCTCATGAGATGAGACTGTCCGGCTTGCCGGGTATGGGTCTCCATACATCTCCTAGTCTTCGAACCTATGCTGCCAATATAGGGATCTGGCGGGGGTTAAATTCCCATGTACGCTAGCATGTTTTTGGGTCATCTTGGCCGGTGATTCCATCTATTTTCGGTGTGGAGGAGACACTGGATTTCATGATGCTCACATGATCTATGTCGGTTCAAGTTAAATTTCCCAATGAATGAATGAGGCCAGCCTCAAATGATGCACATAATGAAATAAACGATACCAAAGGTGTTAGGATAGGATAATCAAGAGGTGAGCTAGACTCAGGTAATAACACTAGGTTATTCTTGATCATTGCACAGTAAACCTGATGAAAGTCGTAAACTACACCCTAGGTATAGCTGGTTTTCACACTGGCTTATGAACGAAATGAAATGAAGTATGTATGAATGAATGAAGCAGACTCTGTGTTTGCTAATGAAGACTCCATAGTTGAGTTCCCATATGTTGATCCCTTATTTCTGGGATGTCTTAATGTTAAGTCCATGATTCCAAGGTCTCATGGCATATGAATGAATGACATTAAAGAAGTTATGTGCTACATGCAGAAGGTGCTATGTGCTATATGATATGTGCTATGTGTAAATGTTATGTGTTGTGTGCAAATGTGATAAGTATGATGACATATGTTATTCTCATGGCATAACTTTCCTAATCCAAATTTGGAAAGCTCATTTACTTTCCTAATCCAAATTTGGAAACTTTCCTAATCTCAATTTGGCAAGTCCACTGACTTGACTTCCAAAAATCATGTTGTTAGGAAAGAACTATTCTTTCTCATGCATGTCCTTTGTGTGTGCTTGCATATACCCATACTTAGTACAAGTGTGTACTAACCCTATACAAACTCTACTATTTTAGGTGCAGGCACAGGTGGACGATAGAGCTACAGGATCATCGTTGCAGTTATCCGGACGTCCAGCATTCATCCGGAGTTGGTAGGTCCTCATGCTTTCGAGGATGCTACTGTTTTATATTCTAGCTTAGTTTTAGAGTTGAGATAGTGGAGCATGTTCCACTAGCGTTCCTTTCCTGTTTTTATTCAGACTATGTGTTGGTGCCATTTTGGCAATTATACGCTTTATAAGTATTGAACTATTCCTTTCATTTGATTATCTCTTAATGTTAGATGGTTGATGGTGAACAAAGTACGAATGTATTAGAAATGTTTAGTAAGCAATATTTAGAAACAAAAAGTTTCAAATTTTCCGCTAAAATTAACCTATGTGAAGTAAGAATGACGTAAGTAGGCTTGTCTTCGACCTCTGAGAGGTCAACGACGCCGGTCTCGTCTGGGTCTAAATTCCAGTCGTGACAGCGGGGCACCAATTGCAATCATCGTTATAGTGAAGAAGGAAAAAAGAAGGCAAAAATATTAATAAGGATATCCAAGAGATGATTTCTATGAAGTGCCCTACTTCTGACTGCAATGGATTTTAGATATCGATTCAATAATGTCGGTTGATTTCCTTATGCGAGTAAGAGATTCCATTCGACTAATGGAAGTTTTGGCTTCGCCAATAGTTATTGATTGCCCTTTTATGGATTGTATGGGTACGCTGGTTGATAATCTAAGGGAATATCCAATTAGCGTATGAAATATATATGTTAGTGGGTAAAAATTGTGGTAGAAGATGACTATTGGTTCTTGTAACTTATATGGCCATTAGTTCTTGTAACCCTCATGATCATTAGTTTCTTGTAACTCATATGACCATTAGTTTCTTGTGACTTATGTAACATATATCGCATTCATCTACTCACATTACTACTCCTCATTCTACCCATTGATTATATGAAAGACTTCTCCACCTATAAACAGTGGTGTTTCTCCTTTATGAAGTATTTAAAGAAAAGAAGATAAGAAGTTTGAAATAATATTGTAGTGTGTAGTAGTGGAAGAAAGAGTTGAGATAAAGAAAATATTCTATGTTTTCAAATATATTCACTATATAAAAGAGAATATTTATATGTTGAAGGAATGTGTTCTTTTTTAGGAGATTTGGACTCTTCAACTACTCCGGAGGGGAAATGTCAAAAGTGATACTGCTTTATTGGTGTAGATTATGTCGCAGTGGGCCTGAATCTCTTTAAAGAGAGCGACATATACGTGTCTCATCCTAAAGATTATTTTATTCTTTTTTGTCATTTTATGTTCACCTATAATTTTTATTATTTGTGGTTATTACACAAACGCTAACTGGTTATGGTGATTAAACAATCAAAACCCTACAAATCAACTACACTACCATATATACAATATTTCGCAATTGTAAAGATTTTGTAACAATAATGTTTAGCTATCCTTTTGCTTTGGAATTTGGTTGGATAGGATTATCCTTAACAGTCACCCGCAAGGTGGAGGATTCATTCAGAAGACCAATCTTGGACTTGTTGGGCTGGAACAGATTCTTGCACAAAGGCTTTGTAAGAAGGTCAGCAAGGTGATCCTTTATAGATATGTGAGATATTTGAAGATCATCGTTTTAAACCAAATCTCTAACAAAATGGATGTCAATTTCTGGATGCTTCATTTAGGAGTAAAGAACTGGATTTTCACATGTGTATATGGTAAAGATATTATCACAGTATATTGTGGGAGGTGGAACTGAATAACCAAGTTCCCGAAGAAGGGATTTGACCTATTGAACCTCGGCAGTTGTTGCAACAACGACCCTGTATTCAGATTCAGTGGATGATCTAGCATCTGTCTTCTTCTTCTTGGAACTCTAACTAATTGGAATACGACCAAAATTTAAAAAGAATCCAGAACGGATCACCAGCCCAATCGGCACCAGAGAAGTCATGAAACTTTAGAGGAGATTTTGGAGTAACATGGATACCAAATGCATGAACTGGGAGAGTTTTTTGACAACAAAGACAATATTAGGCCTCGTAAGATTTAGATATTGCAACTAAAGAATGTACAGTAGAAATTGAGTAAAGAATGTGTAGTAGATATTGGAGTAGACTCTTCTTTAGGCTCTAAGAAAGGAAAATTCCTTTTGATTTTTTATGAACATCGACACTAAGAAAGAGACACCACTGATTGGGATCCTTTTATGAGAACCGGACTCCAAAGGCGTCAATAAACAGTTTAATGAAGGTTGAGTTGTTACCTGAGAGATCATCTACATACACTAAGAAATAGCAACATGTGGTACCTTTACGGTATATGAAAAAAGGGTGATCACTTTGTGATTTCCAAAAACCATACTTCAAGACAAATGATCGTAGAGCTTGGTACACCTTAGGGCTGCTTGAGTTTGTAGAGAGAGTCGACTTATTTATATAGATGGTGTTGCTTAGATATATCACGAATCCTCGTGGCAGTTTCATGAACACATGTTTTTCTAATGGACCATGCAAGAAGGCGTTATTCACATCCAATTGAAATAGAGGCAATGGATGTCTAACAACTAAAGTAAGAACCACACGAATTGTTACCAGTTTAACCACTGGGCTGAATTTCTCACAAAAACCGATTCCAGGTCATTGGTTGTATCCATTTTCAAGCAACCGGGGCTTGTATTTTTGAATGAACCATCTGCATTCCTATAGACCCTAAAATCCACTTCCAACCGACGAAATTTTGTTGATAATCTGTAGGGACAAGAATCCAAGTACCATTTTTAATTAATGCATTGAATTCATCTCACATAGCAGAGCGCCACCCAAGCTGGGCTAGAGTTTGTCCATTTGTTGTTAGTTCTAGTACTTCTGGTAAAGCATGTTTGGTGACATGGTGAACAGATTTAGGTCTGTAAATATTATTTTTGGAATGAGTGTTTGGCAATTAAGAGGAAGAAATGTTATTTTTTGTTGGAGGAGAATGATCAGTATTCACAGGTTGAAGAAGAAAGATTAGTGTTCTCCATTGATAATTATTCAACAAAATGATTTTCCAAGCAAGGATGAAGTATGAAAGAAATTTGATTAGAATGGGATTATAGTGTGAGAAGATTCAGCAGAAGGGATACCCTACCAATTTTAATTGGACCAAGAATCTGAAGGATGAGTTTGATATGGAAAACTATTTTCAAGAAAGACAACATGACGTGAGGTAATGTACCTCTCAAACTTATGATCATGGCAAACATATGCACTCTGATGCAAAGAGTACCAAAGAGAGATGCAAGGGACATACTTGAGATCAAATTTGGACTTGGTGTAAGGACAAAGGCAAGGATAACATAGGCAATCAAAGACACGCTAAAATTGATAATTTGGACAACGGTTAAAAAGCTTTTGATAGAGAGAGTAAAAATGAAAAAGTGGTGTGAGAAGACGATTAATGAGGTTTGTGGTTTTTTTGAATGCAAAAGACCAAGAGGAAGAACGGAGGGAAGTTTCAACTAAGTGACAATGGCGATGTTGTGAAACCCCATTGTGTTGTGGGGTGTGAGGTGGTGTTTGTAGATGATATATTCCATAAGATTGAAAATATTCTTTTAAGTGAAACATATTCCCCACCCCATCAGTGTAAATTGATTTTATCTTGACATTAAAGTTATTTTCGACAAGTTTTTGAATGGTGAAAAAATAGTATACACACATGATTTATCATTTAAAGGAAAGAACAAGATAAATTTTATGTAATGGTCCACAAAGATAATATAGTAACGAAACCCATCAACTGATTGCATATGGGAAGGACCCCATAATCATAGTATAATATCTCAAGAGGTCTACTTCTTGTTAGAGGATAAACACCAAAGGATTGACGATGACTTTTATTGCATTGGCAAGGATTACAAAAGGATGCTTTAATAGAATATATTGGTAACTAAAACTTGGACAAAATGAAATTAAAGATCCTAGCATTATAGGATGACCCAGAAATTGATGCCAAGACTATGATGAAACCTGAATGTTAATGCAGACATATTTATCCGAAACTGCAGAGGACAGAAACTTGTTCAAAATTAATCAAGTGCGCCTTAGAACTAAATCTCCCTCATGAATTGATCCTTCCCAAGAAAATAATCAGAAAAGAGCTCAATTAACACTTGGTTTGAAGTATAGAATAGTGGTACATATATGATATGGTTTTAGATAATGGAACACATAAAACATTAGAAAGATGGATTTTTTTTTGCAGCGAGAAAAATAGTACCAGAAACTACCCTAAAAAAAGTCATTACCGTCATATGTGAGATACACAAACCGGAGCCATCTGTTTGGTGCAGTTCGTCACTACCGTCATATGGAGAATGAAGAGATAGGTGATAACACACAAATTACCCTAAAAAAAGTCCAAGAGTAAGAGTTTCGTCATCAATAAAAAAATCCAACTAAGAGTAAGAGTCGAATCTTAGAGGGTACAATTTTTCGGCAATTGAAAAGACAAAGAATCATGAGTTACAAGTTTGAACCTAAACACTGAATTTATAATACTATCAAATTAAGAGCAATTTTTGTAACCAAGTAAAGGATTTAGGAAAAGACAATAAAAAGAAAGGCATAATTGGGATTTAGGAAATTCAGAACTTAAAACTCATTGAACGATCCATTGTCATCTCAATACATGCAAATCAATCAAAGGTAGGCAAGATAATCATCAAATAACACTTAACTTCTTTTGACCTCAAAGTGCTTTCTCTTGAAATCTCCTTTCAGTTTCAATCGTGTTCAACAACAGTACAATCCAATACCTTAATCTTAACCTCTATTTCTAGCAAGTTTAGCTTCCAACAAGGTAAACCTGAATTATATTCTTTCGTTCTCTAATTTAGGAATCAAAGTCAAACATCATTATCAATCTAATTTTCCACTTCGCGAATTATTTTTCAAGCAAACCATGAAGATCAAAAGCTAAATTCAAGCATGCACTATCAAATCATCAATTAAAGCATGTGAAATAGATCAAAACCTAGTCATGAAAACATGGAATCACATACAAAATCATTAGAATGAACAATCAAGACCCAAATAAGTTATCTATTTCTAGCATAAAATTCCAATTCCAATTAACAATTACATCCACAAATCTAGCAATTTAAAGCAAGGAAATGAAGAAGGGAATAAGAGATTTACTAAATAAAGGAAATTCTTCAAATCCACAACTGAAATGTAAGGCAACTTGCCTTTAGTGTTTCAACGCAACTGGAAATCTACAATTTTTCTCTCTAGATCTAGGCTAAGAGACGAATTACTCTACAAATTTGAAATTAGAATTGTTCAATGATAATCCATTCTGCCTCTTTCCAACCATTTTGTGAGAATAGGGTTCAAAACTTGAGAGATTCCAATTTTGCCCTTGTAAAAATAGGTGGTCCTCACAAATGCAGTTCGGAGTTCCAACATTAGGGAGTTGATAAAAGTGTATTACTCAATTTCCCTGAAAATATGTATCATTCCTTAACTTCTTGCAATTGCTATATGCAGGGGCGACTCTATAGTGTAAAAAATAAGGCATATCGAGGCCTCAAATGTTTATTGAGAATACATTATATGTAATTTTTTTATAAAATTTTATTTATTCTATAATAAAAAATATTATATATATATATATATATATATATATATATATATATTATTTTTTATTTGTTCAAAAAAATTATTTATTTTATTCACTTTCACCTCATACAAATAGAAGAAATTAAAAAAAAACATTGTTCACCTTCTTACATTTTTTGTGCTAGCATTTACATTATTTTTAATTCCTATTGTATTTATCTTTAACCAAGTTTTAAATAAGTTAATGTAATGCCTTATCAAATTATGAATAAGTAATTGGTAATTATTGAACAAAGTGAATTTAATCTATATATATACACATACACTATCCAGCAAAACCCAGCCAAGGCAACGGACTCGGCCGAATCAGCAGGGAAAGAAGACCCTGTTGATCTTGAATTTAGTCCAACTTTGTGAAATGACTTGAGAGGTGTAGTATGAGTGGGAGCCAAAAGAAGAAAGTGAAATACCACTACTTTTAACGTTATTTTACTTATTTTGTAAATCAAAAGAGGGGCACTGCCCCTCTTTTTGGACCCAAGACTTGCTTCGTGGGCCGATCCGGGTGGAATACATTGTCAGGTAGGGAGCTTGGATGGGGTGGAAAATCTGTTAAAAGATGACGCATCACATGTGTCCTAAGATGAGCTCCACGAGAATAGAAATTTTCTGTGAACCAGAAGGGTATAAGCCCGTTTGATTCTGATTTCCAGTACGGTTCGATATATATATAAAGTGGGAACCAAGTTATCATCTTTTT
Organism: Solanum sitiens; assembly: GCA_016801875.1. NCBI lineage: Eukaryota > Viridiplantae > Streptophyta > Magnoliopsida > Solanales > Solanaceae > Solanum > Solanum sitiens. The sequence goes on from JABWTJ010000517.1 coordinate 553,108, forward strand.
GAATTAGATTTTATGATTTTTAACACTTAATTTTATTTTAAATTTTTTATTTATTACTCATAGATTTTGTTAACAATTCATATAATGATTATATTAGTGTCAAAATTAAACTGACGAATCATCACCTAAATTAATAAATGAAAAATAAATATTTGAAGAAATCATTTATAAAAACAATGAAGTAAATATTTGAAGAAATCATTTATAAATAAAACATTAAGTAAATAATTTGCATCCAAAAGGTGTAACAAAAGTAAATTTTAAATAAATACATATGAAGTTTGTTTAGATTTTAGAGGCACGTTTAGATTTAGGTCACTAATAATGAAGATTTTAGTTTAGACCTTTACATATTTTGAGCCGCCCCTTGCTATATGTTACTCCGACAATTTGATTTACAACACTCTTCAAGCAGTTGTGCCTTTTCCCTCCTTAGCTAATATCCTTTTGTTGGTACTTTCTGTGCCATTAGAGCCTTCTGAGATGGAGCACGAGCTCTCTTCCCCATGGACATCACGTTACTAACCTACGCTCAAAGAGAAGGACTCATCGAGAAAATGTTTTTAAGAAAAAAATACCCTTTAAAACCCAAAATTGATAATATTTATTTTTCTATCATCCTCTTAGTGACGGACCGTCAATTGGGTGATGAGCAGTGTCGTCTTAACCCTTAGGCCACTAAAGCTATCTCTTTGGGCCCCATATATTTTGGGAGCCCCATTTGAAAAAAACAATTACTTATATATGTTATTTTTTTTAAAAAAATTACATGTACTGAGTGTTATGATTTCTACTAAGGAAATTGCATATGAGATGAAAATAAATCTGAATTTCGTAAGAAACAATTTGATAAAAATCACAAAGTCCCTTGAAGAATCTTTTAGAGTTGATTGTTTTATATATACAGAGTAGATCAAACTATCTTTACACTTCAGAATAGATTTGAACCAATTGAAGCATATGGAATATTTTTGATTTCTTAATTAGCGGTAAAATATTGAGATAACTAGATGATGAGAATTTTAAAATATTGTCTTAACCTTAGACTTTCTTTAACACGTAACAGTATTATGATATTGATGGTTTAAATTTATTTTTTGAATTAAAAGTGTTAAGGGAAATAATACAACTAGAAGATAATGATATAATAAAAATACTCAATCAAATAAAAAGACTGTTGTTCATCCTGTATTCCTAAGATACTAAGAATAAAAACATTGAAGAACTTTATAAGAAACAACAAAGTTAAAAGAGTATTTTCAAAACTAGAAAATTAAACTAGTAGAGAAAATAGAATAAGAAACAGATTAGAAATAATGTACAAAATATTTTTCTAAAAGAAGAAACTCGAGTCCACTGAATGCACAGTGTCCCCTTAAGGAAATTATTCTCCTCAAGTACCCGAGGTTATAGGAATATATCCTTCTAGAATAGAACGATCTTACTCACCTGTGTATCGGTACCTAAAATCACGGTGTCAGCGAACCACTCAATAGCAGTAAAGTACACTTAGAATACTAAATTTAGTAGTAGTAGAAGAGGTCAAGAAAATTTCTATTTTTAAAATGAGAGAAAATCCCTCATTTTATAGAAAACAAAGGGTAGTGTGAAAAGCTTTTTATTGTGCCTTACCGGAAAAGTCACAAACCTTTGGAAAAGTCACAATCTTTCGGAAAGGTCACCACCTTTCATAAAAGTCATAAATTTTCAAAAAAGTCACAACTTTTCATAAAATTCGCAACTTTTCATAAAAGTTACAACTTTTCATAGAAGTCGCAACTTTTCATAAAAGTCTCAACTCTTCATAAAAATCGGAACTTTTCATAAAAGTCACAACTCTTCATAAAAGTCGCAATTTTTCACCAAAGTCATGACTCTTTTTTAAAACCCAACAAAGACTTGATTATTTTCCAAATACACATTGCTTATGGAATAATATTAATAGTTACTGTAATCGTTGCCTCTTTCGAAAGAAGTTTTTTCGAAATTAAAATTGATTAAAATATTCTTTAAGATCATTAGCGTCGTAAGAGAGATCAAATGGTTTATATATGATCAACTTTAATATTATATTGTCTAGACGTTTCTATTGCTTCATCCTTACCATTCAGCAAATAGACATAGTCGTTTCTAATGCAATTGTCAATAAAAGTAATGAGATACTTTTTTACACCACGAAATGGTGTTGACTTCATATCACAAATGTCAGTGTAAGTCAATTCTAAGGGATTAAAATTCCTTTCAATAGATTTATAAGAATGCTCAACATACTTAGGTCCACACAAATTTGACTTTTTTATTTATTGCACTCAAAATTAGATAAAACTTCTAAGTGGATCAGTTTTTCTTACAAGGTTTTGTAATAGACATGTCCCAAGTGTTCATGTAACAAATAGTTAGACTCAAGCAAGTGAGATCCAAATAAAAATATTGAGTTTGAAAACTCTCCGCGAGGTAGCTTTTTCTCATAAATATTTGTTCCTATTTCTTACAACTATGTGTGACACAAACATTATTTAGAGTCATCACCTGGTCAAGTGTCCTTTTAGAAGGATCTTTCCATAAGATTCAATTTGATTGTTATAAAACTACCAGTGAACAAAGTTTCATCGCTTCCAGTAAAGGCAATATAATCCAAATGCTTCTTTTACAAAACACGACATATGACTTTTCACCAATATTACATATAATTTGGTAGTTTCATACTATACATACCATATACTAGTAAATCAGAAACTCAACGACCACAATATCAAATATACTCCAAGAATTTTGTGGGTCTATCATAATACAAAAATATCATTGAATTTTATATCCAAATTTAAATCAGACACTAAGTCAAGTATTTGGAAATAGTTTTTTCCACATATTTTTTTCATACTATCAAAATGTCATCGACAATATGAAACTTTATTTGGAAATATTATTCTACGAAAGAATTATAGTGCTTCAATTCTCTTTGACAATGTTTACATAATGTCAAAGTTTATTCCATAGAGGTACAAAATCACAAACTCTAAGTCACTGGAATTTTTCCTCTATCATAAATAGACATACCACTTAGTATTTAGAATACTAACAATAAGGGGAAAAATTTGTACAATTTGTTTTTATGTAGCAATGAAGTTTGTAGAAAACTAAAAGTACAACACTGACTTATTAGGTGAAGTTTTCAAACCAATTGCATAGTCCAATTGATTCAGAGTAGAAAACTACAATGATGTTTAGTCTACAACAATCAGACACAATCAAATTCACAAGTAGTACAAAACTACAAAAAAAAAATAATCTCCAAACAGAATAAACATATTCTTAGATTATCACGTAGAAATGTTTTTCTTTACAAATAGTCTTACAACTATAACAGTTTGACATACTATTTTATTACACAAAAATATGCATATCTCATTCTACAAACTAGTGAATTTAAATACAACACTATTTGCCAAGGAAAATTCATTCAAAAAACATGGGATTTGCATAACTTTTTCCAAAGACACTCATGATAAATTTAAAAACTGTTGGCCTTTAGAAACTGTTTTGCTCATTTGGTAAATTATAAGAAGGTTACCTGGTGTAGTCTTTAACCAGATTACCTCCACTTTTTCTATTCTCACTTCGACCTTGCTAAATAAACCACCGAATTCTGAAGAAGTAGTGCATTAATCTTTACTTCCATGATTTGTTTCTCTGAACTTGTAGAATAAAAGAAATACCAACAGTATATTAATTTCTTTAAGATTGTTGTTCATCTTGTATTCCTAAGATACTTAGAATAAAAACATTGAAGAACTTGATAAGAAACAACAAAGTTAAAAGAGTATTTTCAAAACTAGAAAATTAAACTAGTAGAGAAAATAGAACAAGAAATAGATTAGAAACAATATTCGAAATATTTTTCTTAAAAAAGAGAATCGAGCCCAATGAATGCACAGTGTCCCTTTAAGGAAACTATTCCCCTAAAGTACCCGAGGTTATTGAAATATATCCTGCCAGAATAGAACGATCTTACTCACTTCTGTATCGATAACTAAAACCACGATTTCAGCAAACCACTCAACGACAGTAAAGTACACTTAGGATACTACATTTGGTAGTAGTAGAAGAAGTCAAGAAAATTTCTATTTCTATTTTTAAAATGAGAGGAAATCCCTCAATTTATAGAAAGCAAAGGGTAGTGTGAAAAGATTCTTATTGTGCCTTACCGGAAAAGTCACAAACCTTTGGAAAAGTCAAAATCTCTTTAAAAGGTCACCATCTTTCATAAAAGTCACAATTTTAATAAAAGTCGCAACTTTTCATAAAAGTCACAACTTTTCATAAAAGTCACAACTCTTCATAAAAGTCGCAACTTTTCATAAAAGTCACAACTCTTCATAAAAGTCACAACTTTTGATCAAAGTCACGACTCTTCATTTTTCGTTCACACCTTTTAAAACCCAACAAAGACTTGATTGTTTTCCAAATACACATATTGCTTATGGAATAATATTAATAGTTTCTGTAACCGTTGCCTCTGTCGAAAGAAGTTTTTTCGAAATTAAAATTGATTAAAATATTCTTTAAGATCATCAGCATCGTAAGAGAGATCGAATGGTTTAGTTATATGATCATTTGAAAAGGAATTATTAAAACAAACAAATTATAAAACAGTACCTAATGACTTCACATCTAAAATAGCTAGAAAAGTTGATTTTGAATAAAAGTCTATACGACGGAAAAAAAATTAGGGCCTCTCTCTTAAATTTCGCTTTAGGCCCCCAATGTTATTAAGCCGGCCCTGATGATGAGCTGTCACTCAAGACATCAATACTGGCAAAAAATGACCTTACTGCTTAAATACATCGCCCAAGTGTGACGGACTATCACATACCTTATCACACAATGACACAATTTGCAGTGTCTTTGTAAATCGATCATAACTTTTTTACTCCGGACATGGATTGACAAAAGGTCAGTGGATTTGAAAAGAAGACTCATACACCTTTAATGTGATAGGTCATAAGTTACATTGCTCTTCATATTCTAACAGATATGGCTTTTTGAAGTTTCCTCTTATATGAACTCATACGAAAACTTAGCCGGTAGGAAAACTTTGAACTCTGCTAGAGGTTCCTTATGACTCCAATTCAAATCGAATACACTTAAAACACTTAGAAATTGATCATAACACATATATACAACTAGGTAACTTGCCCGTGCTTCGCGTGACCGTTAACTACGCCAATAACTACTTTTGAAGATTTTATATATAAGTGTTTTTGAAAGGGTACAACCCTAGGATAAATTGTCAAGAATATTTTATCCAAAGAAGAAATGAAATATCTTTTAATCTTAAAACGATTTTTTTTTATTCTAAGTCTGTATGAATTTTGTTATTAATTCTTTATTTTACTGAAGTTGTTCATCACTAAAGTCTTTAGAAAATAAATGTAATTGTTTCATTGTCTATATTTGTATTTTTAAAAAGTTGTACAAACATTTTATTCATCAATTTCACGAGCTTTTCTCCTATTCAAGGCCTCTACATACAACATCTAAATATTATAAATCTTAGATAGTTGTGTACTTGATAAGTTAATTAAAATATAAAAACACATCACTTGGAGTTCAGTGAAATAATGTATGTCACGTAAATAATTTGGATTAAATGATTTCTTGGCAAGTCCCTTATTCATAATCATACGCAGTCGATGACACTACTTTGATATCCAAAAGACATATTTTGTTGTTTATGTATTTATAAGGAGATAATTATTTCTTTAATAGTTGATTAATATAGATTCATCATACTTTGATGGGTAATTCATTGACTTCAAACCCAAAATTTGAACCCCAAACGTTTGATTAAGGTTGATTACAATACTTACCATCATACTACATTCCTTTATTTTTTTGGATGTCACTAATCGATTGAATGGTTCGATATGATAGAAAGTTGAATAAATAATTCTCCAAGGTAGTGTGAAACACCATAACTTTTGAACACTCAAAGTCGCTTCTTGGACATTCCTTGGATATTTTAGCCACTAAAAACTCTATAAAGATCAAAGTCATGTATTTTACAAGGTTAGGAATTCTAATATACATGACACCAATAGTCTAATGATTACATCAAAACTCTAGATTATCATAATTTTACTTCAACATAATGATCAAAAGCATAAACATAAAAAATAAAGTTTAAAACATGTGCTCAAAAATAAAAATTAATAATAAATTAATGACAGTAAAAAACATATGAGGATCTGTAAAAATAAAATGAAACATAAAGGAAAACATCGAGCCCACTGAATGCATATTGTCCCCTTAAGGAAATTATTTTATTCTAGTGCCCGAGGTTTAAAGGAATAAATCATCTCACGACAGAATGATTCTATTCACCAGTGTGTTGATATAAAAACAATGGTATTAGTGAGTCAGGAGCAAAGTACATGAATATTAATTGTGCAGATGAAGAAGAAGTTCAGAATATTCGTTGTTTTGAAATGAGAGGAACTCCCTCTATTTATAGACAACAAAGGATAGTGTGATTATATGTTTAATGTGCCTTATCAAAAATGTCACAACTCTTTGGACAAGTCATAATCTTTCGTAAAACTCACAATTTTTTATAAAAGTCGCAACTCTTCAAGTAAAAGTCGCAATTCTTCATTAAAGTTGCAACTCTTCGTAAAATTCGCAACTATTCATTAACGTAGCATCTTTACATAAAATTCGCAACTCTCGTAAAATTCACAACTTTTCATAAAAAATCGAAACTTTTCGTAAAAAATCACAACCTTTTGTAAAAGTCGCAATTTTTCATAAAAGGGAAGACTAATTTTGGAAATAAATAAAATAAAAGAGAATTGTGGCTTGTGGTTGCGCCACATAGGCAGGCTTAGGATTCTCTTTATACAAATATATGATTATAGATTATCGGGTTTCGACTTATACACGGAGAATGGTTCGAACCTTCACTTAGAAGTTGTTGGGTACTACATCATTAAATATGAAAATTTTCCAAGTAAAACAAATAAAACGAAACATGTAACCCAAAAAATTATGAGCTTGCTTCTTTGATTTTAAAATATGTCAATGGAGAATACGCATCTTCAGTAGGTGAGAAACTATTTGAGCTCGAGCAATAGAGCTACATTGGAAATAGTCCCGTCCCTTCCGCTTCTTTCATCCACCCATTTTCGCAAAGTTATAATCTGCATTTTTTTTAGGCCAGTTACTGTCAGCAAATGGATAATTTATATTGCTTTCTATACTTGATAGTTGTTCCTTCTCCTGCACTGAGCTTAGAGGTTCAAACAATTGCCTCACCAGCCTTTCTATCTAACATTTTCCTGCTGGCTGTTATATTAGTTGTAATGTCTCTTCTTGTATTCTCTCAATCTGTTGAGGTGATTGAGAAAGACCCAGGCATCTCATAGTGACTGACTTGTTGGAGGTTCTGAGTTGGTTGCACAACTACCATTGTTGAAGGTTAACTCCACCTTCATATTTCCATTCTTGGATCACCCTTTTAGTTTAATTTAAAGCCTCTCGACGTTAATATGGATGCTATTACCTATACATACACCACAATATGCTAACATTACCTTTTAGTTTAATTAACAGGTGGTTCTTGATGGATAATCCACACAGGCACAGAACAAAACCAGATTGCAGACACATTAACTAAGCATGTCATCACTTCAGCTACCATCCATTTATGTTCGCGACATGGTGGAGGTTGATCAAACAGACACTTTTTGTTTGTATGGTACTTACTTGGCTAACCATAAATTCGATTGAAACCTCTTCCTGTCATGAATACTCCATCGGTCGGGCTTCCTAGTACTAGTACCCCCCCTCCCTCTTGTAATGATCTTACTCCGGATCTTCCCCTTGTCCCGTAACTAGCCAGTCTCTCCCAGAGCTCCTTGCGTGGTTACGCCAATGCTATTTAAGTTGATATGATTAAGTATCTTTGCACTAAGAAAGAAAATGTAGACCAGGAATATATATTCGGTTAGAATGTTAATCTCAAGAAATTAAGAGAGGAAAAAGAAAAGGAAATGTTTCCATGAAATAAGAAAATATTAATACTATAGGGGAACAATGTTAATTTAGCATAATGAAGTGATGAGAGTTTATTTATATAGTCTAAATTAATCCATAATTGAACATGTAAATAAAAAAATATATATGTGTTTCATTAGTTAAAGACAACCATGATAATTTTTTTAAAAGTCCTTTGTTTGTTTGGTTTGAAAAATACAGAGCGTTTACACTTCCAAATAATCATAACAAAGTGAAACGAGAGCATGAAAAAAGATTCCGGTGTGATGAATAAGATCTTTTCATCCTTAATCAAATTTCTGGGTATGAAATGATCAATCTCATTAGGAAACACATTTTCTTTTTATTTACATGACGCAAATCTCGATTAATTGAGACCTCAATGCGAGTGTTAAACATCGGGGGAAAAGACTGTGACATTATGTTGTATGATTGGTTTAAGACAAACAATTTCATTAAGCTAAAAAACATTGGATCAAACATTGAATAGATAAATTCTCAATCAATGAGATATGCATGTACTTTAAACTAAACTTTTCTTTATTTTAATAATATTTCAAAAATACTTGAACTCCTAGTAACAAATTTGGAAAAATGAAAACTCTAAATCTATAGGCCAAGTAGAATCTAAACATTATTGTAAATAACTTGCAAAATCATTAAGTAATTGAATAAAGAGCACCAGAGCATTCTTTTAGAAATCCCTGATTTCTCCAATCTATCTTCGAGTTGATCTTCTTTTTCCTTCAACTTCCAAAGTTCAGTTGTTGCCTCAAATCTTTCTTTCCTGGTATCAGTGCTACTTTCTTCCTAATTTTTAATATTATTTGTTCGATGATCTATCTCTTGCCTCGTATCTACCAGCTTCTCCCAATTCTCAATTGATTTTCCTTTTGAGGTAGACATTCTTGCTTCAATTTGGTGTGTAAGTACTAAACAAAGTATCAAACTAGCTCGAACAACTGTAAATACAAAACTAACAAAGTTAATGAAAACCAAATTCAAAATATCGCATATAATTAAAGTAGCTTCTTTTCTAATATTATTAAAAGAAAGAACATTTAGTATCAATTTTGTGACCATGAACTTACATTGAGATGATGAAGTGTAACTCAATTTATTACTATGCATTGATTCGTTTATATATACATCAATGACTTACTTTTTTCCTTAATTTTTGCTCTCTTTTTATTCATGCAAATTAATGTAAAATATTACCAAAAATGAGAATTGCCATAATTTGATAAAAAACCGTATACGAAAACATTGGAAAATTGGAAAAGTGATTAAACTCCAATAACTGAAATAAGGAAATATAACATATTGGAAGAGAGTTCTTCCTGTTTATTTATATATTTTGGGTTTCTTTCGTTCTTTTATATTAAAACCATTCAAGTTAGGAAAAAACTAGAAGAAAATGAAGTACCATAAAATATTTATTTTTTTACATTATGCTAAATTAATGTTCTTCCCGTATAGTATTATTATTTTCTTATTTCATGCAAACATTTTATTTTCCTTTTCCTCTATGCTTTGCAATCAAATATATATTCCTAGTCTACAATATGGTCATTTTTTTTTAGTAGAAGTAATATTTTTAATTGGCATGATTAAAACACAATATTAATAATAATAATAATAATAATAATAATAATAATAATAATAATAATAATAATAATAATAATAATAATAATAACAACAACAACAACAACAATGACAATAACAATATGAACAATAACAATAAGAATAAGAACAAGAACAAGAACAAGAACAAGAACAATAAGAATAACAATAACAATAAGAATAACAATAACAATAACAACAATAACAATAACAATAACAACAACAAAATAATTAAGAACAATAACAATAACAAAATAATTAATAATAAGAATAAGAATAATAAGCAATGAATTGCAGGCGTAAGTTCTTTCACTTTTATGTTCACTTTTAACAAAAATTGTAATTAAGAGGTAGAAGAAGCAAAGAATCAATAGAACATGAAACTTTACACCTTCACTTGTCGTTCACAGGCATAAGTGTATCAAATTGCTCGTTATTGGAGAATATGTATACCTGGTCATGTGGAGATAATTTGTGTCGTGTTGTTGATATCCATTTAGTGCATGTTTGGATTTAGAAGTCTCTGAAATAGTACTTTTGTTGCTATTGTTGGTGCTTCTTATGTTGCTATGTATTAAAATTTTCATGTTCATCGAAAGTGTTTAATCCACAAGACAATATAGAGATTTTTATTCTACATATATCACATGAGAAATTAAATGAATATCACAAATATACAATAATACTATCTAAAGACGAAAGCTTTAGTGTTACAACAATTGGAAAGTCGGGCACGAATTCTAAATACTGAATACAAAGTTGAAGAACTGCTAATCAAATTTGTAAGAGAATAAATAAATCTCACAACAAGAAGGGGAGATTTACCTTTGAGAAAGTAAGATGAACAAATGAGTATCACAATCTCTTGGTTCATCATCCTGTTAAACCCCTTTTAACACTTGATCCTTCACTCTGTGAGAAAAACATTAGGAATAAATTAGTAAAATTTTCATTCAAAGAACCCTCAATATTTTCACAAGCATGACAAGGACATAGTGATCAAACATTTTAGAGGAAGTGTTTTCGCGAGAAGAAAAATAATTTTCTGATCTGTGGGGATTGAATGTATATCACGCTATGAAAACAAAAATAATATCTAAATTCTTTTCAGCATACATTATACCATAAACGGATCTAAATTTTCATAGTCCAAATGCATATTCTTGAAAGGATGTGTCGTACCACCTTAATACATGAAGAGGAAATACAATGAGGAAGCAAACCAAGAAGACAAGGTTCTATATGAAAAGCATCCAGGAGAAATTAAGAGGAGGAATATTCAATGTTTGAAATATTATTATTACTTTTATTATCTCTATGAAATTTGTAAAGAGTTTTCATTAAATTAAGTTTGTTACTAACAGAACGGGAGATCGTGAAATCAGAGATAATGTCGATTAGAGATAAAACATGAGTACTACGTGAAATCTCTTTGATACACAAATGAAATTCAGCCTCTGCATTTTTCAAAAATTAGTCATTCATGAATGTTGTAAGAGAAATTCAATAGATGAGAAGAATGAATGGAAGAAGATTGAGATAAGAAGCATAACTGGAGGAAGTTTCCTTTGTTTGGAAATCCTTTCGAAAAGAATTGCACGACTTTTAGGTTTTGTTCAAAATGATTTACTAAAACGTTGTATTTTTCTGAAGCATTGTGATTTTCTTTCAAAACGTGTTTTTATTTCAACAAAGTAAATAGTAATAAACAATGTGACGTTCTGGAGAGGAGGGGAAGGGTACTTATGTAATGAAGAAATAAAAAAAAAGAGTCCTTGATTCTGGTGGCGCCACGTCACTGAGTTGAGCTGGGTTCTCTTTTATATATATATATATATGATTGCTCATGTCCTTTGTGGATGTGAGTCGATTGACCGAACCACGTTAAATCTTTGTTTCTTTTGGTATATTTATCATTTGTCTTCTTACTCATTGTATGTCTTTAGAGATTTGCTTTACTAACTTTCACATAACACTTGCTTATTTCGGCACTAACAAACGGAAGCTTCAAATGGGAATTTCACATACACTCTACTGACTTGCAAGATGACAATAAAGGTTGATTAGAAAAGATCTGGCAACAACAAATCTATGAATCTATGAGATTCATGTACTGATATAGCACAAATACAAACTGAGATAAAAGTTAGAATAGAACAACTTAAGTGTACAAAAAGAGTCCATAGTCATAGATAAGGGTATTTATGGGTTAGTTATCGGTTGGTTGTTATCAGTTAGGTTCAATTGTTTAGTTACTAATCATAGATGAAAATAAATTCAAAACAAAAGATATGGAGTAGAAAAGCAAATTAATTAGCAAACAAGCACATGCCAACATCACATGTTAATGTACTTTTTCATTTCAAAGTTGAATTTTCACCAACAAAGGAGAAAATGAAATGAAAACCAGAAGAGACAACAATTGTATCATGCCCGAAATTGATTCAATTAAATCCAAAAATATAATTCTTCTATCTCTTCAATTATTATTTGTACCCCCTTTTTCCATCATACGTCTTTTTAGTCATATTATTTGCTTTGGGTCTAGAACCGCAAGGCATTAAAACATGTCAATAGATTAGTGTCATGAGGTATCCTAACTTTTATACCTAATAACTCTCATGTGTTTTTGTTGATATGGACTTCTTATCCTAAGGACAAGTGTCATAAACACCCTCACCATTGTGATTTTCCCCACCACTTGAGATTTGTTACAACCTAGCAAAGATGTTTGCCTCACCTTATCGGAATTGGGCTAAACTCAGGTAAACTTTAGCTTGCATCGACACAATTAATACAAAAGTTACTCTAATACCATCTATAATTGCCTAACCTACTACTGATATTGTTCTATTTTGGCGTAGACTTGCAAAACTTTTAATGGCACCATTAAAGTACTAAGGTCTACTTACTTATATATGCATAACATCTCTCATGCATTTTGCTTATATGTTACTCCTTATCCAATGTTAGGGTGTAACACATACAACCTCTCTCTTGATTTTCCAAAGAAAAATAAATCATTTTTACTTTGAAACCTAAGTGTGAGATGAATTCTTTAATACTTTGATCTAATAAGTAATGTAGTAAAAAATAATTTGAACAAGCGATTCAAATAAAAGAAATATGGGCCTGATAATTGGTCATACGAACCTGGACTCTATATGAAATAGAACTTGTCTGCAAAATAGAAGATTTACACATTTTGGTCTAGACTTACATTGGACAATAGGCCTCCCAGGCTAGAGCCAATCCAAATTAGACTCAATAACTAATTCAAACATAAAGACACTACATATTGTTTTTTCACCAACTTAAAAACTACAATTGAAATCAAATAAAAAGACCATGCACTATCATTTTTAACCAATAATAGACTGCATATAAAATAAATAATAATCCAAATTTCTATTTTGTTACCAAGGAAACAAAACTTGAACTTTTTCACATTCATTGAAGTTTCTGATCAACGAGTTTCCTCCCCTTCTCCTCCAACTCCTTCTTCTTCTCCTTCTTCTTCATCATCATCTTTATATTCTTCTACTTCCTCCTCGTCCTCCTCTAGTTCATCATGATATTCTCCATAATGATGCTGCCAGTAGAACAGCTTTAATTGCCTACTAAACTGATTATTCTCACATGTCATTCCCAAATGCAAGCATTTACAATTGACACAGAAAAGTCTCCAATACTCAGGACATGACCTAATCGAATAGTCCCTTAGATCATCACCCAGTGTACCCATACAATCCATAAAATGGCAATCATTAACTATTGGCGAATCCAGATCTTCTCTTAGTCGAATGCCATTTCTTTCTCGCATAAGGAAATTAACCGACATTATTGAAACGATATCTAAAATTGCATTGGAATTTATAAGACGCAGAGCACTTCATAGAAATCATCTCATGAATATCCTTATTATTTTTTTGCCTATGTAATTTTTTATGCATTCTTCACAATAATGATGATTGCAATTAGTGCCCCGCTTTATTGTCTTTAACAGCGTAAACACATTTTCACAAATTTCCCAAAAAGTACATGAAGATTCTTCCTTTTTAAAAGTATTTTTCTTTAGGTTAAGTGAATTTTGAATAACGGAAAACTCAATTTCTACAGGTTTTTTCACCAACACCGTGTTTAGACCTTGATTCCAAGTTCTTACCTAAATGAAACTGAGTTGAGTAGAAGAGAATATTTTGTAGCTGAATATCATTATCTCCGCTCTCGTAACCGTTTTTATTTTTGGTGATAGCGATGACACTAGAATTCAGCAATGTGGGATCAACTTCGATTTTGCCGGAGTGCAAGATTTGCAAATCTGTTGATTCCATTTCAACTTGATTCTCCATCCATGGGACCCCATATTTTTTCCCCAATATATGCATATATGTTGTAAATATACTTTTAGTTCTATTGAGTGAGAAGCATTGTGATTAGAGTATTTTTTTTACCAATCAAATTTTAGTTTATATTTTTTAGTGGTTCAAATACATCAGTGTACACGAGGCGTGTTTTTATACGCGTTTGATTTGATTAGACACGTTGTAATACTTTCAATAGGTGGCATGATCTTATTGACTATTTTACTTTGCCGACACATGTTTTGACACGTCATACCAAATTGCGCATATTGCATTAATTGATTTCAAATTTGGTATAATCCAAATTAATTCTAAACCCTAAAAAGTAAAATAAATACAAGAACCTGAGAAAAAAAATAGTAAATTTACAACATATATGCATATATTGGGAAAGAAATATGGGGTCCCATGGATGGAGAATCAAGTTGAAATAGAATCAACAGATTTGCAAATCTGGCACTCTGGCAATATCGAAGTTGATCCCACCTTGCTGAATTCTAATGTCATCACTATCACCAAAAATAAAATCGTTACGAGAGCGTAGATAACGATATCGAGCTAAAAACTATTCTCTTCTACTCAACTCAATTTCATTTAGGTAAGAACTTGGAATAAAGCTCTAATCACGGTGTTGGTAAAACAATCTGTAGAAATTGAGTATTCTGTTATTCAAAATTCACTTAACCTAAAGAAAAATACTTCTAAAAAGGGAGAATCTTCATGTACTTTTTTGTGAAATTTGTAAAAATGTGTTTCCTCTGACAAACAAAATGATGTGGGACACCAATTGCAATCATCGTTATTTTGAAGAATGCATACAAAATTATATAGGCAAAAAAATTAATAAGGATATCCAAGAGATGATATCTATGAAGTGCCCTACTTCTGATTGCAATAGAATTTTAGATATCGATTCAATAACGCCGGTTGATTTCCTTATGTAAGTAAGAGATCCCTTTAAAAGTTGTGCAGATCAATGCTGATATAGAATAATATCACTAATGGGTTAGACAATTACAGATGGTACTAGAGTAACTCTGAGTTAACTGTGTCGATGCAAGTTAAAGTAAGTTGATATTAGCAGAATTCCGATTAGGTGAGGCAAACATCTTTCTAGGCCTTGAAAAATCTCAAGTGTTGGGGAAAATCACAATGGTGGGGAAAACCACAGCGAGGACGTTGAGTCCATAAGAGAGGGTGTTTGTGACACATCTCCTTAGGATAAGAAGTCCACATCGACAAAAACACATGATAAGTAATTAGATCTTACACTTTTGTTGGGTGGGTCTAGGGAGAAATGAAAAATATCACTAGCGAACGAACTATTGTTTGGTTGGAAAGGCAACGTAGAATTACGTACATATATATAATTGGTAGAGTATTTAGCCTCATTTCACTCAAAAAATATTTACAATGGGAGAGTTTTCTTATATTATGAAGGGTATAACTAATTTGATTCAACATTTTCTAGGATGTTACAGAAAAATCATTGAGCTATGTTTTCATGGTTGTAAGAACCTAAGAAGGTTTCCATGTTTTAGCGGAGAATATCTTGAATCTCTGGAACTATTTTTCTGTTCTAGCTTACAGAAATTTTCAGAAATCCTCGAAACAGTGAAGCCAAAGTTAAAGATTATCAGGTATACATACTTAGGTATAAGGGAACTACCATCATCTATATCAATACCTAGATAGCTTATACTAGAGAGAGTTTTAGAAGAGAATATTTCAGAACTTGTGTATTGCTCAAAGATTTCAATGATATAAATACATGAAGAGACTAAATGTTGGTGTATATATACATTTTATTATTAAAATAAAATATTAAATGTATATCTTAGTGGGTATAAACTGTGGTAGAAGATGAATATTGGTTCTTGTAACATATATGATCATTTGTTCTTGTTACTCTCATGGTCATTAGTTTCTTGTAACTATATGACCATTAGTTTCTTGTAACTATATGACCATTAAGGAAAACGATGTTTTGTTACAATTTGAAAAACTGTGGATATCAAGATAGGAGATTACAACATCATTCCGCTTCAACGTTGCTCTTTTCCAGATATGGAAGAGAAGAGATGTACAATAAAGTATTTTTTACTTGCTCAATCAAGTGGACAAAAGGTAAAAAAAAAGAAAGATATTTACCTAATAGTTTTCATCAATAAAGTTATACTATTTTTCATGAATAAAATATATTTATATTTTTTATATAGTGTGGTTCATGAAATAAGAAAAAACCATTGTTAAAAAGTGGTTTTTTCATCTTTGAGAAACGCTCTAAAAAGGACATTACAAGTGCATATATTTATTATGGAATAAATCACATTTTTTACTATAATGAGATGATGTTTGGCTCTAACAGGAGCGTTATAATAAATTATGAAAAACTTATAGCGTAGTCATTTAACATGAAATATAGCGTTATCATATGACCATTAGTTTCTTCTAACTTATGTAACAACTATCGCATTCATCTACCCGCATTACTACTCCTCATTCTACCCATTGATTATATGGAAGACTTCTTCACATATAAATAGTGATGTTTTTTTCTTTGTGAAGTATTCCAAAAAAAAAATAAAAAAATTTGAAATAATAGTTTAGTGTGTAGTAGTGAAAGAGAGAGTTAAGACAAAGAAAATATTCTAAGCCTTCAACTATATTCACTATATAATAGAGAATATTTATATGTTGAAGGAAGGTGTTCTTTTTATGTAGCTTTGGACTCTTCAAGTAATCCAGAGTTTCTTAAGTTGTGACGTTGTTGGGCTGTTGTATCATTATAGGGACACGTCAAGAGTTATACTTCTCGATTGGTGTGGATTATGTCGCAGTGGACTTGAATCTCTTTAAGGAGAGTGAGATATCACGCCTCAGCCTAAAGATTTGTTTATTCTTTTGGGAGAGAAGAACTGGATTTTCACATATGTATATGATAGAGATATTAACCCAGTATATTGTGGGAGGTGGAACTAAATAACTAAGTTCCTTAAGAAGGGATTTGACCGATTGAACTTCGGCAGTTGTCGCAGTAACGACCGTATATTCAGCTTCAGTGGATGATCTAGCAACTGTCATCTTCTTTATAGAACTCCAGCTAATTGGAATATGACCAAAATATAAAAAGAACCCAGAAGTTGATGTTCTATCGGATGGATCAACAGCCCAATCGGCATCAGACAAATCATGAAACTTTAAAGGAGATTTTGGAGTAATATGGAGACCAAAGGCAATAGTAGATTTCAGATATCGTAGAAGATGCTTATGATCAAACCAATGATGATAATAAGGAAAATGCATGAACTGGGAGAGTTTGTTGACAGTAAAGACAATATCAGGCCTCGTAAGATTTACATATTGTAACTAAAGAATGTGCAGTAGAAATTGAGTAAAGAATGTGCAGTGGAAATTGGAGTAACACTTCTTTAGGCCCCAAGAAAGGAAAATTCCTTTTGATGTTTTATGAAAATCAACACCAAGAAAGAGACAACTCATGGGGATCCTTCAATGAGAAATGGACTCCAAGGACTTCAATAAACTATTTGATGAAGGATGAGTTGTTACCTGAGAGATCATCTACATGTGACACCTTTACGATATATGAAAAGAGGGTGATCACTTTGTGATTGCCAAAAACCATACTTCAAGGCAAATGGTCGTAGGGCTTGGTACTAGGACCTTAGGGCTTGGTTGAGTTTGTAGAGAGAGTTGAGTAATTTATAGAGATGGTGTTGTTTGTCTAGATCACGAATCGTGGTGACTGTTTCATGAACACATGTTTTTCTAATGGACCATGCAATAAGGCGTTATTCACATGCAATTGAAATAGAGGCCATGGATGTCTAATAGCTAAAGTAAGAACCATACGAACTGTTATCGACTTAAATATTAGGCTAAATTTATGACAAAAATTTCGTTGGTTGTATCCGTTTGCAAGCAACCGAGCCTTGTATTTTTTACGTGAACCATCTGCATTCCTTTAGACCCTAAAAATCCACTTACAACCAACTAAATTTTGTTGAGAATCTATAGGGACAATAACTCAAATACCACTTTTAGTTAATGCATTGAATTCATCTGACATAGCAGAGCGCCACTCAAGATGGGCCAGAGCTTTTCCATTTGTTGTTGGTTCTAGTTCTTCTGGTAAAGGATGTTCGGTGACATGGTGAACATTTTAAAGTTTGTAAATGTTATTTTTTGAAAGAGTGACCATGAGATGAGTGCATGGTATAGAAGAGGAAGGAATGTTATTTTTGTTGGAGGAGAATGATCAGTGTGACAGTTGAAGGAGAAAGATTAGTGTTCTCCATTGAAGGAGAAGGATCAGAAGGCAATGACAATTATTGAACAAAATGATTGGCAAGCGAGGATGAAGTAGGAAAGGAATTCAGTAGAAGGGATACCATACCAATTTGAATTGGACTAAGAATCTGAAGGATGTGTTTGATACGGAAAATATTTTCAAGAAAGACAACATGACGTGAGGTAATGTACATCTTAAACTTAAGATCATAGAAAACATATGCACTCTGATGCACAGAGTAACCACGAGGGATGCAAGGGACAGACTCGATATCAAATTTGGACTTAGTATAAGGACGACGACAAGGATAACATAGGCAATCAAAGAAACGCAAAAATTGATAATTTGGACAATGGTTAAAAAGCTTTTGATATAGGGAGAATAAAATTGAAGAAGTGGTATGAGAAGACGCTTAATGAGTATGTGGTTCTTTTGAATGCAAAAGACTAAAATGAAGAATGGAGGGAAGTTGTTTGGAGTATGTAAAACCAGTTTCAACTGAGTGACAATGACGACGTTTTGTAGCCCCATTGTGTTGTGGGGTGTGAGGTGGTGTTTGTAGATGATTTATTCCATATGATTGAAAATATTTTTTTTAAGTGAAACATATTCTCCACCCCATCGGTGTTAGTTTATTTTATCTAGACATTAAAGTTATTTTTGAAAATTTTTGAAATGGTGGAAAAATAGTATACACATCTGATTTAACCATTAAAGGAAAGAACCAAATATATTTTATGTAATGGTCTACAAAGATGATATAGTAATGAAATACAACAAATGATTGCATAGGGGCAGGACCCCATAAATCATAGTATAATATCTCAAGAGGTCTACTGATTGTTACAGGAAAAACACCAAAAGGATTGACGATGACTTTTATTGCATTGGATGCTTTATAACTAAAACTTTGACAAACTGAAATTATAGATCCTAGCATTAGGATGACCAAGGAATTGATGCCAAGACTATGGTGAAACCTAAATGCTGAAGCAGACATATTTATTTGAAACTGTACAGGACAAAAACATGTTCAAAATAGATCAAGTGCGCATTTAAACTGAATCACCCTTGTGAATTGATCCTTCACAAGAAAATAATCAGAAAAGAACTCAATCAACAATTGGTTTGAAGTATAAAATTGTAATACGTATATGAGGTAGGTTTTTCAGATAAGGGAACACATAAAACATTATAAAAACGGATTTTTTTTGCAGGGAGAAAAATAGTACCAGAACCAACATGTGAGATAGACAAACCTGGGCCACTTTCGTCACTACCGTCATACAGAGAATGAAGAGATAGGTGATAATACACAAATTACCCTAGAAAAGTCCAGAGTAGAGTTCGTAATCAATTAAACTAAGAGTCGGAGTAGAATCATAGAGGGAAGAATTTATTGGCAATCGAAACGACAGAATCAAGAGTTACAAGTTTGAACCTAAACACTGAATTTTTACAATACTGTCAAATTAAGAGCGACTTTTCTAACTAAGCAAAGGATTTGGGCAGAGACAATAAGAAGCAAGGGATAATTGGGACTTAGGAAATTCAGAATTTAACACTCATTCAATGATCCACAACACATGCAAATTAATCAAAGGTAGACTAGATAATCATCAAATAACACTTAACTCCTTTTTACCTCAAAGTACTTTCTCATGAAATCTCCTTTCAGTTTCAATCGTGTTTAACAATAGTACAATCCAATACCTTAACCCAAATCTCTATTTCTAGAAACTTTAGCTTTCAACAAAGTAAACCTTAATTATCTTCTTTCGTTCTCAAATATAGGAATCAAAGTCAAACATTATTATCAATCTAATTCTCCACTTCACAAATTATTTTTTAAGAAACCCATGAAGATCAGAAACTAGATTCAAGCGTCCACTCTCAGATCATCAATTAAAGCATGAGAAATAGATCAAAACCTAGTCATGAAAACATGGAATCACATACAAAATCATTAGAATGAACAATCAAGACCGAAATAAATTATCTATTTCTAGCATAAAGTTCCAATTCCAATAGAAATTACACCCACAAATCTAGCAATTTAGAGCAAGGAAATGAAGAAGCGAATAAGAGATTTACTAAATAGAGCATAATCTTCATATACGCAATTGAAATGGAAGGCAACTTGCCTTTAGTGTTTCAACCCAAATGGAAATCTACAAATTTCTCTCTAGATCTAACATAAAAGACGAATTACTCTACAAATTTGAAATAGGAATTGTCCAATGATAATCCATGCTTCCTCTTTCCAGCCCTTTTGTGAGAATTTGGGTTCAATACTTGAGAAATTCCAATTCTGTCCTTCTAAAAATAGGTGGGCCTCACAAATCCGGTTAAGAGTTCCACCATCAGGGAGTTGATAAAAGTGTATTACTCAATCTGCCAATATATTATTTTATTCACTTTAACCTCATACAAATAGAAGAAATAAGAAAATATTGTTTACCTTCTCGTGCTAGCATTCACATTATTTTTAATTCCTATTGTACTTTGCTTTAACCAAGTTTTTGATAAGTTAAAGTAATGCTTCATTAAATTATGAATCAGAAATAAAAAAGTATTGAACAAAATTATATATATATATATATATATATATATATATATATATATATATATATATATATATATATATATATATATATATATATATATATATATATATATATATATATATATATATCACTATAAGAAAACTGTGAATTAGATGGGAATTTCCCTAGGGATTAATATAAAAATTTGTAGGAAACTTATTCTCCTGCAAATTTCCTTTCTAACTCCCAAGAAAAGTCCTATGTAATTCACAATTTTCTTGTAGTGTATATAGATACTATCAAGCGAAGCCACAACCAAGGGAATGGGCTTGGCAGAATAAGCAGGCAAAGAAGACCCTATTGAGCTTGACTCTAGTCCGACTTTGTAAAATGACTGGAGAGGTGTAATATAAGTGGGATTCGAAAGGCGAAAGTGCTAGTTTTAACGTTATTTTACTTGTTCCATGAATCGGAAGCGGGGCACTGCCTCACTTTTTGGACCCAAGGCTAGCTTCGCGGGCTGATCTGGGCAGAAGACATTGTCAGGTGGTTTTGGCTGGGGTGGCACATTTGTTAAAAGATAATGCAGGTGTATATATATATATATATATATATATATATATATATATATATTCCTAAATTTTCAAGATTACAACAAGCATATAAGGTGGGAACCAAGTTATCAACTTTTAGAATTAGATTCTATGATTTTAACACTTAATTTTATTTTAAATTTGTTATTTATTACTCGAAGGATTTTTTTAACAATTCATAAAATGATTATATTAGTGAAAGAGTGTTTTCTAACGTTGAATTGATGAAATATCACCTAAATTAATAACTGAAAAATAAATATTTGAAGAAATCATTTATTAAAAAAATTAAGTAAATATTTGAAGAAATCATTTATAAAAAAACATTAATTACATAATTTGCATCTAAAAAGTGTAAGAAAAGTAAATTTTAAATATATACATATGAATTAAGTTTGTTTAGATTTTAGGTCACTAATAATGAAAATTTCGCTTTAGACCTTTACATATGTTGAGCCGCCTCTTGCTATATGTTTCTCCGACAAATTGATTTACACCACTGTTCAAGCAGTTTTGCCTTTTTCCCCCTTAGCTAATATCCGTTTGTTGTTGCTTCCTGCACCATTAGAGCCTTTTGCGATGGAGCACGATCTCTCTTCCCCTTGGCCAACGTACGTTAGTAACCTACACTGAAAGAGGACTTATCCAGAAAAATATTATTAACAAAAAACACTCATTAAAACCCAAAATCAATACTATTTTATTGTTCTACCGTCCTCTTAGTGACGGTGAGATGTCACTCAAGACGTCAAAACTGGTAAAAAATTACTTTACTACTTAAATACATCGCCCAAGTGTGACAGACCATCGAAAATCTCATCACCCAGTGTCAACATGCAGTGTCTTTTATAAATCGATCGTAACTTTTTTACTCCGAACAAGGATTGACAAACGCTCGATGGAATTTGAAATAAGACTCATACACCTTTAATCTGATAAGTCATGGGTTACCTAGACCCTCATATTCTAACAAATATGGTTTTGTGAAGTTGATTCTTATATGAACTTATGTGAAAACATAGCCAGTAGGTAAGCTTTAAACTCGACTTAGTCCTAGAGGTTCCTTATGACTCTAATTCAATTCGAATACACTTAAAACAGTTAGAAATTGATCTTAACACACACACACACACACACACACACACACACACACACACACACACACACACACACATATATATATATATATATATATATATATATATATATATATATATATATATATATATATATATATATATATATATATAGTCCTTAAGAACGTCCCTTGCACGTTTTCCCATATTATTCAATTACTATATAGAAACTATTGAAATTAACAATATTAACTTCATCGTTTACATCATATTCATTAAATAAAATTCAGTGGAATGCTATTTTTAAAATCATAATAGTGGAATGTTGCATTTGCCATCAAGTAAGGAATATGTGAAGAGAATTAAGATAATATAACATGTAATGGTATGAATATATCGATATAACTTATCCTCAATAATCTCTCATTATGCACATTACATGTAGATCCCATATCCAATTTGAAAACATAAAAAAGAAAATTTTAGGAATAAATATAGAAAATCACTTACAAAGGAACCAATTTACATAAATAATACCAAAATTTGAATTCTTGGAACATTTCCAAACATCTTCGGGATATATTTATCCTTCATCTACATCAATTACAATAAAAACTAAAATATAAAAACTATTAATGTATACAAGAGTATATATCTTTATTTCATTCCAATTCATATATAGTGATAAAAATCTGTTGTCTTCCATACATTCATTCTCTATCTACCAATGTTATCACAGATGATGACGTCTTCGATCCAAATGCAATACTAATGCTACTATTCCTAACAGTTCTAAAAGACAATGGTGTTCTTTTTCTTCTGTACCTAGAAGATCTACTGTAAAGAAACCAAAAAAGTAAATAAAAATAAAGAAAGAGAAATGATAAAAGAAAAATGAGAATAAATCTTAATCAAAGAGAATTTGGCATATTGGAGCAAAATGAGGTAAACAACATAATAGTTAGGTATGATCATCATTATTATCTAGAACAATTTTCTTTCAAAGTATGTAAATCAGTGAAAGCACCGATTTCAATTCCTCCGATAATTACCTAAAAACTAAATATTAAAAGAAATCTTCTCCAAATATGAAAATATACTAGTTAATGTTAAAAATCAACTTTGTGAATAGATGGATTTCAACCTCAGTGAAAATTTCCTATATACATTTCCAACATTGCATGCTCCGTATGGAGTTTTAGAATTTATACACATTTTCTTTTGTAAGAAAACAAAAAAATACAATGAAA